>OX595858.1:10759773-11322665 GCA_951392215.1 Epirrita christyi
CATTATTTATTTATTTAGTTATTAATTTATTTAATTATACCCAGTATATAAACGTTCAAAACGATAACATTGAAGATATTGACCACTAGATCTATTTTGGTCAAACGATCTATCTAGGTAGGTCCAACTTCAGCAAAAAGGTCAGCCGACAAATCCAACTCGGATGGGCAGCGTTCGGGAAACTATCCAATCAGTGCTTGTTGCCAATGATGACATAAGGTACTGGGTACAATTTGAAGTTGCAATGGACAATATTGCTCGCAGAACCGACAATGGTTATTATGTAATTCCTGGTGTACAATGAGGTATTTAATCTATCTAATCTAAAATAAAAAAAATAAAAAAATCAGGGTAATCAAATCAAATCATTTATTTTCAGACAATAAAATAGTCCATTGTGTTAGTAAATTGATTTACGCTAGGTTAGTAAAAATAGATTGTCAAATAGCACAATAATGGCACGTAATTATAAATTAAAGTCTAAATCTAACTAATACTAATTAATTAATTTGTTCAGGAATCATCCCCCCATCAAACCATGATCTGAGATGACTCTCTGAACAAATCGTACCCAGATAGGGGAAAGGCAATTCCAAACCCGGGTTGGGGTAAAAAGTGCGCGTGTGGTGCCTCGATTAACTATAGAAACTAATATATAGAAAAACATAGCTTAAAAACCTTAGGTAGGTAGTAAAATATCTTTACTTTTAATTACCTACCATTTAGTTTTAGTTTTTAAGTCCTATGACTCAGCAAAATGTATTTAAGACAACATACGCTACGTTTTGTATATTTATAAATAATCACTTAATAAAACTATGTAGGTACAGTTATTGCAAATTATAATTTTAGCACTTGATGGACAGAGCGACATCAGGCCACGCGGCTTTGTCACATGCATACAGATCGACACACGTGGGTTTGTTGAACTATTTAGGTTGCACAGAGTTAAAAAAACGATATTTAATCGCTTTCACAAGCACCATACCCTTCAACAGGTGGAAACATTATTATTTCCTAAACTAACAGGAAAAATTTTTTTTTTAAATCATGATGTTCTTATTCTTGAACAGGAAGTGTGTTTAGTGTTACCAGCGGATGTAATAGTGGAATGGAAAAATAATGAAAAACTTTTTCAATTTCGTGTTGTGTGAGTGAAATGGAGCAGAAACATTGGGAGAATACATTTTGTAATGGTGCCGTGGTAGTCTCGGCCTAAGAATAAAGATAATTAAAGATAAAGATAATTTTATTACAAATTCAAAAGCACAAAAATCTTTGTAATTTAACAGGCAGTAAAAAGAAAAATAATGTTGCTTATAAACTAAAAATATTATAATAAGAACATAAATAGTTTTAACAGAAGTTTAGTTTACTTTATAACATAGGTACTAAAGATGGTTTCCTGTGCTACAAGAGCGTACCCTCCGTGCTAGATTTTATCTGTGTTACGGCAGGGTACATGCTTCAACCTCCTATGCTGGAACCACTTAAAAATGGAGCAATCGATTAATAAAACATACATGTCGACAATTTAGACAAAAACAAAAAAAAACATAACATAACACCCAACAGTCGCACATACGTAGTCCTGATCCCATACTAGGATTCCCTGAATCGTGGGTATCAGGAACAAGTGCCATGGTACCATAGCACCCAGACCCGTAACAAATATTTGCAGATCATACAAACATTTGTCCCGCAGCGGGAATCTGAACCCGCAACCTCTTGCATCTCAGCTGGTTACACCCACCGCGCCTCAGAGGTCGTCCTCAACAAGGAATAGGACTCCTCCAACTTTTCCTGTGGATGTCGTAAATGGCGACTAAGGGATTACGCCAGGTGATGGGCAGCAGCATCCACCTGAGTACTCAACACCAATACTGCGAAAACCAATCCCCCTGCCAAGGGTGGTGATTTATTTATTGAACGAGCGAAGCGAGTTCTCTGTGTCAAGTTGGAAGGATCGGCGTTTGTATGTATGTATGTATGTATGTTTGTCCGATAAAAACTTCCAAACCGTTAATCCGATCTTCATGAAATTTGGTATAGGGGTAGATAGTATTGGTACAATTTGTAGGTAAGGTTATGTGCTATACCGGTCAGGGGGTTGCTGAGATATTAGGGTCCAAGAGGGGTAAAAAAAATAAAAGTGTGACAGTCAGATCAAGTGGGGTGTTTAATGAAAGCGCTTTGGTTGGACATTTCAAAACTGTTTTTAATAAGTATTTAGCGTTAGTAGTTTTTGAGATATTAGGGAAAATAAAAAACGTAAAAATCAAAAATTCTAGGGTACTTCCAGCAATCCCACAATGCTGAAATTTGGTATGCTTGTTGCTTTTGTGTCACAACTACAGGGAAAAGTCTGAAACTGAAGAATTTAGAAACTTTGTACTCCATAAAACTAAACCAATATAACATCCATTGTTGACCTCCCATTTCTAGGAATTTGAATGACGCTGGAGTTCTATGGTTTCTTCAAAAGAACGTTATCAATTAATTCGTCAGGTACTGTATACAATGTGTCTGGTCACCGGTGTCGGAGACTTAAGGGGGGTTAAATATGGGGATTTTTATCGACAAATCACTATCTCGATTTTCTCTTGGCCTCTCCATACTAAAATGGCAGCCATTTTGTTTTTTTTACTTCGCAGCTCAGACGCCTACACTGATTTAATCATTGCTATCGATGTAGACGTCTTAGGAAGACGAAAGAGGTATCATTTGAAAGCTAACAATGAAGACAATCAATTTATGATACATTTTATTCAATATCTTTTTCACAAAATAACATAACAATATTAACAAAATAAAAATCGTATTTATTTATTGCATTTTTTTTAGTTTTTTAAATTTTTTATGAAAACTAACCTGTCAAGCTATTTTTTTAATTGTATTATCATAGTACAAGATATTTCTATTAAAATAAATCTTACATCAAGGTCCTAAGTTAAATATTTTCGAAGCTATGATGGTTTAAATATGACCCTTAAAAACTCTATTAATAGCACACGTCAAACAATAGACTCAAGACCCCACATTCAATTGGCGTGTCGTAAGACAGGCAGCTGTTCTTTGACAACATGTTAGAAAGAGACATGTATAGGGTGTGAATTAGACAAAATTGATCTTACTCAGGTCAGGATACAATTACAGGTAGTCGTCCCTCGCCTAGCGTTGTGATTACATTCTTATCTGCCGAAGTACTGTGCGTTGCTATTTTCTAACCTCTGCTTTGTGTTTTGGACTCGTTTTGTTATTTTAGTTAACTTTCGTTAACTGAAATGGAAGAGCGTCGTTTTTCAAGCCGCGACGTGGCCAACATCCATTTTGTGTATGGATTTTGCGACGGGAACGCGAATGCTGCTGTAAGAGAGTATGCGAGAAGATTCCCTGATAGACCTACGCCGAATGCTCGCACGTTCATCAGATTGCACTCGAATCTCTCCGAATATGGAATAAGAAGACCCGCTAACGAACGTACTCGTTTGGTGTCTCCGCGAGAGGAAGAAGAGGTGTTGGATTTAATAACGCAAGACCCACAACTGAGTGTCCGTCGCATTGCGATTAGACTCGGTCTATCGAAATGGACAGTTTGGCAGATTTTAAAACGGCAAGGATTGCATCCATTCCATTTTAGAAGAGTCCAGGATTTAATTGTACCTGACGTCGCCCGAAGGACAGTTTTTTCTTCGTGGATATTACGAGAAGCGCGATCCAATCCCAATTTTTTAAAGAGGATTATGTGGACCGATGAAGCAACTTTTACAAGATCTGGATACACAAATCATCGGAACGAGCACCTGTGGCTCCAAGAAAACCCGCATGCAGTGAGACCCAGTAGCTTTCAGCACAAGTTTTCGGTAAATGTTTGGGCTGGAATGATAGACGATATTCTTATTGGGCCTCTTATTTTGCCCGCTACATTAAATGGCCCAAGATTTTTGGAATTCCTGCAGAATGACTATCAAGACGCATTAAGCGAATTGCCATTGACGTATAGGGCAAGAATGATACTCCAATTAGATGGAGCTCCGGCACACTTTGCGGTAAATGTGAGAAATTACTTAAACAACACATATCCAGCATGGATTGGACGAGGTGGGACGATTGCTTGGCCGCCGCGTTCCCCGGATTTGACACCCCTAGATTATTTTTTATGGGGCACAATAAAGCAGAAAGTGTACGTTAACGTGCTCAACACAATAGAACAACTAATTGAAAAAATATTACAAGTCGGGGATGTAATGAGGGCGGACAAAGCCATGATAAAAAGAGCTACACAACATGTGTCAATTAGGGCAACTGCTTGTCTACAACAAAACGGAGGACAACGGTGAATCGTTGCTGTAGTACCTAGTTTAGGTGGTATTCAATTAATAAATGATAATTAATGGTTTTACTTTGTTCTTTTCTTGCCTTTTCCCATCCCAATCATCATAGCTTTGACGTGTGCTATTAATAGAGTTTTTAAGGGTCATATTTAAACCATCATAGCTTCGAAAATATTAAACTTAGGACCTTGATGTAAGATTTATTTTAATGGAAATATCTTGTACTAAGATAATACAATTAAAAAAAAATAGCTTGACAGGTTAGTTTTCATAAAAAATTTAAAAAACTAAAAAAAATGCAATAAATAAATACGATTTTTATTTTGTTAATATTGTTATGTTATTTTGTGAAAAAGATATTGAATAAAATGTATCATAAATTGATTGTCTTCATTGTTAGCTTTTAAATGATACCTCTTTCGTCTTCCTAAGACGTCTACATCGATAGCAATGATTAAATCAGTGTAGGCGTCTGAGCTGCGAAGTAAAAAAAAACAAAATGGCTGCCATTTTAGTATGGAGAGGCCAAGAGAAAATCGAGATAGTGATTTGTCGATAAAAATCCCCATATTTAACCCCCCTTAAGTCTCCGACACCGGTGACCAGACACATTGTATAGGTACCCTATTCAAAGGTTATTTCGATGATGTGTAGGAAATTAGAGTTGTTACTGATAGATCCTGTACTGTACTGGTAGACCTCAAGGTGAAAATTTTCAAAAATAATAATAGAAAATAACTTTTCATTTAAAAAACCGACTTCCGCCATTGTTTTCGACTAAATATTTGGATGAAAAAAAAATGATGAAAGAACCATAGTGGTGACCTTTCACCACTATGGTTCTTTCATCATTTTTTTATTATGATACTTTCTGAATGCAAATGCTTGGTTTGTAGCAGAAAATATCAAAATCGCCATACCTATGTATGCCTACAATATTTGAGGAGTTCCCTCAATTACTCATGGATTCCATCATCAGAACTGGATTCTGAAAAAAATGGGACCAATCTGGAATCTATTCAAATAAAAAAAGAATTTTCCAAATCGGTTCATAAACAAACATACAAAAAAAAATACAACCGAATTGAGAACCTCCTCCTTTTTGTGAAGTCGGTTAAAAATAGAAATTACTTGGTTAAGTAGTCGGGCTGATAAAGGTGTTATCGCGAGGTCTCAGTTCGGGGCGAACCACTAGTTTATTTATTTATTTAGGTCTACCAACAGTTGATACATGGAAATGAGTTACATTCTTATGCTAAAAACCTTAAGCTACATGCACAAACTCTTACAGGTAAACACAACATGCAAAATAATAATGTTAAGGTGCGGTAACATAGCACAGTAGAGATCTGCTAACCAAAAGGGAAAACCCTGCCAACTAGGAAACTTAAAATTAACGAATAAAGTGCAACACAACAACTATAATTGTGGGCATAATCAAGAGGACTCACATTACATATTGTTACGCCAGTGGATTAGACCAAATACTTCAGACGTCAATTTCAGTGCTTTAGAAGCGTTTTCAGCAGGCTGAAAAGTCATTTCAGACCGTTTCAGGAGTAGCTCTATCACATAGTAGAAGATCAGAAATTCACCCAAGTTTCCGTCGTTTTCAGGCGCCTGAAACATGTTTTCAGTCCGTTTCAGGCCAACCTCTATCCGATGACGCAATAACCTGAAAACCCGTTTTCAGGCGTTTTCAGGACCCCTTATAGGCCTTTGAAGTACATTTCAGTATATGGCGAAATATTCAATAGGAGTGAAAGAGATAGCACTATTAGAAAGAGATAGCTAAACTCGGAACATTCGAGACGTCAGCGACAGAGATAGCACCATCAGAAAGAGATAGCTATACTCAGAACATTCGGGAAGTGCGTGACAGAGATAGGTCCTTTGGAGAGAGACAGCAATGGACGAGAACGTTCCCGACGCCACGGATAGAAACTACTGGAACATACGCGCATTGTGTGGACGTCGAGAGAGTTGTTCTTCGGACTATAAAAGGCGGCCGACTCCCGGCAAAGGATCAGGATCCCTTCGTCGACCATCCCTTCGTCGACTATCCCTTCGTCGACCAAGACACGTTCTTGGTGACCCGGATGACGAAATCACCGCCGCGAATGCGGGGGCGTCGTCATCCAATCACGACAGAGTAAACACTACACAAATACAGCGACCCCGCCGGCGGGGTCGAAGACTTTAAGTGCCTTCAGTACCACACGCCTAAACCGGTACAAGCATGTTCCGGGGCGTTTGCTCTTATCCTCCAGTCTTTTCAGTACCTTCTGTACCACACGCCTAAACCGTTACAAGCATGTTCCGGGGCGTTTTCCTATTCCTCCCAACCTGGCAACGGCCCAAGCCGAGGTCCGTACCTAAGTGGTGCCCTTGCGCTAGTTGCCCCAACCTAATTTTAAGGTGGAGCGCCTTCCGCGCTCACCAAAAGTCCGGTAACGCAGCATCGGCCGTCTGAGGCCAACTGCATTTTGTCCATTAGAAAAAAAAAAAAAAAAAAAGCAAAGGATCAGTTCAGTTTTAACTGCGATACAATGCGATCAAAGTGATAACTTGGAGCGAAGGACTATAAGTAATTAGTGCGACTAGTGAAGCTTTCAAGTACAGTTTGTGTTAGTTGTGTGTTAATTTTGCAATAGAGTTTGTGGATTAACTAGTGCATTTTTTCTATTAAACCCGAACCCCACGCTCGTAACAATATCAAAACCCAAAATGCCAGATCGTACCCGTGATAGACTATCAAAGTTAATGTCAAGTTCGATATGGGAATTATGGCAAATCCCCCATTGCATTTTATGGGGACGGCCTCATCCAGCAGTGGACGTTTAAAGGTTGCTGATGATGAACTTGTGTCATTATTGTTAACAAAGTAGACTTAAGTTACTAACTTAGCAGCAATTTTTTTATTCAATGGTATTTAATAATAGACCCCTCGTTCTCCTACCGTGGATTACACGGTGATGGGCAGCAGCATCTAGCCTTCAAACTACGATCACCAATCTGCCTGCCAAGCGTAGCGATTAAGGCAATGCATTCAATCCCCCATTGTATTCAATGGTAGAGGTTTCGTCTAGCAGTGGACATAAACAGGTTGGTGATGATGATGATGATTTAATGACTTATTGAAAAGTTTACATCTTTATTATTATTTATTTAGGACAACAAACAATTACACTCGCGTAGTACTAAATATAGGACTAAATATAGGACTATATATAGGACTAAATATAGGACTAAATATAGGACTAAAATAACACAGGGATTCTATGAGAATAACTAGCCCGTAGTCCACAAGTTAGGTATGTTTACATTATAGGGCAAAGAGAAAGTAGGTTCACATGACTTAAGTTTAGTGTGGACAATAGATATGTATTTTTCAAATCAAATCAAATATCATTTATTGTGAAGCATAGGTAAGGTATTAAGATGTTAGGTAAAAATTAAAAACAATGTACACTATGTTACCAAGATTGGTGTACAATAATATCAATGAAGCTAGGTATGTCTATAAGAATTTAAATGTCA
Organism: Epirrita christyi; assembly: GCA_951392215.1. Lineage (NCBI taxonomy): Eukaryota > Metazoa > Arthropoda > Insecta > Lepidoptera > Geometridae > Epirrita > Epirrita christyi. The sequence goes on from OX595858.1 coordinate 10,767,648, forward strand.
AACAAATTACACATGTCATATACCTATATATATACCTACGTCAGACTTTAAATTAATAAAATATTCATTATACGCACAATACACAAATGTCAAAGCTATAATACCTAAAATTTCATTTTTTGTCAATTAGTTCCTTAACACTATAAAAAAACTTTTCTTGCAGCCACAACTTCTTTTTTGTGGTGAATTTGCTATGTGGAAGGCTTTTAATTTCACTGGGTATGGAGTTATAAATTTTCCCACACATTACATAACTGCTATTTAAATACATTGCCGTTCTAGGATACTTGGATAAAACAATTCTGTCTGGGTTTCTAGTGTTTCTTGAATACATAACGCCTGCTTTTAGAAATAAATGTGTGTGCTTTCTCACAAATAAAGCCGACTCCAAAATATACATGCAGGGCAAGGTGAGCAATTTGAGCTGCCTAAATAATGGTTTGCACGATGGTATGCCACCAATAGCCCTAATGCATTTTTTTTAACTGCCTAATCTGATTGACCCCTTGACAAAGTGTTGTCTCCCTCACGCATTCCAACCACAACTACTAGAAAGAGAGAGAGAGGACAGAATCTACGACATTTATCTACCACATCAATTCTTGACTTTTAATTATACTGAAAAGGAAAGATTGACGTCACACAATTGGTTTTAAATTGGATCATTGACACTGCATAGCTCCCCCTAGCTGAGCAGACTTTATGATGGGTTTTTATGTGGGGTAACCTTGGTGATTTACCGAAAAATGCTCTAGAGGGGTTATAGAAAAAAAAACTATTTGAATGGTCAAAAATATATATATATTGAAAACACTTTATTGCACACAATAACATACAAAAAAATTAAACAATTTCATAAATAAAAATTTAAACGCACTATGTTGTACAATGTGCTGTATTATCGCTTTATAGCGATTTCTACCGACAACCTTTGGATGGAATTGACTGTATAATTTTTTTAAATATGTATCATATACATATCAACCGCCTTTGGACGTCCACTGTTTGGCCAGGCCTCCCCTATTAAATGCAATGGGATGATTTTCCATAATCTCCGCGCTTGAAAGGTGAATTGGTGATCGCAGTATTGGTGTTGCTCAGGAGGTCTAAAAAAGCCACTTTATATGAATCATAATACGACGATTCATATAAAGGAATTGCTAAGGATCTGCTAAGCATTCGGAAAATTTATTGCTACCAGATGAATTGCTCAATGTGGCAAATTCATCTGGTAGCAATTCATTTTCCGAATTATCAGCAGATCCTTAGCAATTCCTTTATATGAATCGTATTATGATTCATATAAGGTGGCCTTTTTACACCTCCAGTACTCAGGTGGATGCTGCTGCCCATTCACTGGTGTAATCCCTTATTCGGATTTTACGACACCCACGGGAGGGAGTCTATTTATAAACCGGACACACCACGGCACCGTGAAGTACTCACATATTTAATTAAATTCATTGTTTAATATAATATTTATTTTCATTGCATATTCGTATAATTAGCCTAGGCTGTTCTAATTGAATTGAATAAATAAATAAAACAATTAATGGTGATTTTTCAGAAAATTATGATAGCTGAAAAACAGCGATTCAAGAGCAACAAAAACGAACAAGCAAACAAACAAATTCTCATGGCATTTCCCAAAGCTACTTCGTTATAATCTATTTCTATGTGGAAAGGTTAAACATAGAAATATTAGTGTTATCAAATACCATGGTATTAACGACAAACCTTGTAATTTTATCAAATACTGTTATTTCCACTCGAAATAACATCAAAAGATCGTTCTCAAAGTTTTCAACTTATGCAAAGTTAGCAAATCGCTTTTTTGTTCGCGGCTCTTTAATTGTTCTCCGTGAAGATGTTATAATGAAAGAAATCTGCTCAACGATAAGAAGATAAAAATAAACTTTAAAAATAATAGTTTAATGAACATAATTTGCCATTTTTACCTTTTATCAAAACAAAATCGGTATTTTTAATCACTATTAAACCTAGTTTAGTTATGAGGTAAAAAACATTTAAATAAAACAGCCAAATCGAGAACCTCCTACCCCCTTCTTATTCATAATCATTTAGTGAAACCATTTCGGTTAAGAGGTAACATTTTTTTTTTAAAACTACTGTGATTAGAACCTCCACCTTTTTTTAAGTCAGTTTAAAATAACTTTTGGTTTGTTCTCTGTGATGTCATAGTAGATTATGCACTAAGGGAATAAAGCAGTGTCTTATGTCGCGGGCGGCATATTGAACCCTGAGCGTAACGAGGGACTCAAAAGTTAACTCCCGAGTGTAGCGAGGGAGTTATATAGAGTCCTGAGTGAAGCGAGGGGTTCAAGCTGCCCAAAACGAAAGAAACAGACTTTAGGGCTCGTACACAAAACTGCGATGCGATGCGATGCGAATTTGCAACGCAGAAAATTACGCTAAAAAATTAAAAATTACGCAAAAAATGCGTAGATCCCTCTACGCATTTTTTGCGTAATTTTTAATTTTTAATCTGCGAGCTCCCGCTCGCAGATTTTTGCGATGCGACGTCGCATCGCAGTTTTGTGTACGAGCCCTTATTTCAGAGGAGCATACTCTACTTTTCACACTTTCTGCGAGACAATAAAAAGCCAGGGCTTGTTTTGATTTTTGCGGTAGTAGATTATCAATAATCTCTAAAGCGTCAGTTTTGATAAACTTTAGAGTAGAATCACTAGCGTTTGTAATTTTTTATTAACATTAATATTGCAATAAAGTTTACTGAAAATCACAGTACCAAACATATGTCATGTCATATGTGAAACTTTTGTTTCACATTCTTTGTAAACGCACCTTTTTTCTTTTTTTTTTAATTCTGCTTATGGTGGCCAGTTTGATTTTTGAACAAACCTCTTTACAATGCCATATGGGCATTTTTTTACTAAGAGTTTTTCACGAGTCTCCACACGAATTTGACGTTCCAAATTCAAATCACTTTAATCCCTAGGGAGTTTCATACAACTTTATATCCCTAGAGAGACAATGCTTTACTTTACGTTGAAGTTGCATGATTTGTAATTGGAAAGAAACGAAACTTCATATAGTTTCGTAAGCTATCAAAACCCGTACTAAGCCCCCAGTAAATATATTGGATGGAAAGAAACGAAACTTCATATAGTTTCGTTAACTATCAAAGCCCGTACTAAGCCCCCAGTAAATGTATTGGATGGAAAGAAACCCGTACTAAGCCCCGTGAGTGTGGTGAGGGGCGGAATTGTTACTAACTTATATTTGTTCATATATTTAAATCTCGAGACGAACAAATATAACTCGAGGAGGAACTCCTCGATGATTAATAGTAGCCTGGCAGTGTTTGGGCTCATTTTGATCAGCTCATAGTTCCAAAAACATATTTAATTAAAGCTTGTTTTTAACCGACTTCCCAAAAAGGAGGAGGTTCCCAATTCGGTTGTATTTGTTTTTTGTTGTGTTTTTTTTGTTTATATTTGTTACCTCATATTATCTCCGGCGTTTATGAACCGATTTGGAAAATTATTTTTTTATTTGAATAGATATACTTCCAGATTGGTCTAATTTTCATCAGAATCCAGTTCTGGTGATTGAATCCATGAGGAATTGAGACAACTCCTCAAATATTGTAAGCATACATATAGCGGTTTTGATATTTTCAGCAACAAACCAAGTATTTGCATTCAGAAAGTATCATGACCCTTTCACCACTATGGTTTTTTCATCATTTTTTTTCATCCAGATATTTTGTCGATTACAATGGCAGAAGTCGGTTTTTTAAGTGAAAAGTTACTAAAAATATTTTTTAACAAAAAACTTATTAAACTCCAATATCCGAATTTGACACCTCCAAGTGGATTCAAAGTTTAATATGACGTGATCGAGGGGTAATGGGGTCCATTGTCTTAAGCTTGACTATGTCTGTGTCAGGGTTGAATTAAGACAGGTATGATTAAGACGACTGATCAAACTGAGGCCTTACCATCAGCTCTTATAGCGATTCAGTTCAAAAACTATTCAGTACAAAATATCGGTTCCGTGATGTCCGCAGCTTTATTTAAAGGCACAGTAGCAGAAGGACTATAGACCTCTGCGATTAAAGTTATTCACTGATGACGGATGTCAACGACTAACCAATATTTTTGTACTGAATAGTTTTTGAACTGAATCGTTATAAGAGCTCAAGGTAAGGCCTCTGATCAAACTGATTAACTGGTCCAAATCACTGTGTTCATTGATCTTGCATTTCCTAGTTATTATTTAATAGAGTTAGCAGACCTGTTTTATGTTTAGTAATGATAACATGAAGTAAATGAAGGAGACAACAACATAAAAAAAAAAGTCGCAGTATGTCGGTAGATGGAGGCAAATTTAAACCAGTTATTGTGGCACTCTATGAAGGAGACGTTTGTCCTGCAGGGGATTTATACACTGCTGTTGATAATGAGGACATGAAGACCATACCCACCTACGAGTCGTAGCTAGGCAACGAGCCGTAGCTAATCGCTACGGACTACTACTTACCACATCATCATCATCAGCATGATGAACTTCAGTGTTCTGTTTTTCGTCACTTTTGCTGTCGTTTCGAGGCTGAGTTCAGAATCCTCTTAATCATGGGCACCGCCCGCGACCGCGACGGTTCTCTAGTACCTTTGATAATTTTTTTATCAAAGTATCAAGTTTAACCTATGCTATTAAGTATTTGTTGGATTTTGACGTGACAACGTCTTATAATTCGATGAGCCGGCTGCACGCACGAAAAAACATGACTCATGCGGCGTTACCTCGCTCTGAGGCGTTCCATGTAAGGCTTGAAGTGCAAGCGAGAGCGCGGAACGAGCGACAAAGAAGCACAATCGGTGACGTTGTCACGTTCAACTATCGTCAGTAAACCGACTTTACAGACAACCAATTTTTTTGGTATCGGTTTTGTATGTAGTTTTTTCTTTCTTTCTTTTATTTTCTTTCAGTGCTGCGTCTTTCCCATATAATTCCACAGCAAACGGGCGTTGGGTCAGTTTCGATCCGCTGACTTCCTACTACCTACCTACTATCCCATACTACATCATCTGGATCCTGGTGGCCACTCGAGAACCTTTATTCCCCAACGGTTGTTCTTACCACAACGACGTGTTAAATCAAAAACCGTAAATGTAATCTCTTAAAATAAATTTAGGCAGTTTCAGTTAACTGGAACATAGAAAAGAAATGGTACACATATACAGTATACAGGGTGGGGCAAATTTTTGGCCCCTTAAGGGTAGCTACCTTTTCTTTTGTAGTTAGAAGGTTTTGTTCTTAGAAACCTTCTGTTTTATTTTGAAGAAAAAAATATTGGCATTTTTAGATTTTTGAAAAAAAGTACTGTTCACTTAAAAAAAATACATTTGACAAAAAAAACAAGTTGGTCTTAATCGACTCTATTTCCAACCAGGAATACTTTTCCCAAAGTAACATACTAAATCAAATCGTAAGTTTTTGCAATAATTAAAAAAAACCATTCCCATACATTTTCTATGAAAAAACGAGTAAGTGAAAACAACAATGTCACTCATTCAATGGTTCTTAATTTAAATTCGTATGTAACTTTTTTAAGTTGGTAGGCTAATTCTTCTTCTTTCTTTGACTTTCTTGTCTGGTATTTCTTCATTTTATCTACGAAATGCTTCTAACGCTGATTGAACACGACATTTATTTTGAAAATAAGCTTTTATTAAGCTTAATAATAATAATATTAATAATAAATAATGCTGGACATTTCACACAACATTATCTAGCCCCAAGCTAAGCAGAGCTTGTGTTATGGCACCTAGATAACTGATATACTTAAAGGCACTGACTCCGTGCCCGTATTTTCATTGGCAGCAGGCTCCATATTTATCACACGATGATAGTAGGCGTGGATTTATCGGGCGAGGAGAATAAAACGACACTATGGTTTTAACACGTTGTAATTATTAATTTTACTTAACAATGATTGAAATATAGTTACAGACGTACGCAGGATAATCTAATTAACAAAAGCACACAGACACTCCACCGAACACGTAATGCGCGAGCGCGATGTAGACCGATTACCAAAACCAATCGACACCGTCGCCGCGTGAACCGCACTAGTGCCGGAGTTGCGTCAGGGTGACGTAACGTCCGCTGTCCTCAACGACGTTACCTGCCACCCTCAAATAAACGGAGCGTCGTCACGGCCGGACTGACATACGCACGTCCTCGTGCGATTGATGGTGTCCAGCCCCCAACCACCAATTAATCTGCAAGGACAAAACTCAGCTGTAAGGAATATCTTTGCACGCTCGCCCATCCCTGATACGTTATAACCGTCCGTCACCCATAAAACATCATTTCAACATCTGTCCATTACGTTACCTCACTGGACCGGACAACTGATCTCAGGCGTCCTTTCGACCAGCCATCACCTTCAATGATGACATGGACCGGATAATCGCTCAGCGTCCCTCCGACCAGTACCTACTCACTCAACGAAGGTCTCACCTATCAGCATAGTGACTGATCCGGAACATCGACCTGCATAAGCCAGTCCCTTAGATCATACACTACACACACACGATCGTACACGCAATGGGTCGTACACTAGTTCGTCTGACTTTAGGACGTCGACCCGCATGAGCCAGTCCCATCGAAAGACGCACTCTACCACACAGACCCCTTGTTCTTTTTCACACGTAGGTCGACATGGAGATGTATATTGTTAACATGGACGGTACATACACGGAATTTTCACATAGGAGTAGATATTCAACTTACGATTTACTGTTCATCACGCTCAGAGGCAGAGAGGGTTTCAGTGCTAGCAGTTAAAGTGCAAGAGCTAGATACCGAGACTGTATCGCTATCATCATCTGATGGTACCCTCTCAATCTCTTGACCATGGACCGTCGTCTCGGCCTCATCGCCGTCATTAATTAAACAAGTCTCAAGTAAACCATCGTAGCCTCCAGGTACTGCGCGTAAGTTTTCGTGAGCGTATTTATAAATTCGGTTAGACCCATCGATATCTCTTAACTCATATCTATCGTTATCTAAAACGCGAGTAATAATGAACGGGCCTTTGAACTTTCTCTGCAATTTGGTCTGGTTTCGCTCACTACATTTAATGAAAACGAAATCGCCTTGCGAGAAGGGTTTGACGGTTGCTTTTCCACGATTAAAACGCTCTACCTCGGATGACGCTGCTTTTGTAATATTTTTAGATGCAGTTTTTCGAATAACGTCTAAGTCTAAACGGGGCTCAGGTACTGAGTGTGATGATATACTAGACAAGCCTAAAGACTGTGCTTTTATACCGAACATCAGTTCCGTTGGCGTGTAGCCTGTTACTCTTGATCGCGTGCTATTCAGTGCCAATTGCACCTCAGGAAGTTCATCGCGCCATGCCTTGTTCTGATCATTCTCTATTATAGTAAGTAGGCTTTTTAGAGTGCGCATCACCCGCTCTACCTGACCGTTTGCCCTACTAGAGCCTGTAGCGATAAGATGGAGTTCTATGTTGTGACTAATACAGAACTGCTTGAAATCTGCACTTATGTAGCACCTACCCTGATCTGCTATTATTCGATTCGGTGCACCGAAAAGGCAGACTGCTGTTTTGAGAGCTTTTATTGCACTTGCTGCATCTAGTGAAGCTGTGTACTTGAGAAGGACATATTTAGTAAAGGAGTCAATTATGACTGAAGCATATTCTTTTCTATCGCTTTTACCACTAAGCTTCCCCGTAATATCAATATGGATTGTGTCCCAAGGCGTGGAATCTTTTGGAATTGGATGAAGCTGGACTTGTTGAGCTCCCGAACATCCTTTTGAGGCTTTGCACACTATGCAGGTATCAATGAATTTACGAACTTGCTTAGCCATTAATGGAAACCAATATTGCTCGTAAATTTTGTCTAAGGTCTTTTCTGCGCCAAGGTGCATAATTTCATTGTGAACACGATTGATTAAAGTCCATGTGAGAGATCTTGGTACTACTGGCAGCCAGAAGCTAGTATGGTTACGTTCAATTTTCCTATACAGTATACCTTTTCGGACATCGTAAGTGTGAGCAACTGCTTCTGGTAGCTCTTTGTTAGTGTGCTTATTGACGAGATCTTGGATTTCACTGTCGCGTTTTTGCTCCACCGCAAGCCAACCTTGGTGCAGCTCTATGAAATGGACATCTCTACTTTTCTTGGGGACGTTCAATTCTTCAGCTGTTCGGGAAGACGCAGGTGTTGGGTCTGGAAGAGGATTCCTAGAAAGATAGTCAGCATGTTCCATGCTGCTACCCTGTTTGTGGACTATGTCGAAATCATACGCCTGTAGGAAGGCCCACCATCGATGAACACGTGGGGATAAGTCAGTTTTGGATTTAGACGCCTTTAAAGAATTACAGTCCGTAAAGACAGTGAAATGCTGCCCATACAAGTAATGTCGGAAGTTTTCAACAGCGCGAACGACTGCCAGTGTCTCTAACTCGAAAGAGTGATAACGTGATTCCGTGTCAGTCGTTCGACGACTGAAGTATGACACCACATGAGGTACATTATCCCTTCGTTGGATCAGTATTGCCCCATATCCTTCTGAACTGGCGTCAGTATGAAGCTCAATGGGACGATCACGATCAAATATTGTCAAAACCGGTTCTGATGTAAGTATTTTTACAATCTTCTTGTGAATGTCATTGTGTATGTCTGTCCATTGAACTGGGCCTCTCAATTTAGTAAGCGGGTACAGGGGCCCTACGATACGACTGAAATTTGGTATAAAACGCCTAAAGTAAGACGCCAGACCTAAGAACTGCCTAACATGAGTAGCCGTTTTAGGGGTCGGGGCATTTTTTAATGCTTGGACTTTTCTAGGATTTGGATTTACTTCTCCTGCTTTTATCACATATCCTAAGTAATCGACTTCATTTTTCATGAACTTACATTTCTTTATGTTGAACGAGAAGCCAGCATCAGAGAGTGCTTTCAATGTCAAGTCTAAGCGTTCTAGACCTTGAGTGACGCCATCTGAATAGCATAAAACGTCATCCATGTACGCTAGCGCTACCTTATCCTTGAGAGGGCCTAGGGCTTTATTGATGCACCTTTGGTAGACAGACGCTGCGTTCCGCAAGCCAAAGGGCATCGTCACGTATTCATACTGAGCGTCAGGAGTCACAAACGCTGTTCTCTCTATGCTATCACTGTTCGGGTCCACCAAAATCTGATGGTACCCTGAGGCCATATCTAACGAGGAGAAGTAGTGCGCACCATGCAGTCGGTCTATTTGCTCGTCAATAATCGGTAAGGGATAATGCTCGGGACGCGTGTTAGCATTGAGTTCCCTAAAGTCTACGCACATCCTATCGGTATTGTCCTTTTTTTTAACGAGCAAAATCGGACTAGCAAATGGCGAGCTGCTTTCCCTAATCACACCAGCTTTTAATAAGGAATCTACTTTTTCTCTAACTATTTCCTTTTCCGCAGGGGCCAATCGATAGGGTCGTCTCTGTACAGTTTTGGTCGGATCAATAGGGTCTATACGTAGAACGCCTGTCGTCACACGTCGCGTAGGTATGCCCTCGATGAAGCAGTCCCTATACTTTTGTAATATTTTAATCAAAGCTGTTTTATCATCACCTTGTAGATCTGTATCAATTGTAGAAAGATCAAAATGACTAAGATTTTCGGTCACGTTGACTTCTTTGCGCAAAAAGAATACGACCCTGTCATTGTCGATTTGAACGTGAACATTATTATCTAAAAGGTCCCTACCTATTATCACTGGCTCTGAGATGGTATCGTCAGGTACTATATGAAACAGTACTGATAATGGGATACCTTGCAAATTGATGGGGCTAAGAACCTGTGAAACGCATTGCACATTTTCTCTGCCTATTCCTGTTAGGTAAACTACTTCCTTACGCAAAGTACCTGGAAACTTCTTGGCAAAACTACAAGTTACAAGCGAGCAAGCAGATCCACTATCAAAAAGAAAAGAAACGGGCTCACCAGATGATGTATGTAAGGTGCTCTTGGTTGATTTGCGTTCACAGACGTGGACCTCTTTGACCGCCGATCCTCCACTGCCTCCCTTCCGGTCTGGACACACTGATGCGAGGTGTCCCGGTTGTCCGCACACAAAACAGGTGATTGAACGTGTTTTATCAGGAACTCTTAACGTTTGGTTAAGAAGTTTGGCCTTGTCTGCCGAAGGCTCCTCTCGTCGCTTGCGGCAGTCAATTGCTCGATGCCCTGGCGTTTCACAACGGTGGCACGTTCCCGTAAAACGAGTTTCACTGTAGCGAGTTCTTTTTGCTTCAGTGTCTTGGCTCTCGTTGCCGTCGTGTCTTCGCTTTAATGAGATTCCGTTGAGAACTCGCAAAAGTTGGGATCTAGTAACTAGGTTGTGTGAATGGAGTTCTCTACGAATCATACTATCTTTTTGACACAAAACAGACGCCACGAATCCAGTAGTAATATCTTCAGCCATTTCCATACGCGGAATGCGTTCTATAATGTTCCACAAACGCATGGCTGCCTCACAAGCTGTTTCTTTTGTATCGATTTGGAACCGTAGTACTTCGTCAAAATAATCCTGGGGTAACATAGGTTTTGCAAATTTTGCCATCAATAATTCCTTTATTTGGGGCCATGTTAGCTGAGAGGCTTGCAATTTGGTTAAGCAAGTAGCGGCTCGTCCTTTAAGGGCATGCGTAAGCGCCAGTAATAACTCTGCGCCTTCTAGCTTTTTGCTGTTTACGATTATTTCTGTCACTTTGCACCAACCTTCTATGTCTGCCTCTTTATCCTCGGGGTCAAATTGGATCAACTTGGCCGTTGTGTTGCTTGTATGTTGCGGCTGAGGGGTTGCTAATAGCCTGCTTAGTAACGTCTCCATACGTTGCAACAGGTTTGGTGCTGATGGCGGCGAAGTAGTTTCGTTGCTCTGCGTATTCTCCTCTGATCTTTGCCCTTCGCATCCCACAAATGATAAAGGCACTGACTCCGTGCCCGTATTTTCATTGGCAGCAGGCTCCATATTTATCACACGATGATAGTAGGCGTGGATTTATCGGGCGAGGAGAATAAAACGACACTATGGTTTTAACACGTTGTAATTATTAATTTTACTTAACAATGATTGAAATATAGTTACAGACGTACGCAGGATAATCTAATTAACAAAAGCACACAGACACTCCACCGAACACGTAATGCGCGAGCGCGATGTAGACCGATTACCAAAACCAATCGACACCGTCGCCGCGTGAACCGCACTAGTGCCGGAGTTGCGTCAGGGTGACGTAACGTCCGCTGTCCTCAACGACGTTACCTGCCACCCTCAAATAAACGGAGCGTCGTCATACTTAATACAATATACATTACATAGATAGATATTTTTTATTATACATAGAAAATACCCAGAAACACCCTGAACAAATATCTGCAGATCGTACAAATATTTGTTCCGAGGCGGGAATCGAACCCGCAACCTCCTGCGTCGCAGGCGAACATTCGCTTAGCCACTGTTGATTCGTAAAAGACATTTTGGATTTAAAATTTAAAAAAAATATTTCCCGCCACTTTTTTCTAGCGGTATTGTCATTCAAAGAGGGCAAATATCAATAAATAATTTGAATTTAGAACAAATTGCTTTCCGTGTTCGAATGGTATGCATGACTTTGTTGCGGTGAATGGCGCTTCTTGAAAAAATGTATGGGAATTGTTTTTTTTTATTATTGCCAAAACTTACGATTTGATTTGGTAAGTTACTTTGGGAAAAGTGTTCCTGGTTGGAAATAGAGTCGATTAAGATAAACTTGTTTTTTTTGACAAATGTCATTTTTTGGGCGAACCGTACTTTTTTTCAAAAATCTAAAAATGCCAATATTTTTTTCTTCAAAATAAAACAGAAGTTTCCTAAAAACAAAACCTTCTAACTACAAAAGAAAAGGTAGCTACCCTTAAGGGGCCAAAAATTTGCCCCACCCTGTATATTATCTTTTCTAAACATGTAATTTTGAAAATATGTATTAATCATCATTAACACCATCACCTGTAGAAGTCCACTGCTGGAAATAGAGACCTCCCCCTTAGAATGCCACGACGAACGGTCTTGAGCCGCCTCCATCCACTGACTTCCTGGGACTTCGGTTCTCGAGTGGCGACCACAAACTGGATGACGCGGCAGAGGAAGACTCTCCACTTGATGGACTTGAGACATTATAAACGTCGCAATATTTATTATGAACATAAAAATCAGTCCTTACTCCGTCCCTGTGCATATCAAACTTGGCGCCATTGATTAAAGACAGTTTAAACGGATCACGCTGCAGATTAAGTTCAGAGTCTTTTGACGCGGTAATTAACGCGAACGAACTTATTCAGCAGAGCCAGCGAGGTTTTGACGAGTTTTTAATCAAAATATAGCGCGTGGACTGTCTCATATTCTCTCTCATACGATCATGTTGACGACCTCTGTGGCGCGGCGGGCGAAGGTTCGCCTGCGACGCAGGAGGTTGCGGGTTCGTTTCCTGCCTCGGAACAAATATTTGTACGTTCTGCAGATATTTGTTCAGGGTGTTCTGGGTATTTTTCTAAATACAATTTTTCGTTTTTTATTTTCCCTAATATCTCAGAAACTACTTAGTCTAAATACTTATTAAAAACAGTTATGAGATGTCCGCCCAAAGCACTTTCATTAGACACCCCACTTAATCTGACTGTCTTACTTTTATTTTTTTACCCCCTCTCGGACCTTAATATCCCATCAACCCCCTGACCGATACAGCTCATAACCTTACCTACAAATTATACCAATACTATTTACTCCTTTACTAAATTGCATGAAGATCAGATAAACGGTTAGCAAGTTGACTCTCAGAGAACTCGCTTCGCTCGTTCAAAAAATATCTATCTATGTAATGTATTGTATTAAGTATATCAGTTATCTAGTATCAAATAGAAACGTCTACGCGTACGCAGGCGCTGTGCCTTAAATACTTATTAGAGTAAATATTTCGCTTATTCATACCCAACTAATTGGGATCACTAACTACACGTTCGTTCTATAGTACTGTGGCAATGCTCCTTATATTACAGCTCATAACTGATCATAAAAGATAGAGTTATAGTTCCCATGAAACGTGGATGTGCAATCATTTGCTTTTAAGGTTCCCCCTTACACATCTTTGAATATAACATAACATAACACCCACACTGAAAAAAATAAGCAGTATACCCAATCGATTTTTCGGTAACCATTATTGCTTTGGGCAGTAAAAATGGAGCCAATTGACTTGACAATTAAATTTAACTGGGCAGAAAACAGTTAAGTTGTAACAGTAGATTTTACTGTGTCACTGTAATTGTTTTCAGCCTTAGTTAAAGTCAGAAAACGGTAATACGTATCGGAAACTGATTGTTACAGTGAATAGTAATGTTCAATCATTTCAAATAACTGTTATGCTTCTTACTGTTTTTGAACATTTGTTTGCACGTTTTGAGATCATTTATTATTTATTAAAAATCTTTTTTCTTTACCGTTTTTTTTTTACTGTCCTCGCACATTTAAAATCCACGTTTTATTTTTTTCAGTGCAACAGTCACACACAACCACAGACCATTTATCTAAGCCAAGCCGTGTTTGTTGCCTGATTCTTCTAGGCGTGGTCGCCTTGGAACAGGAGTAATTTTAGTTTATACTATGATGCAAAATTATCCTTGTGATTTCAATGAATAAAGTTCTTTTTACTTTGACTTTGACTTTAATACGTAGTCATGATACCACACTAGGATTCCCTGTGTCGTGGGTATAAGGAACTACGAGTAACATGGTACGATAACACCCAGACCCAAAACAAATATTTTAGAATTCGGTATACAAACATTTGTCCCACAGTGGGTATCGAACCCGCAACCTCTCGCATCTCAGCCAGATATACACACCTTCCGGGCCACAGAGGTCGTGCTCAACTTGTGTTTGTTTCTAAATAAGTTTATCTTATCTAAATTCCGCTGTGCTTTGGGCTCCTTTTATGACAGGCCTATTAAGAAGGCGTAATATGTAATTATGCCAACGAAATCGTCTAGAACTTAGTATCTACGGGCTGTATTAGGAAATTTTTTAGAATATGAAAATTTGATATTATTTAATTGGTTCTGTAGGAATGAAAAATAAACCTCAAAATATATAAAAAATCCTCTTCTTCAAAAAATCTTGTTTCGCACACGTTTTGAATAAGAACTCAGGAACCCTACGGTATTTCAAGATTAATTTTATTACAAGTAGGTAATAATTGTTTATTCTAATGCTTATATCAGTTATTTGAAAAACACATTATTTTCGCCGTAACAAATTAATAACTAAATGTTGGCAAATAAACTTATCTTATCTTATCTTATCTTTGTGCACAACCCCTACTAGTGCGAGCGAGATGGTGCGAAGGTTACCGGAGCCTAAATCGTACATGGTGCCCTCTTAATACTTAAGTAAAAATAACTTTATAGAAGTCCTATAGTAGCCCTTTCAGTAGCCATGGTAGTCTCAGCTTAAGACTAAGACTCCTCCAACTCCTCCTGTGGATATGTCATAGAAGGCGACTAAGGGATTACGCCAGGAGATGAGCAGCAGCATCCACCTGAGTACTTAACACCAAACTGCGATCACCAATCCGCCTGCCAAGCGTGGTGATAATGGCAAATGCCCCCATTGCACGCTATGCATGCTGTGGGGGAGGCCTCATCCAGCAGTGCGGATGCCTACTAGCTAATGAAGAGTGTAGAAGAACAGTTACTTTTAAGAGTGCACTCCGAAAATGTAATAATATGTATGAATCGCCTTTTAGACGCAAATACAAACGGAATAAGATTGAATATCGCACAATATCTTGCACAGAAGTAAAGTCTCAAATATTATTTAATTTATTATGAGAATACTAATTAGTCAAATATTGGTTTGGTCACCTATAATAAACTATATTTTCCTTCGGTGAGTATTTATTTTGGATATGTGACCGAAGTTGTTTCCTAGAAATTTCAAAAAAATAAAGTATCGAGTCTGCCAATTGTGTTTCTGGCTTGGTCATCGATAGAAGAAAGTTTGAAAAATCACTTATTTCAGTTATTTTATTGATGTGATATCTGGTTTACTCACAATAGGCAAATCAGCATTATATTTTCAGAGCGCACCCTGAACTTGTAAAAATAAGTAATTGATCGGTTATCATGGGCTAGTCGCAGAACTGACAACCGTTGGGGAATTAAGGTTCTCGAGTGGCAACCACAAAACGGCCGATGCAGATTAGAAATTCCTTTTATGAACCAAAGATATTTATGAAGGTCACTGGAAAGGAAGTCAGTGGAGGCGGGCAGACACCGTTTGTCGTGGCATTCATGTGGGAGGGCTATGTCCAGCAGTGGACTTCTATAGACTGGTGATAATGATGGTCCTCTGTGGCGCGGTGGGCGAAGGTTCGCCTGCGACGCAGGAGGTTGCGGGTTCGATTCCCGCCTCAGAACAAATATTTGGACGATCTGCAGATATTTGTTCAGGGTGTTCTGGGTTTTTTTCTATGTATAATAAAAAATATCTATCTATGTAATGTTATTGTATTGAGTATATCAGTTATCTAGTACCCATAACACAAGCTCTGCTTTGCTTGGGGCTAGATAATGTTGTGTGAAATGTCCAGCATTTATTTTTTTATTTATGGTAATCATATAATTATGTAAAAAATTGTCGATTCAATTTTAATAAAGTTGTAAAACTATGTAGTTTTTTTTATAAATTAATTTCTAGAGATATTACAAATATTTCTAAACCTTGAAAGTTAACTAGGTATCCTAATGAGAGCAATGAGTCTAGACTACAGACATAAAAGTTTTAGACTTTGACTAAAGTTTCAGGTTGCAAATGTTAAAGTTTATATTCGGTCCTTTTATTTTTATCAGCATATTTAGTCAAAGAAAACCTACGTTCAAGAATTCACGTAATTAAATAAATAATTTGTTTAATTATTTAAATTACACGTAACTTTCTGGTCCTTTTCTTAAAATATAAAAGGAAATTCACTTTACAAACGGCTGTTTATATTTTAAGGGATTCGTCTCTACAAATTTCATTTTACCTACTATAAAATAAAACCAAGGTTTTTTTTATAGAAGTGCTATATCCATGGATAAAACAATGCGTTCCGTTAAGTGGGGTTTACACGGGTGATTAAAGCCGCGCGATTTTTGCCGTGCGGCGAAAATCGACCGTCTAAATGGCAATTCGACTAGATCGCAAGTGACTAAAGCCGCAAGCCCCAAAGTTGGGTAGCATCCGACTTTGGCTGCGCGGTGACCGGCCACATGCAGCTGGTGACCAAAATCGACCGTGTAAACGATGTTGTAGGCAATCGCCCGCCGCATGAAGGTGTGTTTCGTGCACGTTGTTTCACTACTGCGATTCTACGTACAGATA
Organism: Epirrita christyi; assembly: GCA_951392215.1. NCBI lineage: Eukaryota > Metazoa > Arthropoda > Insecta > Lepidoptera > Geometridae > Epirrita > Epirrita christyi. The sequence continues at coordinate 10,784,118 of OX595858.1, forward strand.
CAGATCGTTCTTGAGTAATTGAATAACTAACTATTTCAATTCCGGCACGAACACCTATTCTTCTCAACATTTTCGAAGGAAGTGACCGAGCCGCATGAGATTTTAGTCACTAGTGTAAATGGGCTAGCGATGCGGCTTGGTGAGGCGATTTGTAAAGCGACGAGCCGCACGACGAAAATCGACCCGTGTAAACCCCACTTTAGACATCATTAGAAAAGTTTTTTAGAGCAAACAATTTGATGTCTGTCAAAGTAAAACGGAGTCTCGAATTATTTGCAAACTTTTTACGTTGCAATGATTTATTCCTATAACTTCATGGTTTATTAACATTTTTTAACAGTGCAGCATATTACGCTGTCAAGAAGTAAAGTGTAGAGTAAATGTGCTCTAAAAATAAAAAGATTCACTACCATGTGCTCATTAAAAGAGCACATGGTAGTGAATTTAAATATAATAAGTGTATTGCGTGTGTTTTCAAAGGTGTGGAAATTGACCAGGAGCATTCTAGTAAACGCCATTGGACGATTGGAGGACACGCCAGAGGACTTGACGAGTGGACATTGTTTGATAATATCAAAATCTATGCTACTTGACATTGCTAAAATTGAGTAAATACTCAGATGCCATTAAAAAAAAAGTACCAAATAAGGTTAATCCAGGTTGCCGCGCTTTTTCAGTCTCTACTTTCATTAGTCAGACTCTTATCAGACTATTTATATTTGGCAGAATGGTCGTCATTTAAATGGCTTGTACACACACTAATGTGCCGCAAAGATACGTATGCTAGCTCTCTCCACAGCATGCTATGCAGAGAGCTAGCTCGGAGTTTCTCCTAGTTTCTCGGAATCCGAAACTGGGAGTTCCGTAGAACTAAAATCAACGACATAGCTATCAGAATTATCAAGTTGAAGTGGCAATGGGCAGGCCATGAAGCTGGCAGAACTAAATATTCTTGAGTGGCGACCATGAACTGGACGATGCAGTAGGAAAGCCTCTTGATGGACCGACGATATATCAAAGTTCGCGCGGGAAGTTGGGGGATGGAGGCGGCTCAAGACCGTTCATCGTGGCATTCTAGAGGAGATGCGTATGTCCAGCAGTGGGCTTCTACAGGCTGATATGCAACTTTGCCAGGGTTAATCAAAATAAAAGCCTATTTCTGTAGTGGCATTACTTACAGTTTGCTCGCTGGCCTGCGGCGAATTATAAAAATGCAATTTTGCTCGCAACATCGTTTTGCAAGATTACCGCTAAACGGCTTAGGGATAATCTACGTCACGGTTAGAATTAGAACGCATATAAACCTATTTACAAGCTCTTATGTAACTTGACCTGTTAGTATATTAGTTAGTATGTATGTTAGTTAGTGTGCGACAAATCTTAAAACTAAACTTTGGACCAGTTCCACCCAACCGATTGAGCTGATTTTTTTTATAGCTGTCAAGTTTTGTTAGTAGTAGAACTTCTTGTGAAGGAGTTCGTCCGGGGAAGTACTACCACCGTATCTATTTCTGCCGCCAAGCAGTAGTGTTCGCATTGCTGTGTTTCGGTTTAAAGGGTACGGGTGCCGGTGAAATTACAGGCACATGAGACTTTTCATCTTTATGTCTCAGGGTCGGCAGCGCGCTTGTGTTGCCTTAACTGCTTTCCATCAGGTGGGTTTTATGCTTGTCTGCTTGCCAAGTAGCATACAAAAAAAAAAAAAAAGTTCAGATAACAATACAATAATAAGATGATGGAGAGCTGATCTGATGATAAAGATGGAAGGTGAAAAACAGAACTCCTCGATGATTAGCAGTAGCCTGGCAGTGTTTTGGCTCACGTTTCAGATAAACTAATTTAATAAAAGCTTATTTTGAAAAATACATTTTTAACAAAAATTTCTCCCTTTGTTGATGAGATTGTTTTAGTAATTGTTTAATAATTATGTTTTTGGTGTGCAATAAATTATTTTCTATCTTCTATATATCTACTACATCTTCTGGAGAAGTTAGAGGAATCCTATATTTTCTTAGACCAAGACCACCGCGGTCGACTCATAGACAGAGTTTGGATTCAAACATGCTGCCTCTTATTTGCTTCCTTACTCATCAATTTTAACATAACACCTTAGTAATAAACGTCTTGCTTTCTGTTAATTAAACATTAATGATCCAATTTATTCCTGCATCTAGTCACAGTCAAAGATTAAAATAGCTGGGTAACTCATAACTCTGGAGGCACGTTAGAGCTTTATGTCGGCTGAGTACGTACATAATAATTATGGTGTACCTACGTCATAAGCGTAATACATTTTGTAATTAAAGTAGATCAGTGTAAAGGTAAAGACCACCATAATAATGATTCCTGAGGAGACAGACTCCTGGAGGAGAAAAACAACTTCTTTCAAAAAGCGCTGAATCAATTTCGATAAAATTTATTTGGGACCACCTCTGGGGGCTTAATACAGGTTTTGATAGTTTACGAATGAATTACTATATGAAGTTTCGTTTCCTTCCATACATTTACTTGCAGCGCCCCTAGCGAAAACCAGAAGAAACCTAAGGACGCTGTCAGTAAATTTACTGGATGGAAACGAAACTTCATATAGTATCGTAAACTATCAAAACCCGTACTAAGCCCCCAGATGAATAAAACCTACCTACAAAAAATAATTATATCAAAATGAAATCAATTCATAATTAGCGTAGTAATCGCGTAACAAACATACAAAAAATACAGTTGAATTGAGAACCACGAGAACTGAATTGAGAATTTGAAGTCGGTTGATTTTTTTTTCCAAATGGAGATTTTATTCATCCAAGCTCTACTTATCAGAAAATCCATAAATACCTATTATATATAACCACAGTACCAACCTTAGGGTAGCATTGTACCAGCTGTTCCCTATAGCTGTGTCCCAGTCCAGAAGATTACAAACGGTAGTATTACCCTATTCCGTTCTATAAATTTTTATTAACCTTAAAGTTCGCGAACTTGCAGAAAAGTTTAATTAAAGATGAAAATTAATCGACTATTGTTGATGACTTTTCGTAGTAACTATGCAATAATCTGTCAAAATACAGTATGAAAATCATAAAAATTAAAAAACAAACAAAAAAAGTTTGCTCATGTAGTTTGCGTGTGTGTACTACATCTGCTAGGTTTTAGTCCTCATACATAACAAAGTAGGTACCTAATCTAACTATGGTAATAAAATCTGCTACCCAACTTGATGGATTCAGCTAGACGTTTGTAGATTATTCCATTTCCGTTCTTGCCCAGGCCGGTGCTTACAGCCTTATAAATCATTTTGGCGGTAATAAAATAGTCTAGGTAGGAAATTATAAAAATGAATTCAAAGTAGCTTTTTCAAAACTATGTATTTAACGGCGTTTCTACATGCGTTAAATATGAATGATAATATCGTAATATTGCCGGCCGCTCGCGGCGCCGGTGTGTGGTAACAACTCAAATACAAATACTGTATGCACGTTATGTGTATACAGTATTTGTATTTATGTAACCTTAAGATAATAAAAAAATAAACAAAACTTAAAATGGTAATTCATAGTACTTTGGGGGGTCTTTTCGCTTTTTCGAGATAACCTTTGGATTTAATTAATCTGTAAGATTAGAAGAATTGCCGTCGTCAAGCGTGTGTGCATGTGTGTGTATGTGCAGTGATTAAGGGTGTGGGTGTGGGTGTGGGTTTGGGTGTGGGTGTGGGTTTGGGTGTGGGTTTGGGTGTGGGTGTGGGTATGGGTGTGGGTGGGTGTGGATGTGGGTGTGGGTGTGGGTGTGGGTGTGGGTGTGGGTTTGGGTGTGGGTTTGGGTGTGGGTGTGGGTGTGGATGTGGTTGTGGGGGTGGGTGTGGGTGTGGGTGTGGGTGTGGGTGTGGGTGTGGGTGTGGGTGTGGGTGTGGGTGTGGGTGTGGGTGTGGGTGTGGGTGTGGGTGTGGGTGTGGGTGTGGGTGTGGGTGTGGGTGTGGGTGTGGGTGTGGGTGTGGGTGTGGGTGTGGGTGTGGGTGTGGGTGTGGGTGTGGGTGTGGGTGTGGGTGTGGGTGTGGGTGTGGGTGTGGGTGTGGGTGTGGGTGTGGGTGTGGGTGTGGGTGTGGGTGTGGGTGTGGGTGTGGGTGTGGGTGTGGGTGTGGGTGTGGGTGTGGGTGTGGGTGTGGGTGTGGGTGTGGGTGTGGGTGTGGGTGTGGGTGTGGGTGTGGGTGTGGGTGTGGGTGTGGGTGTGGGTGTGGGTGTGGGTGTGGGTGTGGGTGTGGGTGTGGGTGGGTGAAGAATGAGCAACGAAGGAGTCTGAGAGTAGCATAATGCCTGAGAGAAAAGAGAGTAGATTCATACTCAATTCCCATATCATTTTCTGTTCCGTCGTGACTATCTGTTATTACGTACAACCCATTCCATCCAAAGGTTGTCTGGTAGCTGCTTCTCAGCGATAAGACTGCCCATTTATTACAATATTAAGATTAGTTTGACATACTTACCTATAAAAAGTTTTTATTTTCAATAAAAGTTAACAAAGTATGGATAGATACGTATGTAAACATAAACTAATTAGCTAAAAAACCTATGTTTATGGCGTGCTTAACATAGGTGCGTATTATCTATTCTATGTTTTGTTAAATTGTATTCTTATATGATGGTCGTAGCGTAGGAAACCTTGGCTTAGCTGGAAAATACGAGCATTCTGATACGAGGAGATAGCACAAAAACAAAATCCGAGAACCTCAACCACAATTAAACATTGTTGCTTGTTTTTCTATTCCATTTTCACGAAGATACTGTTTCAGACACAGCGTAAAGAGAACAGCTAGCTAAGTTATGACAATGATGAAAACCTAAAAAAGAAATCAAATCTTGGAAACTATTTTGATTTCTGCGTGGGTTTTTCAAACAATTTTTTTATACTACATATTTATATTGCCTAGCAATCAAACAAGCATACGGCCCACTTGGTAGAAAGTAGTTACCGTAGTCTATGGACGCCTGCAACACCAGAGGCATCACACGCGCGCTGCCGACCCTTGAGACATAAAGGTGAAAAGTCTCATGTGCCTGGTAATTCCACTGGTATTGTCCTCGTATTTTCATCTGGAGATTTCTTATTAATATAATATAATACCCAACATGCATAGTCTTCATCCCACACTAAGATTCCCTGTGTCGTGTATCAGGAACTACGAGTACCATGGTACCATAACACCCAGACCCGGAACAAATATTTGCAGATCATATAAACATTTGTCCCTCAGCGGGAATCAAACCCGCGTCACAGAGGTCATCGACCTCAACCTGTAGAAGTCCTCTGCTGAAAATAATGTCTCCTCATAAAATGCCACGACGAACGGTCATGAGCCGACTCCATCCACCGACGTCTAACGGCCGATGAAAGAACTGACTTGAATCACTTTTTTTAATTTTACTTTAACTCAAGCATAAAAGGCTACAGAGTGAATTCAAAGAATCACTGTGTGACGATTGTGTTGACCGTCATACTGCAGTGGAGCAGCCGTTTCACTTAGCTGTGGTTTCACAACCACGAAGGCCACATCGATCAACCCGCACGCCTCGTTTACACTGAAAACTGTAAAAAACCTAATAGCGCTCTAGAACGGCATTTTGTATCCTAGTTAATTGATTAGGGATTTTAGAAAACCTTACCATTGTTATAATGCTGATAAAAAACTTCTCACATCTGTGAAACTCAAAAAAGTAAAACCTGGTGCCCTTGGAAGTAAAGAAGAGTTTAAAGGTGTTGTTCCAAGATGTATGGAGCCTAGCCCTTGTCGGTGTACACTTGTGTAAACGTGGCTAAATATATGTTAAACCTTTTCCCATTGTCATTTTTTGATTATTTCGCTTCATTTAATGCAGGTTCCAAAAATATCTTTCTCACGGAGAGTAACACAAGACAAAACAATATGGCGGGGCGGATACAATTTACTCTGTGGTAAAATGTTTCGACAGCTGTTGACAACTTTGACCAGAACTGCATTTCGTTCGCGTCTTGGCTCCAAGGTCTTGGTTGAATTGAAGAATTTGTACTGATGTGATGATCGTAATAAAGCTAGCGTAGGCAACGCATGCTATGTAGACACACAAATCTCCCACAAACCCAACGAACGAATAAAGCAAGCAACCACAGAGCAATAAACGTGACATTCCCTGTCATGGCTGCTCAGGAAAATATGTTACCATTGTAAAAAAAAACGAATTTTAAACATTTCTGTGCAGTAAATTATGCTTCAAATTAGAGTAAGAGTATTTTAACGATAATCACTGTTTTTTTCGCTATTCTCTGTCTGGTGTACATCGATATAGGCCATTTTGGAGCATGTCCTTTGCCGCGCATTTTCAGTCTCTTCTTTCATCAGCCAGACTCCACCTATTGCTATCGAATCGACTGCGAATCTGTTGCAGGATAGATTAGGTAATACTTTTTTAAATAATAATAAAAATATCCATACCTTATAAACACAAAAAATCAAATTCAGGTGTGGCTGTGTCGTGAACACGGCCGTGTGTTTTACGTGAATACGAAATTGTGTGACGAAGCGAAACGATCTCAAAATAGCGGCGGTTCCCCCTCCGCCGCACGCGATGCGCCACAGTCCTCAATCAACGTAACGAGTTCTTTGATCCTTTACCTATCGAGTGGTGTAATTACATTTTGGGTATAGATAATAGATACGTAGCTGCAACACCAAACTGTACCTCTCGATTTTGTTTTCTGAATTGACTCTTAATTTGAAGCAAATTTAATGACATATTCACGTTAAAAAATATTTTATTAATTTCAGTTCTTCATCTTCTGGTATAGACGTCTACTGCACAAGACAGAACAGGGGGATATGGTGATGGCTGTATTGGTATTGGAAAGATACTCAGATGGATGCTGCTGCGAACTAAGGGATGGCCTTAATCGCCTTTTATGAAATCCATGGGAGGAATAGGAGTCCTACTCTTAAGCCAAGAGATCCTTACGGCCAGTTTCAATTCATCATAATTATCAGCCTCTGTCCACTGCTGGACATAGGCTTCTAGGGAGAGCCCCTAGAATGCCATGAAGAATGGTCTTGAGCCACCTCCATCTCCGGTTTCCTGTGACCTTTGTATCTTTAGTCCATCGAGTTGAGGGCATTCCTCTACCGCGTCGTCCGGTTTGTGGACTCGAGAACCTTTTTTCCCCAACGGTTGTCAGTTCTGCGAGCTATATCACCTGCCCATTGCCACTTAAACTTGTTAATTCTGAGAGCTATGTCAAAGATCTTGGTTCTTCTACGGATTTCCTCATTTTCAGATTCTGCCACGTAGTGAAACTCGTATCATAACTCTCTCCATAGCCCGCTGCGTGACTATGAGCTTGTCTATTGAGGCTCTGCGGTATCAGTGACGAGAAGAGAGTTACAGTTCATCACCATCATCATCACCAGTAAACGTGACCACTACTGGACAAGGCCTTGCTACATCGCCACGCTTGACTGCGGATTGGTGATCGCAGTTGGTGATAAGTACCTACTCAGATGGATGCTGCTGCCCATCCCCTGGTGTAATCCCTTAGTAAGGCCACAGCCAGAGTAGGAGGGGTCTATTTTAAGGCCAGACACACCATGGCACGAGTTTCAGTTATAACTCCTTAAAGCAAAAATTTTTGGCTACGAACTCGGGGTTTGAACTTGAAGACTTCTAATATTATGCTACGCTTTTACAGGTTCTAAACCCGTATTTACGGCTCAAAAGTGCTCGAGTTGATTGCAACTTCCTCGCACACGTATCGGCTTTTACAGCCTCCTAGGGAAATACAACAAGCCTCTCCGCTACGGCGTCTATGACACAGTACTTAATAAATCAAAGAAATGCAACTCTTTTATTATCCGACTACAGCAAAGCAAAAAGGGGTAATCATTTGTCGACCTTCTGTGGCGCGGCGGGCGAAGGTTCGCCTGCGACGCAGGAGGTTGCGGGTTCGATTCCCGCCTCGGAACAAATATTTACACGGTCTGCAGATATTTGTTCAGGGTGTTCTGGGTATTTTCTATGCATAATAAAAAATTATCTATCTATGTAATATATCGTATTGTATTAAGTATATCAGTTATATAGTACCCGTAACACAAGCTCTGCTTAGCTTGGGGCTAGATAATGTTGTGTGAAATGTCTAACATTTATTTATGTATGTATGTTAGTTTGTTCATCTGTTTAGCTCTGAAACTACTTGACAGATTTGGACAAATAAGGTATCGTATGAAGCGTCTTGATTTTTTGCGTGTCATTGGCGTCATACGTCACACTAAATTCAATACGGAAATAAAACTCAATATTCCAACCTCGAAAACATAATAATGAATATAAATATACTGCGTTTGGTATCAAATGTAAGGGCTTGATGAGTAAATTCCATAATTATCATTATCATCAACATTAGCCGTTAAACGTCCACTGTTAGATGAGACCTGCCCCATAGAATACAATGGGGGGGATTTGCCATAATCACCACGATTGACAGGCGCATTGGTGATCGCAGTATGGTGTTGAGGCCTCAGTAAAATGATGATTGAACTCACAGTTAACATAACATAACACCTAATAGTTACATCCATAGCCCTGATCCCACACTAAGATTCCCTGTGTCGTGGGTATCAGAAACTACGACTAATGGTACCACAACACCCAGACCTGGAACAAATATTCGCAGATCATGCAAATATTTGAATCGCAGCGGGAATCGAACCCGCACCTCTTGTGTCTCAACCAGCCATTCGCCCGCTACGCTACGGAGGTCGTCCCATGATAATGCCAACCATCATCCGTAGATCAAGCGAAGCCGCGTGTGGATGCTTCTATTTTATGTCTGAACTGAAACTCTACACACTGTTTTTACTATGTACAACGTGGTAAAATAATGCGTTATGGAAATATCCTTGGCGTTTTTATATCTTAAAAGTAGATAGTCCCTGCACCTTAGGTTAAGAAAACTAGTTATTTGAGAGACGTTTTATCTTTGGATCAAAATAACGAAGCATGTTTTGAAGATGAGTTTTGTTGAAACCTAATATACTGCATAATTTGTGTTCTACTGAATTTGGATAAATTTATCACTGTCGTCAAATGAACGCTGATTTCACATGTCTTCAAAATTTTCACTTGAGCCCTTCTTTTATCACATCTAGCCCCAAATACATCTACTGGCTCCATCCATCGTGGGTAAAAACCTAATTATCTCAAACATAATCTTATCCTACAGGATATATAATACGAAAGTTTAGTCAGATGTGTAAATTGGTTGCGTTGGAACAGGAGTTATTTTAGTTTATTAGACGATTCAAAATGATCCTTGTGACTTCAAAATTCTTTTGACTTTGACTTTGACTTTTGACTTTGTTTGTTACTCAGTATTATAATGGCTGGACCAATTTTAACGAAATTTAGAAGAGTGATAGGTTATTGACCTGCATTGACACAGCATTTAGTGCTCGTTTGTATCACTTATAAATATATACGAGCATATGTATACTTTGTTACAAGTAAACCCAAAATAAAATTCCTTAAAGGGCAATTGTAACAAAAACTAATCGTTAACAAAATGTTAACGATTCGTGGAGTGTTCAAATGAACACTCCATGGCTGTTAACTGTGGGTAATTGTTTGGTTATTGTCACAGAAATACCCTTTATTGGTTTCCGGGAAGAAAGTCATTTGGTTTTATTATCTTTTATTATCTTGTCTATTCTTCTAAGTATACAGCGTGTAAAAGGATGGCTCCCGAATACTGAAGGTACCGGTAAAGCTACCTATATCATAGCTATATAAAATAGCTTTCGTCTGAGAGGTGATTCATACCGAAGAAAATCTTTTTTTTCGTTTCGTATCGTATTTGTCAGCCAGCAATGTACGCATTTATTACAACCGCGTGAGTTCAACGCTCCCGGTCAGCTGATCGACCCGTAGCGCCAATATTTCTTATGTGGTTTTCATTGCTTTTTTTGACGTTTTTATTTATTAACGTGTTTTTAATTATGGAAATTAGGTTTTTGTGTTGTTGTAAAAAGCGGCCCAAAAGTGAATTTTTTTTTCGTGTTTTTTCAGATTAAATATTTTCAGAATTAAGGTCTGAATGCACTGTTTCAGTTTTCGGGAGTAGTCTTTTTACGCCCTATATAGAGGGAAAAATATACGTAGAAATTGACATCATCATCATCATCAGCCTATTTATGTCCACTGCTGGACGAGGACTCCTCCATTGAATACAATGAAGGGGATTAGCCATAATCACCACGCATGGCAGACGGATTCGTGATAAGTACTCAGGCGGATGCTGCTGCCCATCCCCTGGTAATTGTTAGTAGTAGAACTTCTTGTGAAAGAGTTCGTCCGGGGAAATACTACCACCGTACATATTTCTGCTGCCAAGCGGTAGTGTTCGCATTGCTGTGTTTCGGTTTGAAGGGTACGGGTGCCGGTGAAATTACAGGCACATGAGACTTTTCATCTTTATGTGTCAGGGTCGGCAGCGCGCGTGTGATGCCTCTGGTGTTACAGGCGTTCATAGGCTACGGTAACTGCTTTCCATCTGGTGGGCCGTAAGCTTGTCTGCTTGCCTAGTAGCATAAAAAAAAAAGAATCCTTCGTAAGGCTTTATAGCTACATCTAAGGAAGGGTATTTTCTTAGGCCAGGCACACCACGGCTGAAACTTAACCATCGTCAGCCTTTAGAAGTCCACTGCTGGATATAGGCCTCTCCCATAGAATGCCACGACGAACGGTCTTGAGCCGCCTCCATCCACCGACTTCCTGCGACGTTTATAATGTCTTTAGTCCATCGAGTGGAGCGCCTTCCTCTACCGCGTCATCCGGTTTGTGGTAGCCTTTCGAGAAACTTTATTCTCAAAACAAAAAATTTACAGATCTACAGTGTATGTCAGAGTTTGAGAGTGAGTATATCAACCCCAACTCTAAGCAGATATACATATAAGTGTCATGTATGTGTATCATATTCGTATGATACACAATCATAACACTTATACACAAAGTGACATTTCTTTGTTTACAAAATTTGGTCTAAGATTAAAAATCAGAGTTATATGTATCTACTGAAAGCAGATACACTACACTAGTCAGTTATGTTATAACTAATTAATGCAGTAGGTACATCTGCTAAGCAGATTCTGCTTAGCAGTTGGGGTTGATATACTTACTCTAAAACTCTGACATACATACACATACATACATGACACTTATACACACAGTGGCATATCTTAACATTTGTTTGTTTACAAAAATGGTGTAAGATTAAAAATTACAGTATACATAAGTAATGTTTTTAATCTTGTATTTTTTTTTTGTATTTATTGTAATTTTGAAATTAAATATAGCAATGGCGGCGATGAGCTCATTACTTGTCACGTCTTCTACCATACCTACACATGAGCGTGAACATTTTCAATAAGAAAAAAGCGAAAGTACCTAAACAAAGGCACAAGTTAATAATTTAGTTTGGTTAGAAGGGTTGAAAAAAATGAAATTTGATATTCCAGTGATTTTGCAGTGGACGTTTATAGGTTTATAGGTTCATGATGGTAATGATGTTTTTTTTAAACAAAACTTTGCTTCTTAAATTGCTCCACACTTAATGTAATCTCTTTAACCAAATCAATATCGAAAACTAAAAGTACATATTATACATATTCCACACCCGTCAACGCACCAATGGATTTGTGATAAACTCAATATTTTGTTCTAAACGATTTCGCGGATTTACACCCTTTTTAGATCGCTTTTGAGCCCAAAGACAAGGACCCTTAATGGAGCACTTGAGAATGTTTAAAACGCCGTGAAGTATATTTTAGCTAAAGTGACGAAATGGTGAATGGAATAAAACTCGTCTGCCGAATAAGAAATCTACGATCTGTGAAATTACAGGCACAGAAAATGATGAAAGTGATAAGTTAAGATGAGTAATAATAATAAGAGTAGTAATAATATAATTTTAGTTCACAACTACTAATATATAAATAAAGTAATTTTGTTTTTGCCGTGTATACGTCATTAGGTTTAAATAAATTAATAAATAAATGCTGGACATTTAGTCATGTTCTATCAAAGAACATTATCTAGCCCCAAGCTAAGCAGAGCTTGTGTTATGGGTACTAGATTACTGATAATACTTAATACAATAGATTACATAGATAGATATTTACATATAGAAAATACCCAGAACACCCTGAACAAATATCTGTAGATCGTACAAATATTTGTTCCGAGGCGGGAATCGAACCCGCAACCTCCTGCGTCACAGGCGAACCTTCGCCAGCCGCGCCACAGAGGTCGTCCATTTGCTTCCATAGTGGAAGATGATTCAGAAAACTGATGTTATCAACATTGGGACAGTTTGGTGTTGCAGCTACATTTATCTATCATCTACATCCAGAATTTAATTCGTGGTACTACCAGTGGCACCACTGGTAGTACTATGGGCAAGCACCGTTTGTTTTTTATTATTATTTTAATGTAATACAGTCCGGACTTTAAGGGACCCTTTGCAAATAAGAAATTAAGGTGGTAACCGCAAGTAAAACCTTGTGCTTTGTAAAAGGTATTCCATGAAAGAATTCAACTGCTTTATTATTTACAAAAACTCGTAAAATTCCCCAATTAAATACCTTTTAGTAACAGTGCCGCTTTTTTATTAATATGTATTTTTTCAGGCCCGTTACAACTTAATGAGGTTTATCATTGTAATGCTTCACCCTCGGGCAGAGTACTTGGAAACTCGTGATCGGCAGGGTCGACATTTTTGTCTACTTTCATTAAGAAAACACATGGTTTTCGGTGAAAAAAATCTACATGTTTAATGGAATGCAAAGTATGGTATGATTGCCGCGATTTTGTTTAAGAAGGCGCACTATGTGATTTTGCCCAACAAAATCGATCTAGAACTCAGTATCTACGGGTTCTACGAGTTAAATATTTTGGAATATGAAAATTTTATATTTTTGCATTTATTGTGTAAAGTTGAAAACACGATATGTAAAAAAAACCTCGATAGTTATATTTAATGAAAAATCCTTGTTTCTCACACGTTTTGAAAGAAATCTCTGGAACCCTACGGTGTTTTAAGATAAATTTTACTACAACAAGTAGGTAATAACTATTTATTCTTATGCTAAAATCAGTTTTTTGATAAACACTTTATTTTCGCCATAATAAACTAAAAACTTCATTTTTGTGCACGACACTCGCTAGCGCGAGCGAGATGGCGCGCGGGTTATTGCGTGTGTTAAAGAGGGAGCCTAAATTGTAGTATAGTGCCCTCTTAACACTTTTGAGGAGTAAGTTTTCTTCCGGCACTGAGACGTTGTCGCTAACTATTGGCCGTATAGACAAGCTCAAAGTCGCGCAGCGGGCTATAAAGAGAGCTATGCTAGGAGTTTCACTACGTGATAGAATCCGAAATGAGGAAATCCGTAGAAGAACCAAGGTCAACGACATAGCTCTCAGAATTAGGAAGTTGGAGTGGCAATTGGCAGGTCATATATAGCTAGAAGAACTGATAACCGTTGGGGAATAATGGTACTCGAGTGGCGACCACAAACCGGACGACGCGGTAGAGGAACGCCCTCCACTCGATGGACTAAAGATATTATAAATGTCGCAGGAAGTCGGTGGATGGAGGCGGCTCAAGACCGTTCGTCGTGGCATTCTAAGGAGGAGGCCTATGTTCAGTAGTGGACTTCTACAGACTGTTGATGATGCAATATTCATTAACCGACTTCACAAAAAGGAGGAGGTTCTCAATTCGGTTGTATTTTTTTTTTATGTTTGTTACCTCATATCTCCGGTGTTTATGAACCGATTTGGTTTTTTCTTTTATTTGAATAGATATACTTCCAGATTGGTCCCATTTTTTTCAGAATCCAGTTCTGATGATGGTATCCATGAGGAATTGAGGGAACTCCTCAAATATTGTATAGGCATACATATGGCGATTTTGATATTTTCAGCAACAAGCATTTGCGTTCAGAAAGTATCATAATGCTTTTACCACTATGGTTCTTTCATCATTTTTTTTTTCATCCAAATATTTAGTCGAATACAATGGCGGAAGTCGGTTTTATTTTCTTTTAATTATGGCCTCTGAGAAAAGTTACCTTAATTTTGCCAGTGTCAAGAAGGTATTTAAGTAAAACTAGGTTTAGTCGTTAACGTCTCAAGTCATGTACTAGTAAAGCGATGGCAGTTTTACTAAAAATGTTTTTGGTCAATTTCCATCCATTTCCATGGGGGATTTACCATAATCACCACGCTTGGCAGGCGGATTGGTGATCACAGTATGGTGTTTAGTACTCAGGTGGATGCTGCAATATGATACTTATTAGATACATATAAGCATCTTATGACAGTAATGTTTACATACCTCACTCGTGTAAATACGTTCCCTCAATTTCAATACGACCACCTCTCATTGGAGTGAACATAAACTGACACTATGTGACGGTAGGATTTTGAAATTTGGATATGATATGACGGTAAAAGGAGCTAATAGGATTTAACATTACGAAACATCGTGTGTACATGTTCTGCCTTATACAAAGTATTTTTTCTGGACGTAACTAGACGTTGTGTCATTTCACTCTACAATTATTGTAACGTACCACGCTTATAAAGAACAAAATTACTTAACATTCAACTGACCATATATGATGTTAGTCTGCACTCATTACTTTGACAGGAGGAATCCTCATAAGGGTTTTATCTCTCGCCGAGATAAATAGACATTACATAGCACAAGCTTAGCACGTACTAATGCTTAGACCTATCCCTGTCACTGTCCCACATATGTTAAAACACGTGTATTAGAGAGAGACAGGGACGATTTCAAAGTAAGACTTAGATTTAGTCACCGTGAAGTACGTTCTATTTATCTGGACCAACTAAGGTTATGGGTTGGTCTATGGGGAGTGGACTTCATCAGGCTGATGATGATGATGAAAGCACCAAACTCCAAACGAGCCGTCTAAAATATCACAATAAATATGACGACCTCCGTGGCGCGGCGGTCGAGTTATGGCTAAGACGTAAGAGGGTTCGATTACCGCTGCGGGACAAATGTTTGCACGATCTGCAAATACACTCGAGAGCAATGAATCCGGGTCACTTAAAGAATCCTAAAAATCTCGGAAACTAAAAATGCTAGGTTAATGCAATAAATTGTATTTAATAGACAATGTAATACTCCTTAAATGAAGGTATTAAAACTTCTTAGTTATTGTAAAGTTATATCATAAAAAAATCAAATTTGAAAAAGGGCCACTTTCGAAGATGGAACTACGAAATTACAGCATTTGGTTTTGCTTTTGTTTGTAATCTGTCATTTATCATTGTTTGATTTCTGTTTTTTTGTTGTTTTTTTTCTGCGTAAACGCAGTAATGGAAGCACGAGGAGGCAATACGAAGTATTAAAATTCAAGAAAATCGTAATAAAGTTCAAAAATTTCATGTTTCCTATTTTTGTTTTAAGGAGAGATCAGCAGTTTTTTTCTTTATGTAATTTTGTGTTAATAAAATGTATGGTGACTCATATTTTTTTTACCTTCATTTAAGGAGTATTACATTGTCTATTAAATACAATTTATTGCATTAATCTATCATTTTTAGTTTCCGAGATTTTTAACATTCTTTAGTGACCCGGATTCATTGCTCTCGAGTGTATTTGTTATGGACTATGTATGTGTGTGTGGTAGTAAGTTATGTTATGATAATATTGAAACCTATTCACCTATTAATCAAATCAAAGAGATAACAGCTGTACAATTAAATGACGACCTCTGTGGCGCGGCCGTCGAGTGGCTGAGATGCAAGAGGTTGCGGGTTCGATGCCCGCTGTGGGACAAATATTTGTTCCAGGTCTGGGTGTTATTGGTACCATGGTACACATAGACGACACAGGGAATCCTAGTGTGGGATCAAGACTTATTATTATATTATTACTGTTGGGTGTTGGGTAATTACAATGAATTCTTGCCTGGAATCACTTTCAGCGATAAGCCCGCCCGTTGTATGGCCTTTCTATCGTAAAATTACTTGTTTATTGTTTCTGTGTTATCAATATAGTGTTAATATCTATCTATTAACAGTTCGTAGTCTCAAAGAACGAAATTTTCTTGCATAGCGCTAAAGCAATGCAATTATTTCAATTTGAATATCACTACAAATACAGGGTGAGCAATTTTACTGAAGTAACTTTCGTGAATTATATCATTAATTTTGTAAAAACGGGAAATTTTCTCGAACCGATATGTTGGTGGAAGCACCAACAGGTTTCAACCCTAATCGAGGGTCTTCATCAGGGTGGGTATAGGATTCGCGCTACACTCCCTCCGCGTCCTTTCTCGCACTGCGTCTCTGAGCTCGCTCCTCTCGGCTCGTCCGGGGCGGGGGTGGTTGTGGTTCGATTAGGGTCGAAACCTGTTGGTGCTTCTACCAACATTATCGGTACGTGAAAATTTACCGTTTTTACAAAATGAAAAATACAGGTTGGCTATTTTACAGTGGCCCAAATAAATTTTCAGTAGGCATCATCACCATCATCATCATCATCATCACCAGCCTGTTTACGTCCACTGCTGGACAAGGCCTCTCCAATTGAACAAAATGGGTCGATTTGCTCACTACGCTTGGCAGGCGGATTGGTGATCGCGCAGTTTGGTGTTGAGTACTAAGGTGTATGCTGCTGCCGATCACCTAGTTTAATCCCTTAGTAAGACTGTTTCTACATCCATGGGAGGAGAAGGAGAGGTTTATTCTTAGGCTGGCCACACCACAGCACAATGTTTGCATTGTCTGCAAATATTTGTTCCGGGTCTGGTATTGTGGTACCATGATACCCACGACACAGGGAATCCTTGTGTGGGATCAGCAGTGCAAGTACGTAGGCCTCGATTCGATAAATTTGATATTAAAATTCGACAAAACGGGACTATCACCTCTACATAGTCCGTTTTGTCGAATTTTAAGCCCTGAGGCATTAGACAAAGTAACATTCTAATAGCGATGACGCTAGTAGAAAAGTCCTAAATTTATGGGATTGACGTTAGCTATAGATATGTCACGTGGTCTAATGTATTGTATTACGACTGTAGAAATGGAATCGCTTCGAAGCGAATGCCGTTTGGCTAGGCCAGCTGGACTACGTATGTGACTGTTGGGTGTTATTTTATGTTATGTCATAGCGTTTTCAATTTTTTAACGTTGAAGGTGAGTTCTATTTTCTTTTGCCCACATAAATAGGACAACCTGTAGGTATCTATTGTTAAACGTCTTTTAACAAGGCAATATAGTTGATTGAGTTTATGCTGATAGACGCCATCTTGCGGTAATTTGAAACACAAAAGCCTGATCGGGTAATAGATTCTAGCATATTTTATAGAACTAGCAGAATACCCGAGACTTCGTCCATGGAGTTTTTTCCATGCAAACTTCAACACCGCCTTGTTCCCTCTTAGAGGGTGAATTTCGGAAATTCCTTTTTTAGTGCATCCCTAGACCACAAAAGGAATGTACACTCCAAATGTCAAGTATCTATAGGACTTACCTTTGCTGTTTGGGCTGTTCGTTGATAGTCAGTCAGTCAGTCAGTCGGTCAGTTTTCTGGCAGCCATTCCCAGAGCAACTTTTTTTTCAATAATACTTACCTTATTACCAACGAACTATTATCAAAGTGAAAGGAAATACTACCATAAGACTAAGCAATAGTAGTTCCAAGGTGGCTCAGAATATTTTTTGCAGATTTGGAAAATTCTTTTTTTATTTGAATAGATATGCTTCCAGATTGGTCCCATTTTTTTCAAAACCCAGTACTGATGATGGAATCCATGAGGAATTGAGGGAACTCCTCAAATATTGTAGGCATACATATGGCGATTTTGATATTTTCAGCAACAAACCAAGCATTTGCATTCAGAAAGTATCATAATCCTATCACCACTATGGTTTTATCATAAAAAAAATTATTCAAATATTTAGTCGAATACAATGGCGGAAGTCGGTTTTTTAAATGAAAAGTTTTGTTTGAATTGTTCAACTGTTAATATCTAAATTACAACCAAAATACGCTAAACAAAGTAGTCCGACCTTTTTGAAATGCCTTTTTCTCCGTCTTTTCTACCAACCATCCCGTATCGCACATGTTCCTGTCATAGAATACGTAATATGCTTCATGGTAATATGTTCCTGTTCCACATCAAATATTGACAGTTTGTTACGTGTTTATGAATAAAGTATCGCATTACAAAGCTGTGCGAAGATAAATTGAACATCTTGTTCAAATTCACATGTTGTTTGCAATCCCGAAAACATCCTGTTTGTAATCCACAAAATTTTCTAAATTTAAGAGATAATTATGGCGAAAAATTTCGGGATTCGAAAGTTTTATCGGTTTGTTTACAAGTAAACAAATTTAAATATAGCTAAATTTATTGCAACAAAAGTTATAGCTACTTTAGACCACACAACTTGCTAACTTTATTGTTGAACAAAATACATCCTTAGTTTAGAGTTGGGATAGAAAAATTGCTATGTATCTATTGTGAAAAAGGTAGAGAGACAATTCTTACAAATTACTATTTCGTTTTTCGTTCAATGATATCGAAAGTCTTATGCCGAGATAAATAGACGTTACTTAGCACAAGCTTAACACGTACTAATGCAGTTTCCTAGACCTGTCCCTGTAGTGTCACACAAATGTTACCTAAAACAAGCGTATTAGAGAGAGACAGGGACGATTTCAAAGTAAAGTGCATCACACATGTAGAAGAAGCGGTAATATTTCATATGTGTATAAAAACTTATCGCATCTGAAGGTATCACACACGTAGCAGATACGATAATATACGAAAATCATACATTCACGCGGAAACCTTCAAACTGTATTGTATTTCAATTTGTATACACAGATTATCATCTGTCCATCTTTTGATATAATTATGTCGGTGCCTACAGATGCTTGACGGTAAAATATAAGTAATCTGCTACGTGTGTGTTGCTCCTTGAGTTTAGTATACCAGAGCGATATGGACAGATACGCGCTCAGATACAGATATCTTACCGCATCTGCTACGTGTGTGACACACTTAATTCGTTCAATACTATATTTCCCTGCTGTCACAAGCTAGTAAGTAGGTTGTTAGGTTTTTTTAGGGTTCGTTACCTCAAAAGGTACCTACATAACCAATATAGGATCACTCAGGTAAAGGTATGTCTAACTGTTACTCACAGCCTATTTTCTATGGATCTATGTGTTATGGTACTATTTTTTTTTTATTTATATTAGGAACAACAAACAATTACACTAAAAAACAAGAATACAAATAATTCTTTAAAGATAGGTACTAAAAGTGCAATCAGCCCCATCGTCCACGAATTTGATAAAAAAAGATATGAGGGCGCAACTTTGTTTCCGTCACGTTTGTTTTGCAAAAAAAAAAAAAATATAATTATAACAATTAACAGAGTTATGAATATGTACCTACATCATTAATATGGTAGGTCTGAAAACTCAGACACAATCTTAATTATATTATTTCTAAACGAGCTGGGTGAGGTTGCAAAGAATTCAGTGCTCGTGAAATGGTCATTGAAAAGTTTCATGATTCTATGCAACGGCGCACGCTGACCAGCATTCGTTTTACAAGAAGTGAATGCGAACAAGTAGCGCATGCTAGTAGTAGTACTATGGTACAGGGAATCCTAGTTTGGAATGTATGTAACTATTGTAATGCCATGCTTTATAAATAGTTATAAAGTTTTTTATATAACTTTGTTTGAGACTAACCATGAGCACTTATAGCGATTCAGTTCAAAAACTATTCAGTACAAAATATCGGTTCCGTGATGTCCGCAGCTATATTTAAAGGCACAGTAGCAGAAAGTCTATTGACTATTTATTTATTTATTTATAACCTACGGTAAAAAAAACAGAAAACGACCGAAAAAAAATTGAATATAATAATACATTTTTTGAACTAGGTGGTATTCCAAAGCATGCATTATTATTTATGAACAGTTAATATATAACAAAGTTAAATAAACACAAAGAAAAAAATTAAATAACACAAAAAATAAGAACAGATACTTATAGGAAACTCTCTTCACTCTTTTGCAAGAGCGGCTTCTTCCTTTTAAAAGAAAGTTCCTTTTTTCAGACTTCTGCGATTAAAGTTATTCAATGATGACGGATGTCAACGACGAACCAATATTTTGTACTGATTAGTTTTTGAACAGAATCGTTATAAGATTTCATGGTAAGGCCTCTGTTCTATGGTAGCTCCGAAGCTCTTTGACGGTATTTTGACTACTATGGTAACATATGTAGCGTCTTGACGTTCCGCGTGTCAATATATTACGTCATACGCTATTGTAAAATGACGTCACACTAATTTTAATATAGTATTTTTTAAATTTTCGCGATCAGAACATATATTTATTATAAATAAATGCTAGACATTTCACACAACATTATCTAGCCCCAAGCTAAGCAGAGCTTGTGTTATGGGTATATAACTGATATACTTAATACAATTCATTACATAGATAGATATTTTTATTATACATAGAAAATACCCAGAACACCCTGAACAAATATCGGCAGATGGTACAAATATTTGTTCCGAGGCGGGAATCGAACCCGCAACCGCCACAGAGGTCGTTATTTATTCTTCGTCGTGGAAACCTATCATTAGAAGGTGCGTACGTCGCGATGTGTCATCTCAGTGCGTAGATACGGTTAGTGTGGTGTGTCTGACTATGAATACCTCAAATGAATACGGACATTTCTAATTCTGAAGACCAAGTGAGGGTAGTTTCTGCAGCTGCCACCACTTGTCGACGGTAGCTCCATGTACTCCAGTCAACCCGCGACCACAATTGCTGTAACGCATTTGAAACGTCGAATAATAAATAATAAGATAACACGCGATAAATACCTGTGACAATATTAATAAATATAAATTGAATATGGAGGAAATTAAACAAATTAATTAGTTGCTTTTCTGAATAAAAATCGTGTGTTTGGCCTCGGACTACTTCTATTAATTAAATTGAAGTCCTTTACTATAGAATCGGATATTTGGCCTTCCTCTACAAAATTTAGATACTTGTTTTAGGCATTTGAGTAGTCGGGTATTAGTTTATAAACTTTATTAATTTAGATAACAATATATAGCTCTACAAATTATGATATTGTTAATTAACACTACCCTTCGCAGTAGATGTAATTTTCGAAATTTCCTCTCAATTCTGTTTTCTAATCAAACTTTTCGGAACTTTTTAATATTGTATTCCTTTGATGTAGGTATGAACCTTGGAGGTACAATAATACAGAGTGCGCTTCTACAGTTTGTATGGATTTAAGAATTTGTAGACAAAATCAGAAACGGGGCCAATAGCGAATAGACCGTAGAAACAATGGATTAAAAATATTGAAATTTCAGCGATACTGCGAATATCTTTAAAAACAAAAATTTGTTTTGTTAAAAACACTTTTGTTGATAACAAAACGATACTGAATATACTTACTACTAACCAATCGTTATCACCACAATCTACATACCAATCGTGTACATAGATTGTAGTATATATTTTTTCACATTTTGGGTTATTTTAAAACGATTATTATGTAACTATATTTTATTTATTTTATTGTTATATAAATTTGGTAGAAAATATTGGAATTTGGCACTCGAGTGGCTAAGTACTTATAGATTAATATCATACCATATTGTTTATATAGATATAAACAGGGCCATGCCACATGGAGGGAAAGTTCCTCCTTTGTTAAAATTCTTGGTCTTGCTTTTATTTCTGACACTATGTTATTTAGCAAAAAATAATCCTTATGATGATCGGTATGATAAAATGATTATTTTTCTCGTGTAACGGGTTCGATTCCCGGTTCAACCATGTAATTATTTAAATATCTATGAATGCAGTTTAAATTGTTTTTTAAATTCAAATAATGTCTTCTTTCAGTAAAATGTTCCATCTACAATATTCAAGGTACTTTCCCTCCATGTGGCATAGCCGTGAGACGCCCTGTATAGACCAGGCTCTGAGCTGTCATGTTTGCTCTGTAGAGTATTTTCACTCCACGTTAGGAATGTATCGTGTTGTTTCGTGAATATTCATGACTTTTAATATAATTTATGAGTGCGATGTCGTGTAGGAGGTGGCTTGACGTTTACATGTAGAAAGTGGAATATTAGCCTATCACGGGGTTATTAAAAAACAAGCCAAGTGTGTGCGTCACGCATAGTGTGTAGAGTTCCGTAGTTCAATCACAGCTTAAGTGCATCACACACGCAGCAGACGTGGTAATATTTTGTATTGGTATAAAAACTTATCGCATCTGAAGGTATCACACACGTAGCAGATACGATAATATACGAAAATGATACATTCACGCGGAAACCTTCAAACTGTATTTCAATTTGTATACACAGATATCATCTGTCCATCTTTTTATATATGTCGGTGCCTACAGATGCTTGACGGTAAAATATAAGTGATCTGCTACGTGTGTGTTGCTCCTTGAGTTTAGTATAGAGAGCGATATGGACAGATACGCGCTCAGATATCTTACCGCATCTGCTACGTGTGTGACACACTTTATCCCTCTATAATTCAAAACCGTTTTCATCACGGATGTTCGAGATAATTTTTTATCATGATCCGCTTATAAAGGGAAATCACAAATAACATAACACCCAAGCAGTTACATACATAGTCCTGATCCCACACTAGGATTCCCTGTGTCGTTGGTATCAGCAACTACGAGTACCATGGTACCACAACACCCAGACCCGGAACAAATATTTGCAGATCATGCAAACATTTGTCCCGCAGCGGGAAACGAACCCTCACCTCTTGCGTCTCCAGCCGGCTACTCGCCCACTGCGCCACAGAGGTCCTCGATCACTAGTTTGAGCAGTTTAAAAATGGCATACCCTGAGTTCCAATTACAGTAGTAAATGGCAATGGGGAACACAACAATGGGGATCATTTTGGCAAGCCTTAGCGCTATCTAAATCTTATGAAACTTGAATGTACCCAAAGTTCCCGATACCCACGGCACAGGGTATCCTAGTGTGGGATCAGAGGGCCTAGCCAAGTGGCATTCGTTTCGAAGCGATTCCATTTCTACAGTCGTAATTCAATACAAATGACCACTTGACATATCGATAGCTAACGTCATTCCCATGCATTTTGGACTTTTCTACTGGCGTCATCGCTATTATTTTTTATTTTTTTATGCTACTTGGCAAGCAGACAAGCTTACGGCCCACCAGATGGAAAGCAGTTACCGTAGCCTATGAACGCCTGTAACACCAGAGGCATCACACACGCGCTGCCGACCCTGAGACATAAAGATGAAAAGTCTCATGTGCCTGTAATTTCACCGGCACCCGTACCCTTCAAACCGAAACACAGCAATGCGAACACTACTGCTTGGCGGCAGAAATAGGTACGGTGGTAGTACTTCCCCGGACGAACTCCTTCACAAGAAGTTCTACTACTAACAAACTATTAGAATGTTACTTTGTCTACGGCCAATGGATTATGTATATGGCTGTTGGGTATTATGTTATGTTATATAGGTCCATATCTTTACCAAATTACATACATATTCATCAAAATGTCACTGAGATATTGTCATTTGTCAAAGTTATGACGCTATGACAGGCGGACTACGAAACCCTAAAAATCGTTATACTGGTACCCAGTAACTTTTATATTGTACTAGTTCAACCACACGCGATGAAACACTGACCTAAGAATACTTAAAACGAACAACATATTTTGTTTCAAAGCAAAATTTTAACATTAGTAATGTCTGCGGACCATCTTTAAACTGTAGCGGTCTTATTACAGAACATGGACTAAATCTGAATTTAGCCCAGGCGTACTAGTCTAGGATTAAATATCGACAATAGGCATATGTGACTTTAAATACGAAAGCAGATGGTTTGTTTTCCAATAGTAGATTATGCACTAAGGGAATAAAGCAGTGTCTTATGTCGCGGGCGGCATATTGAACCCTGAGCGTAACGAGGGACTCTAATAGCGAGGGAGTTATATAGAGTCCTGAGTGAAGCGAGGGGTTCAAGCTGCCCAAGACGAAGACAGGCTTTATTCCAGAAGAGCATACTCTACTTTTCACACTACTTCGAGACAATAAAAAGCCAGGGCTCCATAAAATAAGTATCGTCTGTTTTGATGAACTCTGGAGTAGAATCATTATCGCTCGACATTCTTTGTTAACACTAATATTGCCATTGACATAATTATATATTACTAGAATATTGCAATAAATTTCACTGAAAATCACAGCACCAAACATCTCTTTTGTTTCACATTCCTTAAAATCACGCCTATTTCTTTTTTTTTTCGGGTTTTGCTATAGTGGCCAGTTCGATTTTCGAACAAACCTCTTTACAATGCCATATGGGCATTTTTTTACTATGAGTTTCCAACACGAATTTGACGTTCTAAATTCAAATCACCTTAATCCCTAGAGAGTTTCATACAACTTTATATCCCTAGAGAGACAATGCTGTACTTTACGTTGAGGTTGCATGATTTGTAATTGGACATTGTCGAGCAGGTGGTGTGAAAAATAAATTCTCGCCCTACTTCGCAAATTTCCAAAGTATCAAACTGACGGATTGCGTCACATTACAATTGAGATGTCCAAATTCTTCTAATAAGCAATCAACTGTCAATATACCTAATAGACCATTGCTAAACTAGGGGGCTGCCTGGTTTTAGATAAACCAGAGATAGTCCAAGCTTATGTCATTTTTGGCATATCTAGCTCGAAAGTTGCTTCTGGAAAACAAACCATCTGCTTTTGTATTACAGTCGTATATACGATATATACGGTTGATATTTAAGCCTAGACTGGTAGTCCTGGTTTAAACCCAGACTAAGGCCATTTTTATAATAACACCCTAGAAGTCCACTGCTACACCTAGGCCATAGAATGCCAAAAAACGGTCTTGAGCCGCCTCCACACACTGACTTCCTGCTATCTTTAAAACGTCAGCGGCCTATAAAGAACGGCCAGTTTCCTACACTGCGTCATCCGTTTTGTAATCAAAACTTGAAAATCTTTATTCCTGAGCGGTTGTCGGTTCTGTATGATATGACCTACTCATTGCCATTTCAACATTTGACGACCTCTGTGGCAAGGCGGGCGAGTAACCGGCTGAGATGCAAGAGGTTGCGGGTTCGATTCCCGCTGCGAGACAATGTTTGTATGATCGATAAATATTTGTTCCGGGTCTGGGTGCTAATGGTACCATAGCACTCGTAGTTCCTGATACCCATGACACAGGGAATCCTAGGTCCAGATGAAGAGATAAAGTACTTCACGGTGACTAAGTCTAAGTCTTACTTTGAAATCGTCCCTGTCTCTCTCTAATACGCGTGTTTTAACATTTGTGTGACAGCGACAGGGACAGGTCTAAGCGTAGATACTAATCTACGTGTTAAGCTTGTGCTAAGTAACTTCTATTTATCTCGGCGCTAGTGTGGGATCAAGACTACGTATGTGACTTTTGGGTGTTGTTATGCAAGGAATTTTTATACTATGGCACTCCCACCGCCGGCGACGAGCGATAAACGAGAAGAACTAGAAACTAGAAACTATTGGGCGAGCGGCGAGTAGCGAGTGTGTAGTTTCGATAGGTTTGTCACCCGGCTGTAAGCGAGTGTTCTAGTGCGAAGAGGGATACTCGCATCACTCGCTCAGGCGGGGCTCACGCTGTACGGTAGAATGATCGCTCTGATCGCCAAGCGGGCATCGCCGAGTACCGCTGAGCGAGTTTAATCGTTGATAGCTTTTATCGCTGCGACTAGTGAAGAGAAAGTCCTTGCCGGCAGTGTGAACAGCCAGCGATGAACTAGAAATATAATCTCTCTCTTTTATTTACACGGGAGCGATTATCTTTTGTTCGTTTCTTGGGCGAGAAAATCGCCGATAACTCATTGGTTGCTCGGTCGTCGGTGGGACCAGTACCAGTGCCTATATGTAATGTTATTTTGCTTGCTAAATCTGTTTGCGGATATCCCGTGAAAAATCTTCAGCAACGTCCTCTGACGGACAGTGAACGTTTGAACGTTTATCTCTCAGGTTTATCTTGCTGTCAGTTTGTTGACAGCACGCCTGTCTTCAGTTTGATAGCGTGCTGATGGATGGTGGGCTTTCTGTTTAGGATCTTGTTTTACATTTATCTCATCGATGCTTATACGCTTGTATAAGTTCTTCTTAAGGCGAGGACTGATCTATTAAGTAGTATTTTGAACGGTGCGACGTGACGAGATTTAATAATGAGATGCAAAACATAGTGTAGGTAGAACAACAAACTATTTATAGTTGTAACCTAAAAGAGTTATTAAATAACTTTTCATTTAAAAACCGACTTCCGCCATTGTATTCGACAAAATATTTGAATGAAAAAAAAATGATGAAAGAACCATAGTGGTGAAAGGATTATGATACTTTTTGAATGCAAATGCTTGGTTTGTTGCTGAAAATATCAAAATCGCCATATGTATGCCTACAATATTTGAGGAGTTCCCTCAATTCCTCATGGATCCTATCATCAGAACTGGATTCTGAAAAATGGGACCAATCTGGAAGTATATCTATTCAAATAAAAAAAGAATTTTCCAAATCGGTTCATAAACGCCGGAGATATGCGGTAACAAACATAAAAAAAAAGAAAAAAAAAACAACCGAATTGAGAACCTCCTCCTTTTTTGGGAAGTCGGTTAAAAAAGTCTGGTTTTGTAAATAAAAATCGATAGTTTAAATCTAATTTTGATGCTCATAATTTTGAACGGCAGAAACACTTTTTTTTACGAATTAAATAATAACTTGTATTTTAAAGTTCTAACCGCATATTTTTTATCTATGATTTGTACATTTCGTTTAATTCACAAAAACCCTCAAAATGAATATAGTCTGAAGTGCAAACTTTAAGCAAAGCCGTTTTGGTTAAAGAATTTGGATTTTTGGATATTTGGATTTTAGGTCCACTTCACTGGTCACTTTCAAGAACGTGTATAGACAGATAGATGGAAAATACTTTATCCGACATTATAGTCTTGATCCCACACTAGGATTCCCTGTGTCGTGGGTGTGCACAGGTACACAGGCGAACTTGTCGCTAATTAGCATTTGGTGTAGTGGGTAGTAACACCGACATCCGATCCATAGATAGATTCATCCGGTCGATAGATTGAATGCCAGTCATGCATCAATCAACAATGCTCCACTCGAAAACTGTTTGAGCAATACTATGTGCTCTTAAACGGTGAAGGAACACATCATGATGAGCTTATGTCCAAAACTTGCACTGCATTGATACTTAGACCATCGGCTTCCCCGCCCCCCCTTTTCAAGGCTACTAAGAATACTAGCATCGACTTCCCCGGCTTTAGTCGCCTAATACAGGGACAAAAGGTACTTGCTTCCTAAAATCTGTATGCAAGCTATTGTCATAATGTAAATGTAATGTAAAATCTACTCGCAAAGACTTCAGTTTACCCGTGATCATGGCGCATGAAACTCTGCCGAAATATCGGGAATCAACAAAACTCAAAAATCATGGTAAATATCCCGTTTCTAGTGATAATTATAATATAAATGCCCTATTTTTGCTCTTTTTATGTTACCTGGGGCCGTAGACAAAGTAACATTCTAATAGCGATGTCGCCAGTAGAAAAGTCCAAAATGTATGGGATTGACGTTAGCTTTCGATATGTCACGTGGTCTTTTGTATTGAATTACGACTGTAGAAATTCGAAGCGAATGCCACTTGGCTAGGCCCTCTGGCCACCCATTCAAGACTCGATTCGGTTAACTGATTTTTTTTATTTAACCCTTTTTTTATTGACAATCTCGAACAGCTCAATTCGGCTGAAAATACAAACGTAATAGTTCGAATCGAGCTGTTCTGTATCAGTGTACTGATAGCTGTCCCTATCCAGGCATATATTAATAAAATAGGTAACTCATTTTTAAACAATGAATGAATAAAGTCGAACTGCTCAACAGGATAATTACTCAGGAACCTGAAGTAGATGTGTTTCACATAAAGCTGCGAATGTTTATTGTTCTGTGTGTACGTTTCCTGAGTTGAATGTGTTTTTTTTATGTACCTACATAAGGAAAACACATTTAACTTACTTAACAATTTGTTTTACTTACTACTATTATTATTTTTCTAAAACGTTTTTGAGGCATCACACAGAATTACATATAAAAATTCTGTGTGCTGCCTCAAAAACGTTTTGGCTTGATGCTGTTAGTTTTCTGAGTGTGTGAATAAATAAATAAATAAAGTCACATACATAGTTCTGACCCTATACACTAGGATTCCCTGTGTCACAGGAATCAAGAGTAACTAACTGTAGGCCGTGCCCTACGTGACCTATTTAATCTGAAGGTTGATTAACTAATGTCTAATATTTGACTGAGTTATTAATACCCTCATGTGTGTTCCGTACAAATAGAATAATACTGTTCGAGGTCTGAATACGAGGCTTTTGACGTTATTGATGTATAGTACGAGTATACAGGGTGTAAAAAGACAGCTCCTGAATACTGAAGGTACCGGTAAAACTACCTATATCACAGCTATATAAAATAGCTTTTGCCTGAGAGGTGATTCATACCGGAGAAAACGTTTTTTTTCGTTTCGTATCGTATTTGTCAGCCAGCAATGTACGCATTTATTCCGGCCGCGCGAGTTCAACGCTCCGTCCCGGTCAGCTGATCGATGCGCAGCGCCAATATTTCTTATATGATTTTCATTGCTTTTTTTGAAGTTTTTATTTATTAACGTGTTTTTAATGAAGAAAATTATGTTTTTTATGTTCCTTCTATGATGTTTTATGGATATTTATAAAGAAAACACGAAAAAAGCAACCCAAGAGTGAGCATTTTTTTTTTCGTGTTTTTTCAGCTTAAATATTTTCAGAATCATGGCCTGAATGCACTGTTTCAGTTTTCGGGAGTAGTCTTTTTACACCCGTTATGTATAGTATTACGGTTAGATATTATGTTATTTCAAACTTGTTCTAGTAAATTAATGAATTTTACATTTTGAATAGGGATTGGGCTGAATCAATCCGTAAAGTTCACGTAGTTGCGTGACTCGGGGTCTACTCTCGATGAGCGAGAGTGAACGGGTTCTATGCATTAAAGTGGATGTCACGTTCCTTATTATGTTTGTAAAATACCAAAACATGTTTTGATAACATGTTTCGTTGGAAAAAATAGCGCAGCGGACCCGGCTTAGATTTTTTTTTATAAGTAATATATTACACGTAGGCTCGTATTTGGACCGATCGGAACTCGTAGTGAAACTCCTAGCATAGGTCTCTCCATAGCCATGTATAATGTATATGTATATCCATGCCTAGTTATGTATTACCACAGATCAAATGTATAGTCTAAGCGAACGGTAATAATTGATGAGTTTGTATAGAGTTGCTCATTGAAAGGAATCCCAAAAATTCAAACAAACGTGGGTGTTATAGTTTGTATGCAAAAGCCATCATGCGGACGAAGTTGTGCACATTTCACTATAGTTTTGCATCAATTACTTTACACAATATCACGAAAAATCACGCAGATTTTTGAAACCTTAATTTACAATTCAAATGATGGTTCTAACGACGTCATAAAAATAATACAAAAGTATGACAATCATCCCTCGTGACTCGGACAGAGGTGATTTTATGTGTGGTCACGAAATGTCATTATTCAGGCTAAATTGGATACTTCATTTATACAGAATTCATTTAAAACCTGCACCGTGAATTTATTAAATGTTAAAACAGCAAATATTATAAAGAATTGGTGCCGCGTGTCCGGCCCTCCATCTCCTCCCGTGGAAGTCGTCAAAGCCGATTACGGGCTAATTCCAGGGAATGAGCAGCATCCACATGAGTACTCAACACGAATACTGCAATCACCAATCCACATGCATAGCTTAGTGGTTATAGCAAATGTCATGGCAAATATTTTAAGCATTGGTTAAATTTTGACAGTTTTTTTCTGTCCATAAAGCGTAGTAGATGCGGTGAGATATCTGTATCTGAGCGCGTATCTACCCATATCGCTCTCTATACTAAACTCAAGGAGCAACACACACGTAGCAGCTAGATCACTTATATTTTACCGTCAAGCATCTGTAGGCACCGACATATAACAAAAGATGGACAGATTATATCTGTGTATACAAATTGAAATACAATACAGTTTGAAGGTTTCCGCGTGAATGTATCATTTTCGTATATTATCGTTTCTGCTACGTGTGTGATGCACATTAGACCTTCAGTGTAAAGAATACTTATCATTACCTACCGATTAAGTATAAGTTTTTCAAAGAGTGATTCTGTATTTATAGGTACTAGGTAGGTACTTAAGTGCTGTACTTTTTTCAATCACGTAGTAGGTAATCACCTAACACATCAAACAATTATGGCGGACACGTCACGTTCCAATAACCCTGATTAAATACACCAAATGTCCACTCGAGTTATCACTGTTTGCGTAAGATAATTATTACAAAGCCAATATTCTGGATGTAGACGTGGGAGTACTTAATTGAAACTGCATATACAAAAATAAGGTATTTTTATACAGGATTTAGGTACCTGATGACACAGTACCTACAAAGTAGTTATAGTCGTCCGGGCAAGTACTACCACCGTACTTATTTGTGCCGCCAAGCACATGTTCGCATTGCTGTGTTTCGGTTTGAAAGGTACGGGTGCCGGTGAAATTACAGGCAGCTTTATGCAGGGTCGGCAGCGCGCGTGTGTTGCCTCTGGTGTTACAGGCGTTCATAGGCTATGGTAACTGCTTTCCATCTGGTGGGCCGTAAGCTTGTCAGCTTGACAAGTAGCATAATAAAAATAAAAAAGTAATTATTTATTGTTAAAGGTTTTTTAGTTTTCCCATTTCAGTCCTACCTAAATTTACTGAAATCTTTGATCTGAAATCAGTTGCACAGACATGTGAATGACTAACAGTTCGGATTTACAAGGGATCACTCAAATACTAATAGAAGTGTTGAGTTGATATCACATTTTTGATGACTGGGATACGCATGATACCTTTGTTGTTTTATGTGATTTGTCTAAGGCGTTTGATTGTGTACATCATTGAACATTGATCAAGGAACTGCATCACTATGGTATATTAGGGGGTTCTGGAGCTGCTCGCGTCTTACTTAAGTAACAGAATACAACTAAAACTATGGTAAGGAAGAGTGATACCTCACACAGGCACAGGCACAGGTGCACAGGTATTAGTCTCGCTTACGTCCAACACTATGTTATAATTAACATTATTATTGTTGTTATTAATAATATTATTCTAAAAAGAGTTGTTGTTAATGGAAGCGTTATCCGGGGTCCAGTGGTTACAATGGGTGTCCCATAAGGATCTACACTCGGACCATTCCTTTTTAATTTAAATTAATGATCTACCCCAACTTGGAAAGGATGATCACGAGATTGTATTGTTTGCAGATGACACGTCACTTTTATTTAAATTGAAGTGACGATAGGCTGTTTTTGACGATGTAAACAATGAAAACTCTAACGTTGTATAATGGTTCAATGTCACGCATAATGGACCATCCATAGAGTTCGAATGCGGAAAAGGGAGTTCTTTAACATTAATGGTTCAATGTAAACAACCTATTGCTAAACGAAAATAAAACAAAGTACATTACTAACTATACTACTTAGTAGTATACTTCCAGTTCAGTTCTTTACTTATAAGAAAAAAAAACTACTACCTCAATAAAGTTAATACAATTCAATTTGTGATCTTTCTAATTACACAAGTAAAAGCTAACGTTAAAATCAAAGACGAAGAAGTAAATCTAGTGGACACATTTGCATTTTTGAGCATAACTTTAGACAATAAGCTTCAATGGGGCCCACACATAGATAAATTGTCAATGAAACTTAGTTCTGCGGAATAAAAAAAGAGAACATTTGTTGTTGTTGTTTGTTGTAAAAAAAGAGATCCATCTCATGACCCCTCCACAGACGTAGATACACGTTTGAAACGTCGGGAATAATAAATAATAAGTTAACACTCGATAAATACCTGTGATAATATTAATAAATAGACGTAGATACAGCTATATTACTTTAGCTACTTTCACAGCATTATATCTTACGGTATATTGTTGTGGGGGAGTGCTGCAGATATTAACACCATAATTGTGTTACAGAAGAGGGCTGTTCGTGCAATTTATAACATAGGGACTCCCGAGAATCACTTCGAATTAAGTTTAAAGAAATAAACATCATGACATTTCCGTATTAAATTTATGGTAAAACCTAATGTACGTTTGCAAAAATATAAACTTAACTATAAAACAAAACGACAATCATAATGTAAATACTAGAAACAAGGATCGCTGTTCTCACTAATAGGCTCCTTAAAGTTAGTAAATCGTTTACAGAGTAATGAGCATATTCCTAAGTATAACTAAATTCAACAAAATCAGATTATTGAGAATATTGAGATGATAATAAAGCTTCGGACAGAATTTGCTCCAACACGATCCAAACAAATATATTTTAATTTGATTTGATTTGACCAAATAATGGTTTTTCTTAAATAATCTTGCATGTCATTAAAAGTAAGCTATTTATATAAGTACCCGCAATTTATGTCGGAAGGTAGAGTCATGCACATTAATCACAGCAAGCCTTTTTACCATCATGTCAGACTAATAAACTAATAGCGGTTGTATTATATACCATGGCAGGCGATTCCTATGAATAAGCGAATTCCGCGATTGTATTCAGCTATCTGGATGAATAATGAGCTTACTTAAAAAAATCGATCAAAGAGTTAAGCATAAATAATGCTTCAAATATTGCCGTCTCTTATTATTGGATAGTGTAAAATAGTGACTGGACTAATTTTGAGCATTGCCTTAATTGAATTAACGTTTATAACCTTACTTAAAAATGTTATTTAAATTTAAGCAATACTTTAGTAAATTTAAAAGTTGCTATACCTGGATGATGTTTTGACTATTAAAATAAAATAAAAAACTACGCAAATAGCTTCGCACGCAGTCCAAAATTCTAAACATCAAAACATTGATTCAAGTGGTATTGAGTCAATGTTTTGAGTTTTAGAAAAGTACCTACCTATCCCATTTAAAAGTTAATTTGCTAGGAAGTAGAAAAAACAAATCGAACAATCACGGCATTATCGGAGTATGATGAACTCATCTAACTTCGTGACAAAGGCATTTGAGTAAACAGTTACAGTTATAGTTGGTGAATACCAATAAACTATATAATTTGTTGAATTAGGTGAGTCACAGAATTAAATGAGTTCACCCTACATGCGTAAGAACCCTGGAAATCGATTACCGATCAATAAAAACGTATTAAACAGAATATACAGAAACCGGATTCAAAAACTCACATGAAAGAACTTCCTCAATTTGTAATGTAAACTGACTTATACAACTGGACCAATTGCGCCAACAACGCATAACCTTAGAATTTAGTCTAACTCAATGATAGCACGCTTGGCAGGCGGACCGGTATTCGCATTATTGATGTTAAGTACTCAAAAGGATGCTGCTGATGCCCATCCCCTGGTGTAATCCCCTAGTAAACCTTTTACTACATCCACGAGAGTAGAAGATAGGTTTTATTCTTTGAACGGACACACCACAGGACGGCATTAGAGTATTAGTAGTCAAGATAGAAATGGATTAGTTATAGGAGAGGGGGGGACGGGGTAAATAAATAACCTGGAATGCCATCTCGAATGAAAAATCTCGAATGTTTCGTTGCGGATCTCCAAATCTTAACAACTGTAATCTCGATCTTGATAAACGGATGTACAGACATTTGATTACAAACAAAATTCTTTCTTAGAAGCTTCACTTTTACGCTATTTTGAAATTTATTGGGGTTCAGTCTGATAATACTTTTTTAATTAAACTATTATTTGAGATTAGTTTTATTACAAAGTCTACTCAAGATTAAAAGTTACACCTAGCACTGATTATTAAACTATATTGCTAAGTAGATATTATCTAGTTATTTTAAATGAAAACAAAAATATTTAGGCGTTTTGGTTTTCCAATAATTGTCTTATATAGACTGTAATGTAGATATATAAGACGACATGGGAGGAAAGAGAAAGTTATAAAACTTATCCCATTTTCAACAACTATTTTACGGGACACTTAAGCATGTCAAATTGGACAGGCTTCCTTAAAAAACTGTAAAATTTGACAGGGGTCTTATTAATATTATTACTTATTTTAAGTTTGTCCATAATTGGTTGAAAGTGAGCATCAGAAAGTATTTACAATGACTCTTCGTAAAATATTAATACAAAACTTTCAATACCTATTTTATTCTGAAACTTATCTAATTCATTTTCTGCTTTCGATTTCTGAGTGCAGTTTGAAAGAATATAAACATAATGTTTTCCAATAAACGTTTACTACACACATCAACATTGTCTAGGGATACTTCATTTATAAATAAATGATTTGCTTATAAACTGTTTGCTATTTAGAAAAAGTTTGTGTATAGAATTAAATCTGGAATTTGTTCCATATTCAAAATTATAAAATAATAGAAAAAACGAACGCAATAAACAAATTATTCGCGCGGTAATTCTGATTTGAATTTTGCAACGATAGTTTCGACTATAGTAGGTATGAATGAAATACGAGGAATAAAGGCCACAGCACACCGGCTGCGTACTCGTAGACGTAGGTAGCATGACGTTGTAATTATTACATAGTACATAAAAAAGTTTTTAATTTCGTACTTAACCTAATGTTAACGAACATATACTTATTTTCATTATAATTATCGAGCATAAAATAAGAATTCTTACTTATAGTTTTTTAAAAAATCAACAAAAAATTTATTATCCCTAGATAATGTTGATGTGTGTAATCAACATTGTTCATTGTGTTGACGTTTAGTACGTAGAAAATATTTAAAATCCATTACCGGAAAGCGTACTCTGTTCGGTATCTTTCATTCCACCTGGCGGAGTGCCAAATAATACGTTGCCTCGTTGTATTGGTTTTTCGCATCGCACTCATTGTTTTTATCATCACCTGAAGAGCAGAGTATTTACAATCAATACAATGGTAATTTCACGCATTTCTTTCTAAATTTGGTAGACCGTGCGATTAGATTTAAATTTATGAATAAAAATAACCTTATATTTTTTCAGCCAATAACAAAACTGTTTTTAAAAGAGGTTGAATACTAATCTTAATTTATTTATAACTGGCCGTATTTGATCGCAAAAAAGCAAAGTGATTTATGAAGAAAAATATAAAATTTACTTTTTAATTTCGAATATTTTGTAGCCAGTCTCAATCACAAATAAGTTGGTGGACGAGGTTTAATAGATCTTAAAATCAAAGTAGGTTGCTTATTTAAGTTTCGATGCTTTTATTGTTATGATAAAGTTTATTACACTTAATAAAACCCCATCATAATTCAAAACCCATCCAGTCAGAAGGCTGCCTAAAATAGCCCTTCCCTACATAAAGGTATTTTCATGGAAATAAATCAACCTCCGAATTAATTAAGTGTTTTTTTACAGATTCGTGACGGGGTGGGGTAGAAATGGTGTAAGAAATTATTTTTACGGCCACACCCAGAATCCCCACTTAGTTTAACTTAAGGTTCTGCTTAAAGCAAATATTAAATCTTCATTCATTCTTCTTCTTCATTGATAAAAAATATGCAGTTAGAACTTTAAGATACAACTCTAGCTAATTCATTCGTAAAAAAATTGTTTTGATGCCGTTCAAAATTAAGAGCAATTGATTGTCAAAGCTTTTTTAGGGGGTCATTTGTGCGATACCAGCACAAATTTATTTTGATTGATTTGCCA
Source organism: Epirrita christyi (assembly GCA_951392215.1). Taxonomy (NCBI): domain Eukaryota; kingdom Metazoa; phylum Arthropoda; class Insecta; order Lepidoptera; family Geometridae; genus Epirrita; species Epirrita christyi. The sequence goes on from OX595858.1 coordinate 10,820,103, forward strand.
AACCAGGCTTTTTTCAAAATTTAATTCAGTTACAACTATTATTAGTAAGTACATTGTTTTACCTTATTAATACTATTTTTGTCATCACATTATTTGAACACGTCACTGGGCGTTTAAAAATAATACTTTTGAGATCAGTCCTCGTCTTAAAGGTTCTTTAAATTGTTCTTTTTAACCACATAAAGTCTTGGCTAGAAAACCATTTTATTTAATCTAAGTGCCGTCTATGGGTATGATGGATATCTGATTTTTAAGGTTTCATCGCTGTTATCGGAATATTTTATATTATTATATAGTTTGAATGTTAATATAATTAAGGCCGCTAATTGTTTATTAACAATTAAGTTAGCGGGCCTCTTGAATGTACATTTTTTGTAAATTTAGGTCTTCCTGTATAATAACAAAAATAAGGCATATTTTTCAAATAAGCCTTTGTAAATAAATTTACAACCAACAACTGACAACCGTTGGGGAATCTTTCGATGTGATTTACAACAACCGACAAATGACAACCGTTGGGGAATCTCTCGAGTTTTCGAGTGGCGACCATACACCGGATGACGCGGTAGATGAACGCCATCATCTCGATGGACTAAGGAAATTATAAACGTCGGTGGATGGAGGCGGCTTAAGACCGTTCGTCGGTAGCAGTTGTTGAACAAACACACACAAGTAGTGCAATGATTGCACTAGAAAAGGTGCCTAACAGAACTTTTACGATCGTTCTGCGGCGAATCGATTTCTGTACGGCACATACCAACTAGTGGTTTTCGATTGGGGTTTTCACGGCCATTTCATATCATGATGGCGCTGCTCTGTTACGTAATTGTCAAATGTCAAAATAAAGTTAGAAAATGTCAACATCAACAACGTAGATATATTTTCGTTTCGTCGTATTTATTTTACTTCTAAAAACATCATGAAATCACTAGCGCACACTGAAGAAGCAGACACAAACAGAATATCATGACTAATAGCCACAGACAATTTAGATATAGCTTAGTACGCGTACACCACAGATAATACATTTGACAATCTTGGCATTTACAGTTGAGTCAGCGCCATCTATCGAAACAATTTGAACTACTTTTTTTTTAATCGAAGTTGAAAAGCCCTCATTTTAAATTATGGCTAGCCGTGCTAAGCGAAAAACAAAATAGCGGACAAATGCGAGCGAGGTTCCGATCCGTAAATTATTTCAAATATATTATTCCCTTTTCAAGTTTCAGCAACTTTTTTCTACAAAACGTCACCATCCTATTTTAAGGGCTGCATTTTAAGGCTGCGTTTGCACCAAAGGCCAGGGCCACAGTGCGGGTCTAGCATGGGTGCGACGGCGGGCGCGAAATATCAAACATATGAAACCGCCGTTTGCGTCCACAGTGTAGTGGCTAAGGCGGGCGCCTAGCGCGACTGTCATGAGCAAGTAGCGCGCGTTTTTTACAAACGTTCCTATCCGCGCGTTATCGACACACTACGGCTCTAGTAGGTGAGCGTCTCAATGCGCGGGTGGCGGGGATATCATACCAGTTTGGTCTTATCCCCGTCTAATAGCTCGCACGTCACTGTGGTCACCCGCACGCCACCGCCGTCACTCACGCAAACGCCCCCGTCCCCGCGCATTCACTGTGGACGCGCACAAAGATGTGCGAGGTAAATGAGCGGTGCGAGGATGCGTAGCGAGGCTGTGGAACGATGTGAGTATGTCCACCAGAGATGTGCTAGGCAGCTGAGCGGTGCGAAGATGCGTAGCGACGCTACGAAACGGTGCGTAGATGAGCGGTGCGAGGATGTGTATGTATATTTTCCGTATATAATACACATCTACCTCTAACAAACTCCGTCTAGTGACTGCTAGTAGTTTCTTGCTCGCGTCCATTCTTTGCACACATCCCTGGCACACATCCCTCGCACACATCCCTCACACACATCCCTCGCTTGTTTTGTACGTATAAAAACCCCGCTCTGCTAAACCGTTTCCACAAGAGCTGTGCTGAGCGAGGCTAGTAAATGAAGTGATTTTGTTGGTTCTTAACAAACACATACGTTACGCATCCTCGCTCATCTCTGTTGGAAAAGCAGCCTCAAACTTTTAACCTTGTGTCATACAGCTTCCTTTAAAATGTTCCAAATTTCAAGATTGTGAGATCACTGGAAGAGTGATCTCACAATCTTGAAATTTGGAAGAGATGAGCGAGGATGCGTAACGTATGTGTTTGTTAAGAACCAACAAAATCACTTCATTTACTAGCCTCGCTCAGTACAGCTCTTGTGGAAACGGTTTAGCAGAGCGGGGTTTTTATACGCCTTCTTTTGAGAGTAATAGAAACAATGAGAATGGTGTTCGCATTGTCGCATGGAGTTTTTATTCTAAAACACTCCGAATGGTTTTCGGACCGTATTTAGCAAGTTACTTCGACACTTAAAAAGTGAGTTCTCTTCGAGAACATACAGTACCCTCAGGTACATAAGTAGCTACAGTACACTCGCGTGCAGTCCGCTTTACTGCCACTTGAGGTTACCACTGACCGTGACTGTACCCCAGCCACTTTATACAGCAACCATTGTACCGAATAGCTCAAATTAGAATTTAACTGCTAGAATGGTTGAATGGGAATCAAATTTCAAGCAATGCATGAGTGTTTGAATGCGTTCATTGACCCCGTTATTTATAAACATAGTTTACCCACGGTAGTGTTTATATTCCGTGGTATGTCCGGCCTAACAATAGACTCCTCCGTCTCCTCCTGTGAATTTCAATACAGTATAGTAATTACCTTTACTGAAAGGAATATCCATGCACATTTTATTTGATGTTTTTTGAGGCTCATAATATTAATTCAGACACTACTTCCTTACTCATTATTATATACTTTTTTAATTTATGACATTATAGTAGATTATGCACTAAGGAAATAAAGCAGTGTCTTATGTCGCGGGCGGCATATTGAACCGTGAGCGTAACGAGGGACTCTAAAGTTAACTCCCGAGTGTAGCGAGGGATTATATAGAGTCCTGAGTGAAGCGAGGGGTTCAAGCTGCCCAAGACGAAGACAAGCTTTATTCCAGAGGAGCATACTCTACTTTTCACACATTCTGCGAGACAATAAAAAGCCAGGGCTTGTTTTGATTTTTGCGCTAGTAGATTATCAATAATCTCTAACTAAAGCGTCTGTTTTGATAAACAGAAGACAGTAGAATCACTATCGTTTGTCATTTTTTATCAACATGAATATTGCAATAAAATTTACTGAAAATTAGCGATTTTCAGTAAATTGTATTGCAATATTCATGTTGATAAAAATTTTCATGTGAAACAACAGATTATTTTGTTTCACATTCTTTGTAAACGCACCTTTTTCTTTTTTTTTTGAGTTCTGCTTATGGTGGCCAGTTCGATTTTTGAACAAACCTTTTTACAATGCCATATGGGCATTTTTTTACTTAAGAGTTTACCACGAGTCTCCATACGAATTTGACGTTCCAAATTCAAATCACTTTATTCCCTAGGGAGTTTCATACAACTTTATATCCCTAGAGAGACAATGCTATACTTTACGTTTGAGGTTGCATGATTTGTAATTGGACATTGTCGAGCAGGTGGTGTGAAAAGATAATTATGTTTAAATATGCTTGTCTTCTAGAGTTCTAGAAGATATCTACCTATTTAGGTAAATATTATTTATTTTTAGCTTAATTTTGCTTATTTTTAATAAAATTAATTACAAATTAAAAAATCTTTGTCCAATATTTGACATTAACATATTCGTGACTGAACTCACACTGCGTAGCGTGCAGCGAACTAGTCCGTGTGGCAACCAAAACGTGTGAAACCAAGGCTTAAGCATAGCACTGAGTATTTTAATGAGGAAATTGTATTAAGCTCTACTTGAAGTACCCGCAGCTTCGTAATTCATTTTATGTGACACAGCTTTGAGCTAAATTGGACAGGTTTACACAGCAGTAGCAAAAAAGTGCAAGCGTTATGCACATACAACTAAATTTGTATGTAACGCTTGCAATTTTTTGCTCATTTTTAGTCAAAGGGCATTCCGAGAGAAAACGCAAGCTTACGCAATGTAAGTACATATAAAATTTTGTTTCGATAAAGTGTACCTACTAATGTAACTATCAACTTTATTTATTTATTTATTCAGGTAAAAAGAAAAAGTTAAAAACCAACTAAATTATAACTAAAAAAATATTCAAAATAATAATTTCTTATTGTAAAGTTGTGCGAACAAACATAATTTTGATACATATTTATAACCTAATCTATAACCAGACTTGGCTATTAAACTGACTATCATGGACCATCACATTTTTGGCGCGAGGTAAGTTTATAGCAATAACGATGCACAGACAAGACAAGTGACTACCTTCCGTACTTTACAAGAATAATAAGTACTCTTATAAGGTACATGCTACTGGGGTGCATACCTATCATAGAGGTAGGTAATAGCCGTACCTGCCTAAAGAACTATTGTTAAAGCAACTATTTTCCCAACATTACTCCTCGAATAATACTGTTTCGAATCCTGTAACTTGTGGTGATAGTTCTGATTAGGTATAAATTCTCAATAATTTTTATATAAATATTCATACAATATTTTTTTTAATGAGTCCCGGATTATCAACGACCCAACCCAATATTTAGTAATATTTATGTTTGAGCTATAGTTATTGAACGTATATGTGGGTGGGTATTAATTTTGTCGTTGATAATCCGGGACTCATTCAAGCCCTCACGGCCCTAAAATCACAGCTTTGAGCTACGTGTTAATAATAAGGTAGGGTGCATCTACAACAACCGCACGCCCCTCTACCGCTTTTAGGGCCAGTTTCCACCGGAGCGGAGAGGAGAGGAGACGAGAGATGTGTTTGAATAAACCAATCCAATTTCGTTATTTCCTGTTCATTTTTACCTGTCAAGCCTGCCTGCCAATAACCTGCCAGCTTAGCTCTTGTCTCCTCTCCTCTCCGCCCCGTTGGAAACCGGCCATTACTTGGCCCTTGACCATGGAAGTAGAAATACATCTTCCTAGCACTTGACACAAGCTTGACTTCGAGATGCGGCACCTGCCAATTCTAAATTATTGAAAACTATTTCGGCAGGTGGTGACTTGTTGTACACTAAAGGGATCCCTTAAAGGTGCCACGGGCTGGTTTCCACTGGGGTGGAGAGGAGAGGAGACGAGAGGAGATGAGTTTGAATAAACCAATCCGATTTCGTTATTTCCTTTTAATTTTTACCTGTCAAGCCTGCCTGCCAGCTAGCTTTGATCTCGTCTCCTCTCCTCTCCGCCCCGGTGAAAACCGGCCCATAACAGCGTAAGGAGCAACGTTGGCGTAGACGGCTAAAAGTGTTGAGAAGTTTGCAGCAGTTTCACTAAACGCTACTTCCGCCTTTAACACTTCCACTCTTGGAGTATTAGGTTTCGCTCTTGCGCCTCCACCCTCGGCCAATCGCCTCAGGCAAGCCGAGGATCAGAGGTATCTGTTGACCCCAAGGAGTAATGGGGCTTCACGTTGTTATTATCATTATTAATAATGTAGGAGTCTGGAGTAAGTACTCATAGAGAAACTAGCGAAAACGCAAGCTTAAGAAAATTTTCTGAACAACTTTTTGCGGGTAATGTTTTTTGCCGCCAGCATAATGATGAGCTGATCGTCTCACGTAACACGTCCTAGACACATTTTGAATCATAATACCGTGCACAACCTTTAACATGGTACTAAAAAGTATTTCTTTAACACATTTTTACCCTTTTTTACCCTCGTATTAGGTATAAGCTATAAGCTTGGTCCTTTGGATGTATAGCCAAAGGACCAAGCTTGCAGCCATAGCCCGCTCCTTGTCGAAGTCCTCAAAGCTGACCCAGATTATGCGGGGTCCACAGTGTATAATAATCTGCCTGAAACTGTAACATCTGCCATCACTTTACCTTATTTTAAATCAAGGCGTTGGCTAGTTGATCACACTTTCTACAGTTACGAAGAATTTATTAATTCGTAAATATGATGAATGTATCTAACTACTCTATTCTATTCATGTGTTAATTATTTAGTTACGTATACGTAGAATTTGATTTGATATGATTGTAATCTATTAAATTTTTATGAATGTTAAAATCACTTATTGTTGTATTAAGTATAATAAGCGATACACAAAAACACCCTACTTTGTTTAGAATACGTGACTTATCAAATCTATTTTTTTTTACTATTATAACTTTTCATTTAAAATCCGACTTCCGCCATTGAATTCGACTAAATATTTGGATGAAAAAAAATGATGAAAGAACCATAGTGGTGAAAGCATTATGATACTTTCTGAATGCAAATGCTTGGTTTGTTGCTGAAAATATCAAAATCGCCATATATGTATGCCTACAACATTTGAGGAGTTCCCTCAATTCCTCATGGATCCCATCATCAGAACTGGATTCTGATGATGGGGCCAAAAAATGGGACCAATCTGGAAGTATATCTATTCAAATAAAAAAAGAATTTTCCAAATCGGTCCATAAACGCCGGAGATATGCGGTAACAAACATTAAAAAAAAAATACAACCGAATTGAGAACCTCCTCCTTTTTTGAGAAGTCGGTTAAAAATTGGTACTATTTACTATTAACTATTGGCCAAAGCCTGTATTTTGTAACTCTTTCAAGTCCACCTGACTTACCCTGGTCACTGACCTGATAGCGTAACCAACAAAAAACCAGTGTAACGACAAACGAATAAAACTAGACCGTTTTTTTTTAAACCTCGCTTGTAGACAATTTCACCTTTAAGGTAGGACCACGTTCACTCTATATGTAATAGACTGGATATTCGGTCGTGATTCATTCAAATCAATTTCAATTCAATTATTTATTGCATTTATAATTATTTTTTGAGGTATTTAGGTACAAGTCATAAATAGTTATTTTACGACCTCTGTGGCGCGGTGGATGAAGGCTCGCCTGCGACGCAGGAGGTTGCGGGTTCGATTCCCGCCTCAAAACAAATATTTGTACGATCAGCAGATGTTTGCTCAGGGTGTTCTGCATGGGTATTTTCCTATGTATAATAAAAAATATCTATCTATGTAATGTATTGTATTAAGTCTATCAGTTATCTAGTACTTACCTATAACACAAGCTCTGCTTAGCTTGGGGCTAGATAATGTTGTTTGAAATGTCCAGAATTTATTTATTTATTTAGTTATTCTACTTATGTGGTAGGTGTCATAATTATGTAACCAGTCAGGGTGTCGCAAGCTCGACGCCTTCGGACACACTTCAACGGTGTTGCCACCAACCCAAAGTCCTGCTCCGTTACTTTAAGGAGCTGGGCTGGCTGGGGTAGGGTTAGCACAGGGGGACAATGCACAATACACCCCATAGCGGGACGTCAGTGCAGGTCTTAACACCCCCACTTAGAATTAGAATTAGAATTAGGGTGTCGCAATTTATGGTTAATTTAGAAGGAATAAAACAACAAAATGTCAATCTTGTACAATGTAAAAATAACATAATAACAATGTTTTTTTTTTGTTATAAAAAGTTTTTTTATTAACAGAAAACGACGTTAAGCAGAAACGTTAATAATACAACGTATTTTGAATAAAAATAAATTATTAACACTAATAATAATTAAACTAATTAGATATAAACAAAATGCTAACTATGCAATGAATTTGGTTCATATTATGGCAAGGTGCCAGGAGCACTGGCTACATTTCCACGTTTTAATGGCCAAAGAAATTCTTTGTGCGAAGAAAGAGCCAGCCCTCGTGGTACCAGCGGCGTCGATTAATAAGGGTCATATTTTTTTACAAACGTCTTAGTACTAAGTCTCCATGACCCTAAAGTCTCTAATGTTTAGTCTCAGTTTTTATTTGGATATTATTTAGGTTCTAAATTAATTCGTGATAGTTTTAGCGCAGTTTTAATTCAGAGAATGAAGCACAGAATCACTACCTTTTGGGTAGATTTTAGGGCTGTTATTTTGTCGTTCTTAATTTTGTACGTACTTAAATCACTGCCTATTTTAATCTACGTAAATCACCTGTCAAGTTAGTTACGTACTTAGGTTGGAATTAAACAAAATCATACTGAAAAGGACTTGAAATTTATGTTTGATCATTTGCTTGTATACTAATGGATATATCATGTAGAACCGAGTGCTTCCAATTTGTCTGAGTTTAGTCCATTCATACTGGAAATGGATGAAATGGGCTACCCCATTTCATCCCGTGGGTGTTGTAGGAGGCGACTAAGGGAGTTTTGGAACCTTGTGCAGACTTTCGCACCTTGGGTCCACCGCGCGGTTGCAGGTAAACCACCTACAAGCATTCCTAAGGAAGGTTGGTGTCAGGCAGGCGGCCGACTGTAAAAATCTAGCCAAATCTTTCTGCACTAGTCATAGCACAAATTATAATATGCCCGATAGAGCTAGGGCGTACCCTACAGGCGACGGAAAGGAAGAGGAAGACCTAAGAAAAGATGGAGGAATAACTTTTCATTTAAAAAACCGACTTCCGCCATTGTTATACGACTAAAAAATTTTGGATGAAATTTTTTTGATGAAAGAACCATAGTGGTGAAAGGATTATGATACTTTCTGAATGCAAATGCTTGGTGTCTTGCTGAAAATATCAAAATCGCCATATGTATGCCTACAATATTTGAGGAGTTCCCTCAATTCCTCATGGATCCCATCATCAGAACTGGATTCTGAAAAAAATGGGACCAATCTGGAAGTATATCTAATCAAATAAAAAAAGAATTTTCCAAATCGGTTCATAAATGCCGGAGATATGCGGTAACAAACATTAAAAAAAAAAAAAAAAAAAAAAAAGGCAAGACAATGATGATGAGTCCTAGGCAATGGCATGGGTCTTAAGGATCCCTAAGACTGTCAGCAATCTATTTTGAACGTATTTTATTAAATTACAGGTACTCAAATGATAGGTTTATCGAAACTTCGTAGACCGAAGCTAAAAATACACCTGACATAGTATTTTTTATCGTAGTAGTGCTACGAAATCTCGTAGACCACAGATAGAATGCGTGATGTATGCGTGGGATGCTCAGGTATTTGTGTCTACGTGGGTGCTCAAATGAATGCCTTTCCTAAAATATATGACATTCTGTTATCCTTTTTATGGCTTTAGTTTGACAAAATGTGCTCAACAAAACGGAAAACCTTAGCGGTGGCTACTAAGCCCTTTTAGTAAGTTGAGGGCAATAGAATTAAAAACCTAATAACTTTTCATTTAAAAAACCGACTTCCGCCATTATATTCGACTAAATATTTGGATGAAAAAAAAATTATGAAAGAACCATAGTGGTGAAAGGATTATGATACTTTTTGAATGCAAATGCTTGGTATGTTGCTGAAAATATCAAAATCGCCATATGTATGCCTACAATATTTGAGGAGTTCCCTCAATTCCTCATGGATTCCATCATCAGAACTGGATTCTGAAAAAAATGGGACCAATCTGGAAGTATATCTATTCAATTAAAAAAAGAATTTTCCAAATCGGTTCATAAACGCCGGAGATATGCGGTAACAAACATTAAAAAAAATAAAAAATATTACAACCGAATTGAGAACCTCCTCCTTTTTTGGGAAGTCGGTTAAAAAGTACAAATGGAGGGCATAATGCCAAAGTCATTTTCTACCAGCCAACCAAGAAGGTGGTAACAATTTTAAGGCGTGCTAACACAATGAAAACTAAAAAAAGCACAAAAATAAATAAATAAAATACATAGAGTAACTAAACGATATAACTTAAATAATAAGTACTTCCATGTTTAAGTGGGGAACACGGCAACATGTTTAATAAACAATGTTTCATCACCTTTGTTTATAAACGGTTTAAAGAGATGATGAAACATTGTGAAACACGATTTTTAAACTTTTTTTTTATTTGTTTACAAATGTTGCGTAATGAATACCCGGCTTAAATGGGTACCTACAATAGACACTCTATACTCGACCCACAAATAAAAAAATCAAAAGCAAAGGAAAAAAACAATAAAAGTAACGTACAATGGATGGTCTTATTGTTAAAAGTGATTTCTTCCAGATAATCTATTTCTGTTTCCTGTTGTATAGCATTTTTAGTTTTTTAGGGTTCAGTATTTCAAAAGGTACCAACGGAACCATTATAGGATCAGATCATCATTACAGGAGTCTGCCTGTCTTTCTGTTACAGCCTATTTTCTCCAAATCTAAATAGTTGTTTTGTACGAGTTAGTGTCGCGCCACACCTGCGTAACGTACCGCGCCGAAAGTTCAGCGGCTGAAGTTTATTACGTGACGTTATTTCGGCTGATGTGTCATAGGGAACGTGAAAAAAAATTGCTAGCGTATTGAACCGAACGATCGGCGCGGTACGTTCCGCAGGTGTGGTGCTATACTTAGACGAATAGCGTAAATAGATGATAGATGATTTCTGATTCTGATTTCGGGAATTAATTTAGGGGGCAAACTAATTTTGTTTTTTTTTAAACTTGTGTCAAATTAATCATGTGACATATCAAATGAAATAACTCATTATAAGAAATACAAATATATATTATAAATATTTGTATTTCTTATAACATAGTTAGGTATATACCTATATACCTCTATCTACTTCTAATTTTTATTTTGTGCACTACCTCGAAATTGTTTTCCATGTACACAAAGGTTAGCTGGAAGAGAATGCTATCTAGCATTAAGTTCGCCTATGGTCAGTATTTTAAGTTGTGCAATAAAAAATCTATCTATCTATCTACGATCTATTTGAAGTGGTTCAGCCACTCCACTCCTAGAAGATTTCTAATCATTAGAACATATTCAAATTTTAAAAAAATCCAGAGAAATTTGTATTTATAATAATACCCAGATAGTCAAACAAATGAGACAAACAAGTAATAAGTACCTACTTTCAGACAACGTCCATAGAAATTCTGCAAAAAGGCCCGTGTACACACCAACTTTGTGAAGGAAATATGGGCTAGGTCAGAAGTAAGCGACACAAAGTTCACAAGATCAAAGATAATTAATTGATTCAAGCGTGACTTTGCAGAAATACATTTTACAATATTGAATAGACGAATAAATACATAGTAAGTTCATTCTCTTGTTCAGAATGATTGTCTGTGCCTCCATTTCTTTCATTCGCTCTCTATCAATAAACGTCAAGTAAGTTGTAAGTTGCATTTTATTATTAAAAATGCTAATTACAGCCTAGGACCCAATTAAGTAGTGTGTAGCCAAACAACAATTCCGTTTAGAGGATCGGAATTATTACTATACTAGTTGCGCCCCGCGGTTTCACCCGCGTGAATAATGATAAAAATTGATGATGAAAAGTGGCTTATGTGTTAATCCAGGGTATAAGGTATCTCCACTCCAAATTTCACACAAATTCGTTCAGCTGTTTGAGCGTGAAGAAGTAACAAACATAATAGGTAACAAACTTTCGTGTTTATAATATTATAAACATTTTGGCTGTAATGGCTTACACATAAGATATAGATATATACTGTGGCGGGCTTTTTTGTAGGACTATTTAAGATAAACATTTCTATCATACATTACAACATTGTAACTATAGCGGTTTCGGCAGCGCACGCGAGAATAGCTCGCAGATGGTAGATTTTTTCCTAATTACTTGACACTTATCGTCATATTATGGACAATTCACACAATATCTTTATAAATTGTAGCCTATGTGTTATTCTGATGTATAAGCTATATTATTGTAAAGTTTCAATAAAATCCATTCAGTAGTTTTTACGTGAAAGAGTAACAAACATCCATCCATACTCACAAACTCTCGCGTTTATAATATTAGTAGGATGTATATTTGTTCATCTATTCAATATTGAAGATCAATGATTTCTGATGTGACGATAGCTTGACTCATAATCATGCTTAGTCAGTTATCTATCTTCCAATCAATACACAGAGAGAAAACTGCACATTATTATCTAAGGTATCATTATAAACCTTTTCGTTATAGTGGATCGACTCGCATGTGGCGCGAAATTCAAGTCTCCCAACTTTCGCAAAATTAGTTTTGGCTATCACAAGAAGTGTTGATGAGCTGTGATGAGCAAAAAACACGAATAAATTTGAATTTTGCATCACATGCGAGACAATCCACCTTAAAATACTTAAAATAGCAGTTTCGTGCTACAGAAAGACAAGTAACTCCGATCTTATTTCTTCAAATTCACAATTTACCTAAATAACAATACAGCACCACATAACACACGACAGTTTAGAAACCACACAGCGATTTTTACATGAATAACCAACAACCTCAAATAAACATCAAACGTAGTACAATAACTGACACTAGCTCCTGACTATGTTTGTCAAATGAAGTGTTTTCCATCAAATATTTGTTCTGAGCGTGACTTTGATAACTTATTCAGGATTTGAAGATATGACAGAAGGTCCCAGATGGTGGAAAACGGAATACTTAGAAATAAAATAAACTATAGAGTGCACGTGAGTGCAAATGACAGTCTTCAGAATACCTTACAGTGCACGTGACAGTCTTCTGAACATCTTAGAGTGCAAATGACAGTGTTCAGAATACCTTAGAGTGGAAATGACAGTCTTCAGAGTACCTTACAGTGCACGTGACAGTCTTCTGAATACCTTAGAGTGCAAATGACAGTCTTCAGAATACCTTACAGTGCACGTGACAGTCTTCTGAACATCTTAGAGTGCAAATGACAGTCTTCAGAATACCTTAGAGTGCAAATGACAGTCTTTAGAATACCTTAGAGTGGAAATGACAGTCTTCAGAGTACCTTACAGTGCACGTGACAGTCTTCTGAATACCTTAGAGTGCAAATGACAGTCTTCAGAATACCTTAGAGTGGAAATGACAGTCTTCAGAGTACCTTACAGTGCACGTGACAGTCTTCTGAATACCTTAGAGTGCAAATGACAGTCTTCAGAATACCTTAGAGTGCACGTGACAGTCTTCTGAACATCTTAGAGTGCAAATGACAGTCTTCAGAATACCTTAGAGTGCAAATGACAGTCTTTAGAATACCTTAGAGTGCAAATGACAGTCTTCAGAGTACCTTACAGTGCACGTGACAGTCTTCTGAATACCTTAGAGTGCAAATGACAGTCTTCAGAATACCTTAGAGTGGAAATGACAGTCTTCAGAGTACCTTACAGTGCACGTGACAGTCTTCTGAATACCTTAGAGTGCAAATGACAGTCTTCAGAATACCTTAGAGTGCACGTGACAGTCTTCTGAACATCTTAGAGTGCAAATGACAGTCTTCAGAATACCTTATAGTGCAAATGACAGTCTTTAGAACACCTTAGAGTGGAAATGACAGTCTTCAGAGTACCTTACAGTGCACGTGACAGTCTTCTGAATACCTTAGAGTGCAAATGACAGTCTTCAGAATACCTTAGAGTGGAAATGACAGTCTTCAGAGTACCTTACAGTGCACGTGACAGTCTTCTGAATACCTTAGAGTGCAAATGACAGTCTTCAGAATACCTTAGAGTGGAAATGACAGTCTTCAGAGTACCTTACAGTGCACGTGACAGTCTTCTGAATACCTTAGAGTGCAAATGACAGTCTTCAGAATACCTTACAGTGCACGTGACAGTCTTCTGAACATCTTAGAGTGCAAATGACAGTCTTCAGAATACCTTAGAGTGCAAATGACAGTCTTTAGAATACCTTAGAGTGGAAATGACAGTCTTCAAAGTACCTTACAGTGCACGTGACAGTCTTCTGAATACCTTAGAGTGCAAATGACAGTCTTCAGAATACCTTAGAGTGGAAATGACAGTCTTCAGAGTACCTTACAGTGCACGTGACAGTCTTCTGAATACCTTAGAGTGCAAATGACAGTCTTCAGAATACCTTAGAGTGCAAATGACAGTCTTCAGAATACCTTAGAGTGCAAATGACAGTCTTCAGAATACCTTAGAGTGGAAATGACAGTCTTCAGAGTACCTTACAGTGCACGTGACAGTCTTCTGAATACCTTAGAGTGCAAATGACAGTCTTCAAAGTACCTTACAGTGCACGTGACAGTCTTCTGAATACCTTAGAGTGCAAATGACAGTCTTCAAAGTACCTTACAGTGCACGTGACAGTCTTCTGAATACCTTAGAGTGCAAATGAAAGTCTTCAAAGTACCTTACAGTGTACGTGACAGTCTTTTGAATACCTTAGAGTGCAAATGACAGTCTTCAAAGTACCTTACAGTGCACGTGACAGTCTTCTGAATACCTTAGAGTGCAAATGACAGTCTTCAGAATACCTTAGAGTGCAAATGACAGTCTTCAGAATACCTTAGAGTGCAAATGACAGTCTTCAGAATACCTTACAGTGCACGTGACAGTCTTCTGAATACCTTAGAGTGCAAATGACAGTCTTCAGAATGCCTTACAGTGCACGTGACAGTCTTCTGAATACCTTAGAGTGCAAATGACAGTCTTCAGGGTACCTTACAGTGCACGTGACAGTCTTCTGAATACCTTAGAGTGCAAATGACAGTCTTCAGAATGCCTTACAGTGCACGTGACAGTCTTCTGAATACCTTAGAGTGGAAATGTCAGTCTTCAGAATACCTTACAGTGCACGTGACAGTCTTCTGAATACCTTAGAGTGCAAATGACAGTCTTCAGGGTACCTTACAGTGCACGTGACAGTCTTCTGAATACCTTAGAGTGCAAATGACAGTCTTCAGAATGCCTTACAGTGCACGTGACAGTCTTCTGAATACCTTAGAGTGCAAATGACAGTCTTCAGAATGCCTTACAGTGCACGTGACAGTCTTCTGAATACCTTAGAGTGCAAATGACAGTCTTCAGAATGCCTTACAGTGCACGTGACAGTCTTCTGAATACCTTAGAGTGCAAATGACAGTCTTCAGAATACCTTAGAGTGGAAATGTCAGTCTTCAGAATACCTTACAGTGCACGTGACAGTCTTCTGAATACCTTAGAGTGCAAATGACAGTCTTCAGGGTACCTTACAGTGCACGTGACAGTCTTCTGAATACCTTAGAGTGCAAATGACAGTCTTCAGAATGCCTTACAGTGCACGTGACAGTCTTCTGAATACCTTAGAGTGCAAATGACAGTCTTCAGAATACCTTAGAGTGGAAATGTCAGTCTTCAGAATACCTTACAGTGCACGTGACAGTCTTCTGAATACCTTAGAGTGCAAATAACAGTCTTCAGAATACCTTAGAGTGGAAATGTCAATCTTCAGAATACCTTACAGTGCACGTGACAGTCTTCAGTGGGGTCGACGTGTTCAGCGGGTGTTCACGAACAACTAACGTTATCGAGACGCTTGCGTTACGATAGTAAACGTCAAATATGAACCAATCAACTTACTAAGATTTCAAGTTACCCTGGGCCTGCAGTCTCGACATTGATAGCGATCCGATCGTAAACTACCGATCGATCATTATTAGCGAAAATATTCGCTTGCTGTACCGACGTTATCGCAAAACGCTAGTCTCTACTACCAAGAAAGCGTGCAATATCGTAAATTGAGACGTCGCAAAGTTAACGAAAAACCGTATTCATAGTTCAGTATTTGACAGTATTTGAATGGAAACTTTCTTCTACGTTATGTAAGTAATTTTCTTAATCATTTGATGTCCGTACAAAATATTTTGAAGTTATGAGAATTCATTTTATCTTTATTATTTTAAATGGACTTATGAGAAAAATTAAATGAATAACCCTCATGGTGTCCACTCACATACGCTTCTTCATGCACCCTTGGTGTGTGGTAATCAGCCGATCTCCCCTTGAGTGGGGGGTCGGGTAAGGGCCTTGAGTTCCTGCTCTTTGCCCTGACCTCAACTCTCAGGGGCGACTACCCCTGGGTCAATGGGTATTGCCACAAACGTGGCGATGCGCTGCCTTCCTGGAGTTGCGCTGGCATCCTAGCGGACGGCGCTCCAGCTCTTCCACTCTATGCGGAGTCCGGTGCGCCCAGGAGCTCCCTGGGCAGGGGCCTCCATGGTCCATGATGTCTGGGGAGCGCGCGTGCAGAGGGGCGAGGGCGTTCAGGTGGGCGTGGCGGCAGTTATCGGCGCTGTAGATCATTCGACGCGCCGACATCACCACGAATTCCTCGACGCTCTCGATCTACACGTCGCGGACGATCACATAATTCCGGACGTAGCGGCCCGCTCCTATGCACATCCGCAATGAGACATTCTGGATGACTTGGAGTCGCCTACGCTGGGTTGCGGAGAGCAGCGTATACCAAGCCGGGGCGGCGTAAGTGAGCCGGGACCGGATATACCTTATAGATCCGCACCTTGGTCCTCGCAGCGGCAGATGGGAACTCAGGACAGGTCGGAGTTGGGCCCGAGAGGCGCGCGACTGCGTGTCCGCGCGGTTCGCCTGAGGCACCATCTTCAACGACCTGTCAATCTCGACGCCAAGGTACCGGACATGCGACTTCCACTCAATGTCCTGGCCCCGAAGCTGTAGAGGAGGTAGGGCTGTCCTATGGCGCGACACGTGGAGCGCTGCTGTCTTTCCGACGTTGACTGTCATGTGCCACTTATCTAGCCATACCGGGAAGAGGTCTAGCAGGCGCTGCATGCGGCCCGCTGCTATGGCTGCATTTCGGGAGGAAGAGAGGTAGGCACTGTCGTCCGCGAAGAGCGCTAACGACACATCACTTTCCCCGGGGATAAGGTGCCCCTCCAGGGTAGGGATGTCGTCGGTGCCAAAATCTTTACATGTGTGCAGTCTATGGCTCTGATCGCGTCTGGGAATGGTTGAGGTACATTTCTAAATTTCTGTTTAGCAGTTTGCCGCTCTATTTGAGTCATTGGAAATTTTATGTACTTAAGTACTTCCTTAACAGGGTTACTTGACAAAATACATGACTCACGGATTTTTGACTCATACTACCCCACAGAAGACCAACTGACAGGTAGCTGATAGCATCCAGAGGCGTAAAATCGGAGTACCGTTAGTATCTACAAGAAGAAAACGGTGAAGTTAAAACAACTCGCAAATGTGCCACAATGATTCCCTACTGATAGGTAAGCTCCTGCTTACATCATCAGCGGTACAAAATTAAATAAAATAAACAAGGCACACTTAAAATTCCATGGAAAGCCCATAAGCCCTCGTCTTTGAAAGATGGCCGTAATTCATCTACGAGCTGGGTTAACATCTCTTTTGTGATTCTGTGGTCTAAGAAACTCATCTTCTCCAAAAGAAGCGGATTTTGGCTATTGCGACGGTTTCTCGCGATTTGCCGTCGCCTTACGGTTTCGTAGCGATGTTCGAGGATGAACAAATCTAACGCTAAATATGCTTCCACCATTACTGCGTACACTGCACTAACAAACCACAGCCATTTTTACAATATTATTTTAATGTAGCGATCGCTACCATACTTAGCGGGCTATCAAAATTGCTCGCAATCACATTGACAGAAATCGTAAAGTTGACGGAAGTTTTCGGTACGATTCCGATAAAAATCGATAGTTCCGATGGTAGAGACTAGCAAAAATCGCTATCAATGTCGAGACTGCAGGCCCTGGGTCTGCAGTCTCGACATTGATAGCGATTGCGTAGCGACCGAAATCGGTCGCTAAGTCTTACCGATGACATTTTAACGATTTTTGCTAGTCTCTACCATCGGAACTATCGATTTTTATCGGAATCGTACCGAAAACTTCCGTCAACTTTACGATTTCTGTCAATGTGATTGCGAGCAATTTTGATAGCCCGCTAAGTATGGTAGCGATCGCTACATTAAAATAATATTGTAAAAATGGCTGTGGTTTGTTAGTGCAGTGTACGCAGTAATGGTGGAAGCATATTTAGCGTTAGATTTGTTCATCCTCGAACATCGCTACGAAACCGTAAGGCGACGGCAAATCGCGAGAAACCGTCGCAATAGCCAAAATCCGCTTCTTTTGGAGAAGATGAGTTTCTTAGACCACAGAATCACAAAAGAGATGTTAACCCAGCTCGTAGATGAATTACGGCCATCTTTCAAAGACGAGGGCTTATGGGCTTTCCATGGAATTTTAAGTGTGCCTTGTTTATTTTATTAAATTACCTACCGCTGATGATGTAAGCAGAAGCTTACCTATCAGTAGGGAATCATTGTGGCACATTTGCGAATTGTTTTAACTTCACCGTTTTCTTCTTGTAGATACTAACGGTACTCCGATTTTACGCCTCTGGATGCTATCAGCTACCTGTCAGGTTGGTCTTCTGTGGGGTAGTATGAGTCAAAAATCCTGTAATTTATAGTCATGTAATTTGTCAAGTAACCCTGTTAAGGAAGTACTTAAGTACATCAAATTTCCAATGACTCAAATAGAGCGGCAAACTGCTAAACAGAAGTTTAGAAATGTACCTCAACCATTCCCAGACGCGATCAGAGCCATAGACTGCACACATGTAAAGATTTTGGCACCAAGGTTGCATGAAGAAGCGTATGTGAGTGGACACCCTCTATTGCCCGTGGTCCACCTGCCTGGTTCACCTAGGTACACCATGAGGGTTATTCATTTAATGTTTCTCATAAGTCCATTTAAAATAATAAAGATAAAATGAATTCTCATAACTTCAAAATATTTTGTACGTGCATCAAATGATAAGAAAATTACTTACATAACGTAGAAGAAAGTTTCCATTCAAATACTGTCAAATACTGAACTATGAATACGGTTTTTCGTTAACTTTGCGACGTCTCAATTTACGATCTTGCACGGTTTCTTGGTAGTAGAGACTTGCGTTTTGCGAAAACGTCGGTACAGTAAGCGAATAGTTTCGCTAATAATGATCGATCGGTAGTTTACGATCGGATCGCTATCAATGTCGAGACTGCAGGCCCTGATGTCATTGGCCAATATTTGACATTTGCGATCGTCTCGTTAGCGTCTTGGTAACGTAAATTATTCGTGCTGACCCCACTGAATATTTTCCTGCACGAGAACGGTACGCTACGAAAAATTTAATTGCCTATGTCATCAACGGACCGTTAAGTTTTATACTAAGTAAGACTACATAATTATGTGCAAATATATTTGTGAAATAATTCTTAGGCATCTTTAACGAAAATCCAATTAGTTTATTTGTGTTCTGTTTTAGTCAAGGCTAACTTAACCTATGTACCTACCTAGCTACTAGTGTGACTTAGAATGTGTGATAGAGTCAGTTATGAGGAAATCCGTAGAACAACCAGGATTACCGAGATAGCTCTAAGAATGTGATGAGCAGGTCATATAGCTCGCAGAACTGACAACCGTTGGGGAATAAAGATTCTCAAGTGGCGACCACAAACCGGTCGACGCAGTAAAAGAAATCCCTGTCGATGGACCATGGACAGTACAAAGGCCACAGGAAGTCGATGGATGGAGTTTGCCATTCGTTGTCGGCATTTTATGGGAGAGGCCTATGTCCAGCAGTAGACTCCTATAGGCTGGTGATGATGATGATGGTGATGATGAGTGTAAATCCCACTCATCATCATCATCACCAGCCTATAACTAGCTAGATAACTTTCAAAGCTTGTTATCTGCCTACGATTGATTCATAAGCGCGCTCGACAATGTTTTACCTCTGTAGTCCCAGATGGGAAAAATCAACATTTAATGCCGTTTTGAAAAGTATTTTCGTTTGAGCTCAGATGTTTCAGGACAAAGAAAAGACTAAAGAGACTATTTACGACCTCTGTGGCGCGGCGGGCGAAGGTTCGCCTGCGACGCAGGAGGTTGCGAGTTCGATCCCCGCCTCGGAATAAATATTTGTGCGATCTGCAGATAATTGTCCCGGGTGTTCTGGGTATTTTCTATGTATAATCAAAAATATCTATCTATGTAATGTATTGTATTAAGTATATCAGTTATCTAGTACCCATAACACAAGCTCTGCTTAGCTTGTGGCTAGATAATGTTGTGTGAAATGTCCAGCATTATTTATTTATTTATTTCTAAATCATCATCATCATCATCAGCCAGAAGACGTCCACTGCTTGACACTAGATAGTCCCAACAATGGTTTTGAGCTGCCTCCATCCACCAACTTCATGCGCCCCTATGACATCGGTATTTAATTAAAAATACCTGGTATTTCTATTGATTTTTACAACAAATAAATAAATAAATGCTAGCCCCAAGCTAAGCAGAGCTTGTGTTATGGGTACTAGATAACTGATATACTTAAAACTATACATTACATAGATAGATAGATATTTTTTATTATACATAGAAAAATACCCAGAACACCCTGAACAAATATCTACAGATCGTACAAATATTTGTTCCGAGGCGGGAATCGAACCCGCAACCTTCGCCCGCCGCACCACAGAGGTCGTCATAATATAATAATACAGTCACATACATAGATCGCACACTAGGATACCCTGTGTCGTGGATGGGAACTACGAGTACCACAACACCAAGATCCGAGGCAAATATTATCAGATAATGCAATTTGTACCGGGAATAGAACCCGCACCTCTTGCGTCTCAGCTGGCTACTCACCCACACCACCACCAAGGAGGTCGTCCAATATTGTGCTAGGTTGTTTGTATATATATGTTTTGGTGTTGGGTTTGGTTTTCTCAAAGAACCAAATGGCGGCGTCAAGGCACGCTACCCGTCACGAACTTCCTCATAAAGAAAAAAAATGAAGTGACTCGATTTATACCAAAAACTCGACAATCCTTACAATTTGTGACAGTGCTGTCTGAAAATTGGTTTAAAAATTCAGCCTTGTAAAACAAGACCGTGTGGCCTAATGGATAAGGCGTCGGACTTCGGATCCGAAGATTGCAGGTTCGAGTCCTGTCACGGTCGAATCTCTTTAATTTTTACTTAGTTTTTTTTGAAACACTTTTATTTACCTTCTCTTTGTATAATGAAACGAAATATTTTGTTTGTTTCAAAACATGCGTGCAAACTTATTTGGAATCACTTCTCCATACACAACTGTGGTGAAATTTTGCTTATCAATTCCTGGATTTTAGCCTGATTCGGCCTAAGAATAGACCATTTTGTCCTCCCGTGGATGGCGTAAAAGCCGTCTAAGGGAGTACACCAGAGGATGGAAAGCATCACTTGAGTACTCAACACCAATACAATCCACCTTCTAAGCATATTGATTATGGTAAATCCCCCCCATTGCATTCTAAGGGGGAGGTCTCGTCCAGTAGACGTCTAAAGGCCACGGTGGACATGTCAAGTTCTGATGACAATACCATATCATCATGGTGGCGTGTGCTTAATATTACCATCAGAGCGAGTTAAAAAAGGTTTTATCTACTCTCATACTGAAATATAAAGATTAAAAAACTAAAAACAAAACTAAAATGACAAGTCTTTATGCACATGCCATCGAAACAAATTTAAAAAATTACATTATTATACAGCTCTTCTATGGACAACTGTATCATAATATAACTTTTTTTCCATTACGATACAACTTCACTGGGACCAAGAAGGTTGCAATACAGTTTTTCTATACATAATCTGTGGACGCGGCGCAACACGCTCGCGCGTATTTATTTTGGCGCTAAACGTTTATACTGAAGATAAAATACATAACTTTTCATTAAAAAAACCGACTTCCGCCATTGTTATACGACTAAAAAATTTTGGATGAATTTTTTTTTATGAAAGAACCATAGTGGTGAAAGGATTATGATACTTTCTGAATGCAAATGCTTGGTGTCTTGCTGAAAATATCAAAATCGCCATATGTATGCCTACAATATTTGAGGAGTTCCCTCAATTCCTCATGGATCCCATCATCAGAACTGGATTCTGAAAAAAATGGGACCAATCTGGAAGTATATTTTTTCAAATAAAAAAAGAATTTTCCAAATCGGTTCATAAATGCCGGAGATATGCGGTAACAAACATTAAAAAAAAAAAAAAAAAAAAAAAAAAAAAACATCCGAATTGAGAACCTCCTCCTTTTTGGGAAGTCGGTTAAAAATTGTACACCACCGGACATTCTCGAAGCTGCAACGAACAAATGAACCTGTTACCGGCGAAATCTTGAAGGTATTACAATAAATGTTATCAAGACTTTAAAATATAATATTACCTATTTCATGAGATTAGATAAAGTAGTGTATGAAACTGCACATAATTTGGTCTTAAAACACTCGTGTGATGCTATAAAAATACTCGCCTCCGGCTCGTTTTTTTAACTCACACTCGTGTTTTAAGAACCCTTATTATGCAACAGTTTCATAAACTACTATAATACAATTTTTTTTATCGTTTATAACATTGTTAAGAGTATTAAAGTGTATTTACCTTAACAGTTACATAAAACAAAACTCTCAGTAAACCAAACTTCAAACAAAATTATGTAGAGCCAAATTTCGTAATTTGAAATAATATATCTAGAATTCACTCACTCAAAGGATTCCAAACATATTATGTTTGGAATCCTTTGAGTAAGTGAATTCTATGCTAGAGACACACATCAAACAAATTCAAGTAGATACATACTTAAAGATGAGTACTTAAGAGACGGTTACCAAGGCGCTTACGCCCTTTTGTTTCGACGACCTCTGTGGCGCGGCGGGCGAAGGTTGGCTTGCGACGCAGGAGGTTGCGGGTTCGATCTCCGCCTCGGAACAAATATTTGTGCGATCTGCAGATAATTGTTCCGGGTGTTCTGGGTATTTTCTATGTATAATAAAAATATCTAACTATGTAATGTGTATTATATTACATATATCAGTTATCTAGTTGCCATAACACAAGCTCTGCTTAGCTTAAGGTGAATGCTCTCGTTGCCTTGCCCATACAAAATAATTTAAGTATTTTTTCAATCCACAGATTGTCGTTCTTTATATCGTATTTTTTTTTCGATTTTCTAATGATTATCGTACTCGCAAATGGTTGTTTCAAATAAAAATTTACTAAGGGTAATTTTTAAAATTAGTTTGAAATACGACCAATTTTACGTATGTGTGAGTGTTTTTAATGTCCATTTTGAGTCGCCACCTACCATCGAAGCGTGATATTTTTACGCAGAGCACCCTGTTTAGTTTAATTTGACAGAGATGGCGGTTAAATGGACCTCGAGCACCGAGTTTTGAGAAAGATAGTGAAAGATGGCGCTAAATAAATAAAAGTATGCCTCGCGTTATTTTCGGGTCTGTCACCAAAATTGCGAAACGCGACGTTGCCAGGCAACGCTACGTCACAAGTTTAGTGCTTGCTAGTCACCCGTAATTATTAGGCTTTATGAGCTGGCTCTGATAGGGTTGCCAACCGTTCGTTATAATCATAGTTTACAAAGTTATTTGCGGCTATGTTCTTTATACTTTGCAATATCAACAAAGTAGGTACCTTCGAGAAAATACTTTATTGTAACGTACTTTATTGAAACTCAAGTTTCAGTTTTATAAATCTACGCCGCACACCACGGCACTTTTTATAGGGTGGCAGGAAGTCGGTGGATGGTGGCGGCTCATCCCTTCTAACAATTTTCTTTAACGCCATCATTATCGAGATACCTTATAAACATTTTTTTAACGCCATCTATATAACATCTGGGGATAATGACAACGCCATCTAGTGAAAAACAAAACAGTGAATGTAGAAGTGTGCGTGCGTGTAATTACATGAGGCAAATTGTCAGATCTTATTTATAGTGAATTTAAAATTTCTAACGACTCTTTAACGAAAATTCATGCTGCATCAAATTCTATGACCTACACCGTGCTCGCAAACGGTAAAATTACTCACTAAAGACGCTCGAGTTTTGAACAAAAAATAAAAAAGTCAATATCTGTTTTTCCACGCCATCTAGCGTGAAACGAGCTTTAAGTAATCGAAAGCATCCCCCTTAAGGCTAGATAATGTTGTGTGAAATGTCTAGCATTATCTACATGAAATTTTCTTCACGTGACCAGTAAAAAGCTGTGGTAAGTCAATTTTTTTAAAAAAATTTTTTTTTTAATTTATCATTTGGCAACGATATGGTGCTGGCTTCTGAGACACAGGTTTATTATGCCTACTTCGGAAGTCAAATGTTTCTCAATCAGAGTCCTATATCATGTTAGAATATTTTTTCATGTTCCTTTATATAATTTTTTATGTATCTTTAACTCCAAGGACGCATTGTGCTAATTAGATCACTCAAATTAAATTAACAAACACATGTTTTAGTGATACCTGAAATTTTCCTGAAAACAGTTACGGAAAAGTTTTCTTTGTGAAAAAAATACACTTTACGTTTTAGCCTGATTTTAGTTTATTTCCATGCAATAAAAAATAGTTTCGCGATGTAGTTGTTGAGATTAAAATATTTTCAGGACTTCAAGTTTAAAATGGGACCCCTAAATAAAACGTAGAGTGTGGTGTCGTTTCAAAGGTTGTTTCACGGAGTGGTTGTGGAGATTTTAATATTTTTATGACCTCATGGGATCCCTCAATTGAGGGTAGACTGAGTAAGAATGTGTAACCTTATAGTGAATTACAGTAAGTGTAGTATGTACTGCTAGCTTACTAGCGGACGAAGTCGCTAGCGGGTCAGCTAGTCATAAAAAAATAATAAATAAATAAACAATTTTATAAGAAACTAACGAATTACTGGTCTAGATATTTACGCCCTTATTCATAATCATTTTTTAAATCTATTGTAGTAAAATATGTTTTGTCTTGTTTTGACGTATGACATATTACATTAGAGAGAACAAGACAAAACATATTTTAACTAAAATAGGTTTAAAAATGATTATGAATAAGGCCCTTAGTGTACTGAGGCCCAATTCTCTAAGTTATTTTAAAACTACACTGAAAGTTGACCGAATCGAGACTGAATTGTAAATTGACTGAAAGTTGAATTTCTAGTCCCTCATAAATAACAATTTAGTCTACTTTCAATTCATGGTGACCATCATTAGAGTAGGATAGTTATATATATAATTGGAAAGAGTAAAGAGCGACTCCATCTACTTATGCTAAAATTAACGAAAAAACTTTGAAGTTTCGGTCACATTTCGATATAATCACATTACAGTGTTGTATTTTTATGTCAGGAGAATACCAATTCTGACATTTAAGACATCGACACAAAATCGAAACACGATCCGAACTCTATTTTAACTATTTTTTAGTTAGTGAATTGGGCCTCTGATCATGTGATTCATTGGTCAACTCAGCCCACACCTCACTCAGCCCGCGTGGACATTGTACTAAGGTTCATGGAGTTTAAAAAAAAAATAGCCAAATTAGATGCAAACTTCACTCACGTGCAAAAGGGCTTAAGTGCTCATTTGCTAGCTACAGATGACGTTCTCTTAAATTTATGTCCTATTAGCTAAGTACAACCACAAGTTGAACAATGTAGAGTCATGGGCCGCGGCTTAACGTACTTTGTGGTAGAGTACCGTCTGAAAGTAGGTAGATAGTACTTAAATATTATGTTTGTAAAGTTTTAGGCTTTTCAAAAAGCCTTTGACAATGTTTCTTAGCTTTGACGACCTCCATGACGCAGTGGGCGAGTGGCTGAGACGCAAGAGATTGCTGGTTCGATTCTCGCTGCGGGACAAATGTATGCAAAATCTGCAATTGTTTGTCGAGTGTTGTGGTACTGTGGTACTTGTAGTTCCTGATACCCACAACACAGTGAATCCTACTATGGGATCAGCCTATTACAGTGGAAAATGGCAATGGGGAACGCTACAATGGGGATCATTTTGACAGCCTTATCACTATCGAAATCTTATGAAACTTGAATAGCGGAAACTTCTTGACCAAAATAATCCTCCTTTAAACGACACTTTTTTTTTTGTTCTGTTCGTCGACAGAGTCGACGACACTGCATGCAGTTGAACCGACTATCAAGATCTACCTCTCCCGAATAAGCGAGAAGACATCAGGAGATGATGTCCTGCGATTTGTGAAGGAGAGGTGCCGGGGCCGGATTGAGGGGGCAATTCGACTGTCTCTCCAGAGGCTGGAGACCAATAGGGCCACTGATTTCAAGTCCTACGCTCTCCAGGTTACGGCGAGGTACAAGAATGAGCTCCTCAAACCTGATTTCTGGCCAGCTGGCATTCTTATACCGACGCTATAGGGAAGCGGTATCGAAAAAAAATCCCCCAAAAGATGTAAAGTGTTAGTTGTAAGTGTAAAATATATATGTTAGTCTATATTCTATGGGCTTATTGTTTAGGTATAATTTTATTATACATTTCCCATGTAGCCTGAAATAAAACTTTATTATTATTATTAGGGAGCATGACTATGTAATGTGAGTGTTGGACGTAAAAAAACGATTATTTTATGTTGTTTATTCGTGGTACTTGTTCTCTCATGGTCACTCGACGTAAAGTATGTGGCTATTTGAAAAGCCACATAGTACCAAGTATTACAAGATTTCAAGTGTTCAAGAATTGCCGCGGTGGTTTGACTTATAGTACAGTCAAATTAGGTGTTTTTTTGCAAAAGTGTGGAACTAATTAGATGTAGATATGAAAACTTTTCTAATTGTTTTGTATGGCTTAAAAATCACCTCTAATTATAAGCATCAGTAATTTCACCCTCCGGAACAGGGTGAAATAGGGTGAAAACCTTAAAATATCCGTAACTTAATGGGGGAAATAGAAGTAGTCGGTGCAATTTGGCATAGACTTGGAACCGTTATGATCTACATTTGCACAAAATATTTTTTAAATCCGACATACGGATACATGTATAACATACAAAAAAAACATTTACAAAAAAAACTTTTTGTGGTTATTACGGCTCCGGAAAAATTAAGGTAGTCGGTGCAAATTGATAAGACATATCAGAAAAATGTTCGAAATACACTATCTGGTTTGAACCATGGTGCGTTTCACGGAAGGCACTTTTCCATATTTTATTGTCGCTTTACTTCGGGGAAAATTAATGTAGTTTTGGAAATTTACTTAAACTTATTCATTTAATTAGTACTACATCCGCCGGAAGTTTTATACTTGTTTTTTTTTACGGAAGATGCATTTGTTCAACACTGTGTTTTAATAAAAACCACGTGCATGTAGGGATACATGCACGTGGTTTTTATTAAAATCATAATGCACTAAGACAGTCTCTCTATACGTAATTTAACTTGCATCAAGTAATTTCTTTCTATTTTAAAATTTACGGCCTTTTTAAGTTTGTACCTAATATTTAAAAGGGTTCCGTAAGCGTCAGAAACGGTGCAAACTTAGGATAAGCTTCTTTTCGTGTCATCTAACGTTTCCATAAGAATCCACGACTACACGACTTAGGTCCACACTTTTTGCTAATTTGCCTGTACTATTAACAATAGGACTCGCCAACTCCTACTGCGGATATCGTAAAAGGCGGCTAAGGGATTACGTCAGGGGATAATAGCAGCATCCATCTGAGTACTTAACTCCAACACTGCGATTACCAATTCTCGCACCAAGTGTGGTGATTATGGCAAATCCCCCCATTGCATTCCATGGAGGAGTAGTCATCCACTACTGGACAAGGTCTTCTCCATATTGATGAAGAAGACATGTTAAGGAAAAATGATTGTTTACCAACTTATGTCGCTGACTGTGCCTCTTTTTTAACCGACTTCACAAACAGGAGGAGGTACTCAATTCGAATGTTTTTTTTTTTTTTTTTATGTTTATCTCCGACGTTTATGAACCGATTTGGAAAATTCTTTTTTTATTTGAATACTTCCAGATTGGTCCCATTTCAAAATCCAGTTCTGATGATGGAATCCATGAGGAATTGAGGGAACTCAAATATTGTAGGTAAACATATGGCGATTTCGATATTTTCAGCAACAAACAATTTGCATTCAGAAAGTATCATAATCCTTTCACCACTATGGTTCTTTAATCTTTTTTTTTTTTCATCCAGATATTTTAGTCGATACAATGGCGGAAGTCGGTTTATTGAATGAACAGTTATAAAAGCTTTTATTTAACTTGCAATGTATGTATGTTTGTCCGGGTGGAATCTTGCAAATGAATTTGAAATCAGTTATCTTTAACCGATTGAGCTGAAATTTTTTCATACCTGTCAAGTTCAGATGACAATACAATATTATGGTGACGGCGAGCTGATGTGATGATGGAAACGGAAGGTGGACAACGGAACTCTTCGTTAATAGTAGCCTGGCAGTATTTAGGCTCATCTTGATCAGCTCACGGTTCCGATCACTAATTTAACAAAAGCTTGATAAAAAAAATCATTTTTTCAAAAAACTTATTCCAAATAATAATAATAATAAGCAGGGCACGCTTGTGGCGAGCGTTCGGTGAGGGGTGACACCACGCAGCCCCATTACTCCCTGGGGTCAACAGAGACCCCTGACCCTCGGCTTGCCTTAGCCGTCTGGCCGAGGGTGAAGGCGCAAGAGCGAAACCTATGCTCCAAGGGTGGAAGTGTTAAAGGCATAAAGCCGGGAGTAGCGCTTAGTGAAACTGCAGCACACCTCTCAACGCCCTTTAGTCGTCCACGCCAACGTTGCCCCTTACGCTGTCTTCATTGGTGGCACCTTTAAGGGGCCCATTTAGTGAACGGCAAGTCGCCTAAATCGTTTTCAACAATTTAGAATTGGCAGGTGCCGTTTCTCATTGAACGAGCGAAGCGAGTTCTCTGAGTCAAGTTGCAAGAATCGGCGTTTGTATGTATGTATGTATGTATGTATGTATGTATGTTTGTCCGATGAAAACTTCCAAACCGTTAATCTGATCTTCATGAAATTTGGTATGGGGGTAGATAGTATTGGTACAATTTGTAGGTAAGGTTATGAGCTATATCTGTCAGGGGGTTGCTGAGATATTGGGGTCCAAGAGGGGGTAAAAAAAATAAAAGTGAGACAGTCAGATCAAGTGGGGTGTCTAATGAAAGCGCTTTGTTTGGACATTTCAAAACTGTTTTTAATAAGTATTTAGCCTTAGTAGTTTTCGAGATATTAGGGAAAATAAGAAACGTAAAAATCAAAAATTCTAGGGTACTTCCAGCTATCCCACAATGCTGAAATTTGGTATGCTTGTGGCTTTTGTGTCACAACTACAGGGAAAAGTCTGAAATTGAAGAATTTTGAAACTTGTACTCCATAAAACAGAAACCAATATAACATCCATTGTTGACCTCCCATTTCTAGGAATTTGAATGGCGTTGGAGTTCTATGGTTTTTGTCAAAAGGACGTTATCAATTAATTCGTCAATTACTTGATATAGGTACTAACAGGTATGTAGTATTAGGCCCCGTTGCTTAGCCCTATTCAAAGGTTATTTCGATGATGTGTAGGAAATTAGAGTAGTTACTGATAGCTCCTGTACTGTACTGGTAGACCTCGAGGTGAAAATTTTCAAAAATAATAATAGAAATGATAATATGGAAATTACTTAGTTAAGTAGTCGGGCTGATAAAGGTGTCATCGCGAGGTCTCAGTTCGGGGCGAACCACTAGTAATACTAGCCCGACTAATTTAAGAGGGGAAGAAAGGGTTTTGTATTTAACGGCTATGTAAGTATGTTTGTATGGATGATCCATCAGAAATCTAGAACTATCGAGTCAATTTCTCTCATATGAAAGAGATTTTGTGAAGCAAGAAAAAAGTTTTTTTTAATTAAGCAGTGCCATCTAGTTTTGTTACCTAATTTTTAAAGATTTAAATTTTCTACTCTAAAAATGGATATTACAAAGAAAAAATCCTCAATTTTCGACTTCTCCCCGTAGAACAAAATATACTTAAATAATAAATTTCAGCATTACCCGAGAACTTGAAGTATCAACGAGATATTTTTTTGCATATTTTACTTTCTTTACCCTTCTAACCGATTTCTAAAAACATTTACTGAGAAATAAAAATTAACCTCTATAGGTAATTTTTCTACACATCATCGAAATAGCCTTTGAATAGGACTAAGCAACAGAGAGTAAATACTACCTGTAACTATACCTGTTAGTATTTAAAGTACTTGACGAATTAATTGATAACGTCCTTTTGACGAAAACATAGAACTCCAATGTCATTCAAATTCCTAGGAATGAGGGGTCAACAATGGATCTTATATTGGTTTGTTGTTTTTTAAGGTTCAGGTTTCTAATTTCTTCAATTTCAGACTTTTCCCTGTAGTTGTGACACAAAAACCACAAGCATACCAAATTTCAGCATTGTGGGATTGCTAGAAGTACCCTAGAATTTTTGATTTTTACGTTTTTTATTTTCCCTAATATCTCAAAAACTACTAAGGCTAAATACTTATTAAAAACAGTTTTGAAATGGCCAACCAAAGCGCTTTCATTAAAAACCCGACTTGATCTGACTGTCTCACTTTTATTTTTTTTACCCCCTCTTGGACCCCAATATCTCAGTAACCCCCTGACCGATATAGCTCATAACCTTACCTACAAATTGTACCAATACTATCTACCCCCATACCAAATTTCATGAAGATCGGATTAACGGTTAGGAAGTTTTCATCGGACAAACATACATACATACATACATACATACACACATACATACAAACGCCGAATCTTCCAACTTGACTCAGAGAACTCGCTTCGCTCGTTCAATAATAGCCCAATAAACATTTAATTAATATGTTCTCCTTGCAATAGCACCAACTTTCATCCATTTACACAATAGTTTAATTATCTGTCTTCCATCCACCATAACAATAATGTTTTTATTATCCTAATTGTAAAAGGGCCTCTTTCTGTTGGTTAATACGGCCCCAGTAAAGCCTCATAAAGGTCTATATTATGTTAAGCTTGTGTTTGAAAATAAATGATGTGAAATAATAATAATAAATGCTGGACATTTTCACACAACATTATCTAGCCCCAAGCTAAGCAGAGCTTGTGTTATGGGTACTTAATACTACTTTGTACTTGTGTTGGTGTTCAAAAATGTATTCTGTATACATGACTCTACCTTATCAATTCGGGTCATGTAAATATAAACTCTATTCGAATGAAATAAAGTTATAATATTAACACATTCAGACAATCTAAACACGCACAGTAAAATTTTCACTAATTGCTTTCTGCTTCACCTTTATTTTGCTTAACAAAGGTCAGTATTTTTATTGAAACTAGCATTAGCCCGCGGCTCCGGCGGCGGCTTTATTTTTTGATGTTTTTTGTTCTTGGACAGTCCTAATTAGATTACTACATGTGAATACAAGTAAACAATAGGCAAACTCATCAATATTCTTGTACATTTTTCAGTTTTATGATAGGTTTAGTAGTTTGGCCGCAAGTAACGATTTAGTACTCAGGCACCTCGACCGGCCCTTTTTCCCCTAGAACTCGCAAGCCGCCCTAATGGGAAATTCATTATTTTACAAAAAAAAAACCTAATTTGTTCCATATTTGTTTCTGTACTGTATTTTCTAGTAGTATAAGACGATCCTTGTGATTTCAATGATTAAAATTCTTTTGATTTGATTTGATTTGACGTAATAAATGATTTTATCCTTTTTTTATGCCTATCAATCGTTCTTATTCATACACTAGCTGCCCGCGCGCGACTTCGTTCGCGTGGTCCCGGTGTTCCCGGTGGTCCCAATACATTTAAACCTTTCCGTGACAATTATGAACACAACAAAACCAAAATTAAATAAATACGCCCAGCCGTTCTAGAGTTTTAGCGTGACAAACGAACAGCAATTGATTTTTATATATATAGAGGATAGAGGATAAAACAAAAGTAAGTAAAACTAGAAAATGCGTTAGTTTCTACTCAAACGATGTAGTTTAGTATCGCGGACTACCCTGCTAGAGTCGCCATTTTAGTTTATCTTTATAGGTCGCTTAAAATCTAAGTAAATCATTTTTTTTAGATGAAAATGCTATAGCATACATTTTTCCATAAAAAAACATGATAGCTACATGGTTTCTTTCCAATTTTACGACTTCAGAAAATCGATTAGTATCCTATAAGACTGTTATAGTAGGATCATCCTCAGTAGCTGTTGTGTCGAGGAATGATATGATAATGCAATGAGGGAATTTGCCATAATCACCACGCTTGGCAGGTAGGTGAGTACTCAGGTGGATGCTGATACCCATCACCTGGTGTAATCCCTAAGTTATCTTTTACAATATCCGCGGGAGTAAAAGGGGTCTATACTTAGGCCGGACACACCACAAACTCTAGCAGGTTCATCCGAACGTGTTAAGAGAGCACTATTCTACAAATTAGCTCCCTCTTTAACGTACGCGATAACCCGTGCGCCATCTCGCTCGGGCTAGCGAGTGTCGTGCACAAAAATGAAGTTTTTTGTTTATTATGGCGAAAATAAAGTGTTTATCAAAAAACTGATTTTAGCATAAGAATAAATAGTTATTACCTACTTGTTGTAGTAAAATGTATCTTAAAAAACCGTAGGGTTCCTGAGATTTCTTTCAAAACGTGTGGGAAACAAGGATTTTTCATTAAATAAAACTATCGAGGTTTTTTTTACATATCGTGTTTTCAACTTTACAAAATAAATGCAAAAATATAAAATTTTCATATTCCAAAATATTTAACTCGTAGAACCCATACATACCGAGTTATAAATCGATTTTGTTGGGCAAAATCACATATTACGCCTTCTTAAGTACTTACATCGTTTGTGAAGAGACTAACGCATTTCCTCGTTTAGCTATTGTGTAAAAACAACGGGTCTGTACTGTAGGTATTATTTTATTCATGAATGAGAAACCATCACGCAATTGCGTGAACGACCACACTTATCATCATCAACAGCCTGTAGAAGTCCACTGCTGAACATAGGCCTCCTCCATGCTATACGATAATGCCTTGAGCCGCCTCCATTCACCGACCTCCTGCGAACTTTATAATGTTTTAAGTTCATCGAGAGAAGGGCTTCCTCTACTTCGTCGTCCGGTTTGTGATTGCCACTCGAGAACCTTTATTGGTGTTATTATGTCGGTGATCTTGGTTCTCCACGGATTTCCTCATTTCGGATTCTATCATGTAGTGAAACTCCTAGCATAGCTCTCTCCATAGCCCACGGTGTGGCTTTATGCCTGTCTTTACGATCAATAGTTGGCGACCACGTCTCAATGCTACTAAAGCAGCACTGAGACTTGGTCCAAGCAGTTAAGTGATCGCATTGCTGTGTTTCGGTTTGAAGGGTACGGATGCCAGTGAAACTACAAGGCACATACTTTTCATCTTTATGTCTCAGAGTCGGCAGCGCGCATGTGATGCCTCTGGTGTTGCAAGCGTCAATAGGATACGGTAACTACTTTCTATCAGGTATTTCTTTCTAGTAGTAAAAAAAACATCATATTCGTTATGCTACTGTGAATAAATCAACGGCTTTGTAGGTATTATTTATTCACAAAGGAGAAACTACACGCAATCGCGTGTAAAGTGTGGGCACACTTGTACAAAGAAGTAATGTTCGCATTTCCTGGGCTTTGTGGAAAAATATAACTATTATTACAACGTTATAAGTATCTTATTTGCATAACTACACTTACTAATACTCACATACACGTATGCATGCTTGCTTACTTGTCTTAAAAGGGCTTAGTGAATTATAAAAGAACCAGTTGTTAGAAGTATAACTTCTTGTGAAAGAGTTCGTCCGGGGAAGTACTACCACCGTACCTATTTCTGCTGCCAAGCAGTAGTGCTCGCATTGCTGTGTTTCGGTTTAAAGGATACGGGTGCCGGTGGAATTACAGGCACATGAGACTTTTCATCTTTATATTTCAGGGTCGGCAGCGCGCGTGTGATGCCTCTGGTGTTGCACGCGTCCATAGGCTACGGTAACTACTTTCCATCAGGTGGGCCGTATGCTTGTTTGCTTACCAAGTAGAATAAAAAAAAAGAATAATAAGAATGTATTGTGCCTGTCAGAGTCCTCTTAGAATGTGCCGACACCTCCTACCCATTCACAGACTTCGTGCTACTTAATGACGGTATAGTCAATCAAGAGAGGACCTCTCACTCTGTGTCGTACAGAAGTAAATCTGTGATTAATTTTCGTAAAACCATAACTCTAAAGATATAAAAAACCTAATTACACAAGCGAGCGAAAAGTAATTAATTATTATTCTAAGCAAAAGAATATAAAAGTTGCGAAAGTTCTAACGTCTCTACCAACTGTGTTCGGGAAAACCTCTGGTTTTCCTCTGGTCATTACTCATTTACTGATTTAGGGTAAATGAAGGGTATATTAAGCCAAACGTGTATTTAGGTTACTGAAAAACAAAACCTTTTGTTTTCTAATAGTATATTACGATACGTGTGACCTAAGTTGCCTAATATTGCACGGCGTGAGGTAATCGCTACGCTCGCTACGCTCGGGCGCTAACTCCCGCCGTGCAATAATAGGCAACTTAGGGCACAGGAATCGTATACTATTTTATAGCACAAGTGACATAAACCCGCCTCGGACGTTCATTTTCGCACGGTGTAAAAGAGAGCTATTTAAGTCACGGAAAAGCGTGCGTAAAGTGCGGGTTTAGGTCACACTGTGCTATAAATATTTTTTTTATCCAAACGGCTTTGCTTAAAGTTGAAAATCGCATGTCATATTTGACGATGAAACTGGTTTGCACTTCAGACTATATTAATTTTGAGGGTATTTTTTTTAAATCATAGATAAAAAATATGCGGTTAGAACTTTTAAATACAAGTATATAATTCGTAAAAAAACGTGTTGTTGCCGTTCAAAAAGAACATTTGAATGCCAAAGCGTCACAGCGGTTGGTCATTTGTGCGATTTTTATATGCAAAACCAGACTTGTCTTCAAAATTCTATTCGGTTACAACTAAATACACTTTCTTTGCATCTCATTATTTAATCTAGTCACGTCGCACTGGGCGTTTTAAAATTACTTTTGAGATGAGTAGAACTTAAACACTAATACCCCACTACGCAAAGCTAAACACAAGTTCTGTTCTGTAGGCCTAGTGTGAGCATCGCGTTTACGTGACAACCGCGTAAACGCGCGTTGGTTGAGTAACCGGCAAAATTAAAATATACGTAAAAACTGCTCGCACTTGCAATTTTACGTATACTTTAATTTTGCCGGTTACTCAACCAACGCGCGTTTACGCGGTTGTCACGTAAACGCGATGCTCACACTAGGCCTGTTCTATTTCTACATTCTATTTCACGAAGTCCGTTTGGCTATGTTTGTAGAAGTGCATACATGTGCACATTGTTTTAGTGTGCGTAAGCTCAGAGCTATTAACAGCAAATGGCAACAAATCGCAAAGTTGTCCGTAATGAAGTAAATGTTTTAATGATCATGAACTTTTAACAAAATATAATTGTTCATTAAAACATGAAATTAGATCGTTGGATGGTCGTTTGGTGGTTGTTTGATCGTTCGCTGTTATTTGATGGCATAACACTCGATATCAACTATTTATTTATTTATACTTAATTGCACATCAAAAAAAAAGGTCGGCTTAATGCTAGCTTTTTCTACCAGCCAAACTTTTCTGAAGAAAATAATATGAATTCACCGTATCACATGCAGAGCCTAACTGTGATTTGGTTCTTCTATGAAATGTTTTCCAGCATACAGCTGAAGCAAGGCGGTAAGCACTAAATTTGTGCAACGGATATTAAAAGAAGATAAAAAATGTCCATCCTCTTCTTCAAAATGTACTTCTCCTATTAAAAAAGAACAAAGAGAGAAACATAACATAACACCCAACAGTCACATACATAGTCCTGATCCCACACTAGGATTC
The DNA here is from genome assembly GCA_951392215.1 of Epirrita christyi. Classification (NCBI taxonomy): domain Eukaryota; kingdom Metazoa; phylum Arthropoda; class Insecta; order Lepidoptera; family Geometridae; genus Epirrita; species Epirrita christyi. The sequence goes on from OX595858.1 coordinate 10,855,815, forward strand.
CGTGTCATGGGTATCAGGAACTACAAGTACCATGGTACCACAACACCCAGACCCGGGACAAATATTTACAGATCATGCAAACATTTGACCCGCTGCGGTAATCGAACCCGCAACCTCTTGCGTCAGCTGGCTACTCGCCCTCTGCGCCACGGAGGTCATCGTGAAAATCATAAAATATCAAAAGTTTCTCAACCAATGTCGTTCGGTGTACAATACAAATTCAAAATCAATTTAAGATTTGATTGCTAACGCTAGATTTACGCACTCAGGTACGCTTAATTGGTACACTTCACTACTAAACCCATGGGCAGCGGACAACTGTGTTCTTGTCGCAGGAAGTCAGTGGATGAAGGTAGCTCAAGACAGTTCCTCGTGGCATTCTAGGGGCCTATGTCCAGCATTAGACTTCTACAGACTTCTGATGATGATGATGATGGTTAGAATATCCTTGGAGTGTAACACGGGTAAAAAAAACTTCCCGTGGTACTACTAGATCGCTTGGTAGTTCTACGGGTTTTTTTAACCGTGGTACTACTGATTTTAATACTGGTAGTACTACGGGCAACAAAAGCTTGTTTTAGGCTCATTATCCATTCAAGTAGTTTTTAATGACATTAATTTTAACAAGCTAAAGGCCACAGCACACCGGCTGCGTGACGTGCACGCAAGCGTGTACATTATGTAGAGACGCGTGTCTACGTTACGTGCTATATACGCAGCCGGTGTGCTTTGGCCTTTAAGATGAACCGTTTCGTCTTCAACACTTCTTGAAGTAGCGATCACTGGTTTTGCGGGAATCAGGAGATATACTCGTAACAGACATGTTCTAATTGAAAGTATCTCAAAAATTGAGCACTTATGTTATTTTCTTATTTGTTTTCTTTATAAGTATGTTTATGTTTATGGTAGGTTATAATAATTATACCTATATATATATATATATATAAATATATAAATATATATATATATATATATATGTATCTAGTTATTTTAAGTAGGTAAGTAATTAATTATGTTATCTTTATAATCTCGTTATGTATTATTTCCCATTAGCACTACCACTCACTCTATATTACACAAAGGTTAGCTGGAAGAAAATGCTAATTAGCATTAAGTTCGCCTATGTACTTGTTTTTTTTTTTGTCTTGTGCTATAAAGTATTTTCTATCTATCTATCTATCTATAAATATCATTAGTTTATTTATGAATGTCAATGAATGTTTTGTATAGTGTTATTTTAGATATCCTAGATATCCTTTGTCCTTATCTGGTCAAAATCTTGTGTAGATATCCTTTGTCCTTATCTGGTCAAAATCTTTAGGGCGAGTTTCGCCTGGGGAAAAGTACCAGAAAAATGGTCTAATGTCAAAGTTATCTTCATACCCAAGGCTGGGAAGAAGGACTATAGCCAGCCAAAGTCCTTCAGACCAATAAGCCTATCTTCATTTCTTCTGAAGACTATGGAGAAGGTAGTTGACAGACATATCAGAGATGTTGCGCTAGTCGCATCTCCCATTCACCATAGCCAACATGCATACCGTAAGGGTAAATCCACCGAGACTGCACTAAGCAGTCTCATTGATAGGGTGGAAAAGGCTATGGAGGACAAGGAAATTGCACTATGTGCATTCCTTGACATTGAAGGTGCTTTCGATAACTCCCCTACCTCTCTGCTGGTAAACGGGTTGATAAACAAGAATGTCGACCCAACGACCATCAGATGGGTAGAGGCGATGCTGTCTCATAGAGGTGCAAAGCTAACCCTTCACCATACTACTATTGAGATATCCACGGCTAGAGGCTGCCCGCAAGGTGGAGTTTTATCACCTGTTTTATGGACTCTAGCAGTGGATCAACTCTTATATAGATTGGCAGACCTCCGCATAGACGCGCAGGGGTATGCGGATGACCTTGTGATAGTCGTGCGGGGGTTCTGCCAATCTACCATCTCTAGCATTATGCAGAAAGCTCTTAATACTGTCAGTGACTGGTGTGGTAACAGTGACCTCTCAGTCAACGCTGACAAAACAGTGATTGTGCCTTTTACTAATAAGCGTAGGCTGGATAGGCTTGTAAATCCTAAGCTTAACGGTAAAATAATCACCTTTTCCACGGAAGTAAAATACTTGGGCGTCACAATCGACCAAAAACTTACGTGGAATGCCCACTTAGTCAACGTTTTACAAAAGGCTAAGATGGCCCTGGGGGCTAGCAGCCGACTGATGGGTAACAACTGGGGTGTTAACCCCAGGATTGCCCTTTGGCTGTACACTGCCATTGTGAGGCCGATAATTACATACGCCTCCATGGTATGGTACGACAAAGCCTTTCAGTCGACCACCATTTCGAAGCTATGCAGTCTACAGAGGACTGCTTGCCTTATGGCCTCAGGAGCTATGTCCACCTCCCCTGGGTTGGCACTAAGTGCATTGCTAGGACTACCGCCTCTCCACGTATATATACACAAAGAGGCGAAAGCCAGCATGTATAGGGCCTATACCCAAGGTAGGAGGAATTGGCTTTCCCGAAAGTTGAGATCTTTGCAAGACTCAATTCTGGAATCACCAACATTGAGCATGACATCTGATGTCATGCTTTCAAGACATGTATTTGAAAAACAATACACCGTGGAAATGCCCTCTAGAGAAGACTGGTTGAACAGCCAGTTACTCAATGAGACTGCGTGCCTAATTTGGTACACGGATGGCTCCAAAATGGGAATGGATGTAGGCTGTGGGGTTTATGGAGAGCGACCTAAGTTCAATAGGAGTATAAACTTGGGTAAGCACGCCTCTATCTTCCAAGCTGAGATCTTTGCCATTCTAGAATGTGCGGAAGTGAACCTACAAAAGCGCTACACCAACCACACAATATACATCAACTCCGACAGTCAGGCGGCCCTTCTGGCACTGGATTCGAAGGTCATCACGTCCGGTCTAGTTGAGGACTGTCTGTCACGTTTGAACTCTCTGGGCCTTAGGAACAGAGTTGTTTTAAGATGGGTTCCGGGTCACGCGGGCATACACGGTAACGAATGTGCTGATGCACTTGCGCGTGCTGGGGCTAGTAGCCCACAGATGGGCCCTGAGCCTTTCTGTGGTATACCAAAAAGCCTGGCTCAAAGAACCCTTAAGAGCTCCTGTTTCGAAGAATCAATCAAGCTCTGGTTTGAGACCTCGGGCTTGAACCATTCCAAAGCCCTTATCAAACCCTTCGATAAGCGGAACACCAACCTAATGTTGGCGCTGAACAGAAGCAACCTTCGCATTATGGTCAGAGCCCTGACTGGACACTGTCGCCTTAACAAGCACATGTTCAAGTTAAGGCTATGTGATACGCAATCCTGCAGACTCTGTGAAGAGGCGGATGAATCGCCCCTTCATCTGCTAGGAGAGTGCGGGCCATTAATGCACAAACGCAGCCTTTATCTGGGCAAACACTTTCTCAGCCCGGATGAGCTAATGGAAATCACCCCTAAGAAAATGCTACGGTTCCTAACAGCTGTAGGGTTTAGCGGTGAACTGTGAACGCCCCTTTCTAGGGGCGATATGTAACAAGTGGCGATCACAATAGGTCTGTATGGCCGCAGTGATATTAAAGCCGCATAAGATAAATAAAAAAAATAAAAATAAAAAATAAAAATAGTGTTATTTTGGTTCATTGACATTCGTAGCTTAACTAATGATATTTATGAGATACTTTTAATTAGAACATGTCTGTTATATCTCCTGATTCCCGCAAAACTAGTTTTCGCTATCACAACAAGTGTTGATAAGCTATAATGTACAAAAACACAATAAAATTTGAATTTCGCGCCACTTGTGAAACGTTCCACCTTAACAATACGATTATCAAGTCTGCAATTAATGGAGCTACCGTTTCAATAGACGTGTCTGTTGTTACGACAAAGCAGCTCAGATATCAGCAGACAATTAATTTATTAGAAGATTCCAGACAATTTTCAATTTACCTGCCTGTATTTGACACCGCCATCTAATCGAAAGTGGTGAGATTTCAACTTCGGGAGCCACGAAAGGGTCCACTCATGGACTTACAAGTAAGGATTCGCTTAGATTTCCTTTTTGACGTCTTGACTTGAATTCTTGCATGGCGTTTCAATTTCTATAAATGGTGAAAAGCCACTAGAACAATTGTTATAAAATGTTTGCTCGACATTAGAAGTTTTCTTCTGATTCTAGTGTTTACGATTTAAGATAGGTTCAACGAAAATTTTTGTATGAACTAAAGAAGGCGAGCGCACGCTCTGATACCTTGGTTTTGTGTATAAAGTAATAACTGATATATACTAGATAACTGATATACTTAATACAATACATTACATGAATAGATATTTTTTATTATACATAGAAAATACCCAGAACACCCTGCAGATTGTACAAATATTTGTTCTGATGTGGGAATCGAACCCGCAACCTCCTGCGTCGCAGGCGAACCTTCGCCCGCCGCGCCACAGAGGTCGTCAAATTTAATCTTTAATCTTCCTTTAGTGGTATTCTCTCGCAGTGTGAATCGAACCCGCATTGCACCTCTCGTATCTCAGCCGTTTACTTACTCACCGTCCACGAAGGTCATCAAACGACCTAACCTTGAACTTTATAAAAAGGTTATTCAAATTGTTGGGTGGGAACTGGGAACGTTAAAATCGGACGTTTTCGATCAAAGTAATGGGCTAGGCATCCGTTGCTGGTTAGCGGAGTGATGTTAAGGAAATGAGTCTTGTATTAAGGAACAGAACAGAATTAATCCCAAAACGGAACCAGCAGGGATGTAATCAGGGGCGTCTCCTGGGTCCGTGTTAACTAGAGAGTTAGGTATTGGTATTTTGAGGGAGATATGTTTAATTTATCCCATTCATTTAGTGGAATGTTTTTTTTATATTAGCTGTAGATGATATGTTATGTGTATGTACCGAATTTTTTGAGTTCATATTGTAGATGTGTATTTGCAAGAACAAAAAAATATTAAAAATTAATTAAACTAGAAATTAATTTACTAAAATTAACCACCTAATTTCTAGATCTAATAATGTAGAATTAAACATGAGACTCTTCCCGCCTATTTCGAAAAGAGACGTCGCATCGTCTACTTTTAATTTAATTCTAACTTATAGTATAGTGTTTTTTTTAGTATTACCGTGTTATTTTGGTAGCATTTTAACCGGTTCAGCTTATTTTAAAAGCACATGTGTAGTGAAATAACATAGAATTGTATTGCATGACTTTACAAAGGGGTGGAAATTGTCCACCAAAGTTTTAAGAAAACTTACTCGATAGTCGATACCAATGATTTAGTAGACCTTCAAAACCATAATGTTTTTGAACCGAATGAATCCAATATTATGTCATTGTGTGTACAGATTCCAACCAAAATCATTTAACTGTACTGATGTCATAACATATGCAAAACGCAACGATAGCGCGATGCAGGAAGCGTTCACTTTGGACAACGCCCTCTAGTTATAAAGAACTTAAACTTACAACTTGCACATACATTAGACATTGTGCACTATGTATTTTTAGGGCCTTATTCATAATCATTTTTTGAAACCTATTTTAGTTAAAATAGCTTTTGTCTTGTTTTCTCTGATGTAAAATATCATACGTCAAAACAAGACAAAAGCTATTTTAACTAAAGTAGATTTTAAAAGTAGATTATGCACTAACGGAATAAAGCAGTGTCTTATGTCGCGGGCGGCATATTGAACCCTGAGCGTAACGAGGGACTCTAAAGTAGTCCTGAGTGAAGCGAGGGGTTCAAGCTGCCCAAGACGAAGACAGGCTTTATTCCAGAGGAGCATACTCTACTTTTCACACCTTCTGCGAGACAATAAAAAGCCAGGGCTTGTTTTAATTTTTGCGGTAGTAGATTATCAATAATCTCAAATGCGTCTGTTTTGATAAACTCTGGTGTAGAATCACTATCGTTTGTCATATTTTATCAACATGAATATTGCAATAAAATTTACTGAAAATCACAGCACCACACAGTTCACATTCTTTGTAAACGCACTTTTTCTTTTTTTTGAGTTCTGCTTATGGTGGCCAGTTCTTTTTTCGAACAAACCTCTTTACAATGCCATATGGGCATTTTTTTACTAAGAGTTTTCCACGAGTCTCCACACGAATTTGACGTTCCAAATTCAAATCACTTTATTCCCTAGGGAGTTTCATACAACTTTATATCCCTAGAGAGACAATGCTTTACTTTACGTTGAGGTTGCATGATTTGTAATTGGGCATTGTCGAGCAGGTGGTGTGAAAAAAATATTATGTATTAGGGGGAAAGTATATACGTGTGTGTTGTGTGTAAAAACACAACAGTTGTGTTTTTTAGAATTTATAACATAACACCCCAACCGTCACATACGTAGCCTTGACACTAGGATTCCCTGTGTCGTAGTTACCAGGAACTACGAGTACCTTGTTACCATAATACCCAGACCCGGAACAAATATTTATAGATCATACAAACATTTGTCCCGCAGCGGGAATCGAACCCGCAACCTCTCGCTACTCGCCCGTCGCGCCACAGAGGTCGTCCTTTTTATGAAAACTGGGTGAAAGTATCATGGAGGGGTGAATAGGTTACCCCTTCCAAATACGTGCCTGTGAACCACGAGAGTATCTTTCACCATTTTGCTTAGATAGATACACAAATACGTAATGTATTTCATCATGAATATTGATCAACGATAATGAGTTTGGTTTATCTCTCGTAACACCATCCGTCGTCACCACACAACGCGTTTAGTGTTTCAGTTTAATTTGTAAATGTTAATAAGTAAGTAGGTACTTAGCATACCTCGAAAACTATGAGTTATTTATTTATTTTAGGGAAACCATCGCCACATAAAAAGTAGTCTGAGTAGTTACAGATAGATCCGGTGGCTATGATCCGGTCAATTTTGTTGTTACTAATAGATCCGGTAATTTTTTAGGCAGTTTTCAAATTACAAACTGATGATCTTGCAAAAATTAATATATATTATAATTATAATATTGGAATGTCTTTCTTAAACTACCTGACGGATGATTACGTAACCATGTTGCTATTGGTTTCAATCGATTTCAGTGCTGTTTCTATTCGAAATGGCACTCTTGCGACTACCAAATTTACACATTTTGCTTACAAAGGTAACATAGCTTTTACTGCGTAAATTAGGTAATCGCATAAACGTTATTTCAAATAGAAACAACATTGAAATCGATTGAAATCTTTAGCAACAGAATTACGTAATCACCCGCCAGGAGACTAGGATGTAGTAAGAAGTCGTTTCGACTCAATAATAATAATAATAATATATTTATTTATTCGAACAACTAAGATTCATAAATGTCAAAATAAAATAAAATTAAATGTCAAAAATTACAATACTTAAAATCACATTTCTTAAAATTATGTACCTACTGAAAGCAGATACACTACACTAGTCAGTTATAACTAATAAATGCAGTATATCCGTTTAGAGTTGGGGTTGATAAGGGCCGAAACCCAGTGTCTTTGCAGACGACTGTCGTACCTGCCAGCCAGCGCCCCAAGTACACTATTGGAACTGCCCAGCATTCTGCATTTGACTGATGCTATTTTCTTGCACATCATGGCATAAAAGTCATTGACATGCGCATCAGCAAACATGCCTGACGCACTGTAGAATCTGGGCAGTGCCAACAACACTCTAAACATATCATTGTAGAGGACTCGTAGGGCGCTGTAGGCCGCTTTGGTATAGCTAACCCACAACCGCTAGTGTAAAATGATTGACAGAATGATTTAAACAAGGTAACTTTAACTTCACCTGTGCAATGCGCAAATCTGCGAGCCAGCATATTCCCACGGACCGCCAGCGCCCTACGCTCCCTCTCAATATCGTCATTATCATTTAGACCAGAGTGACCACATGACCCAAGTATTTAAATTTCGATACTATAGCCAGCACATTATTATTCAGATACACGGGGGGGTACGTAACTGAGGGAGCTGCCGCGAGCTGTAAAAACCATCATTTCGGCGTAATTTTCACATACAAGCAGCAGCTTCCTCAACGCGCAGACTGACGGGCTCAGCAATGTAAATAAGCTCAATATATGTAATTGAAAATTCTCAAATGAAAAACTTGAATTAAAAATTTATTATTTATTTATCATTTATTTTTAGCAGGCGGATTGGTGATCGCTGTTTGGTATTATGTACTCAGGTGGATGCTGCTGTCCATCCCCTGGTGTAATCCTCTAGTAAGGCTTTTAATACATCCACGGGAGGAGAAGGAGGGATCTTTTCTACGGCTGGCCACACTTGGCACGATGTGATAATGAATAATGGTTAGTAGGTACCTAATAAAGGTAAGAACCTGTTTAGTTTAATCGATGATTTTTCAAATTGGCAGTGTAAGTGCTATGTGATACAGTTGCTTGGGTTATTGGTAAGCTTATTACATACTACTATACTTCGTAGTTTGTACTTACTTTCTTTAACATTACCCAAGGGCCTATTTCAGATACATTGTCAAATTGTCAAAAAGACGAAAATACGAATTAAATGGAACGACGACGTAACAGTCGCTTATTATACGGGGGTAAAAAGACAGCTCCCGAATACTGAACGTACCGGTTAAGCTACCTATATCATAGCTATATTAAATAGCTTTTGCGTAAGCGGTGATTCATACCGGAGAAAACTTTTTTTTTCGTTTCGTATCGTATTTGTCAGCCAGCAATGTACGCATTTATTCCGGCCGCGCGAGTTCAACGCTCCCGGTCAGCTGATCGACCCGTAGGGCCAATATTTCTCATGTGGTTTTCATTGCTTTTTTTGACTTTTTTATTTATTAACGTGTTTTTAATAATGGAAAATAGGTTTTTGTGTTCCTTTAACGATATTTTATGGATATTTATAAAGAAAACACGAAAAAAGCGGACCAAAAGTGAGCATTTTTTTTCATGTTTTTTCAGCTTAAATATTTTCGGAATCATGGTCTGAATGCACTGTTTCAGTTTTCGGGAGTAGTCTTTTTACGCCCGGTATAAAGTGCGTGTCGGACCACGCATAGTGTGAGGTTCCGAATCCACGAAAGTAACAGTTTCTATTTCATTCAAAAAAGTTTTCATGGTAGGATATGCGAGATACATTTTCTGTCTATCTTTATCAGTAACTACTGATAGATCCCTTGGTTATGATCCCGTAAACTTTGGAGTGTTTTTCCTTTTTTCGGAAAAATTGCCTTACAAAAATCCCTTAAGAGGGCACTAAACTACAATTTAGGCTCCCTCTTTAACGCACGCGATAACCCGCGCGCCGTCTCGCTAGGGCTAGCGTGTGTCGTGCACAAAAATGAAGTTTTTTGTTTATTATGGCGAAAATAAAGTGTTTATCAAAAAACTGATTTTAACATAAGAATAAATAGTTATTACCTACTTGTTGTAGTAAAATTTATCTTAAAACACCGTAGGGTTCCTGAGATTTCTTTCAAAACGTGTGCGAAACAAGGGTTTTTTCATTAAATAAAACTATCGAGGTTTTTTTTACATATCGTGTTTTCAACTTTACACAATAAATGCAAAAATATAAAATTTTCATATGCCAAAATATTTAACTCGTAGAACCCGTAGATACTGAGTTCTAGATCGATTTTGTTGGGTAAAATCACATAGTACGCCCTCTTAAATTTTTAGGCAGTTTTTGAATTACTAATAGGTTTTGTGATGAACTTGCTATTAGCCGCGTACTGATTGAGCGAGTAGCCTCGCGAGGCTGCCTCGCGAGGCAAATCCTCGGTCGGTCAAGACGTGCCTCGCCCGAGGCAAACGCACGCACTGCCTCGCCCGAGCGTGCCGCGGCCCGAGCCGAGCGTTGTCGGTTTTTGTCGATGCTCAAAGGCGCCTCAGTAAGTTTGCCGCGCTCACTCAAGACGGTAGTGTTTTGCCTCGCTTATTAAACTGAGCGTCGATGCTCACGGTGGCTCGGCCTTGCCACGCGAGGCAGCCTCGGATTAGAAAACATACAGACCGAGGCCGCCTCGCGCGGCATGCGTACTGCGGCAAATGTCCGAGGCTGCCTCGCGAAGCCGCTCGCTTGGTCAGTACGCGGCTATTGAATAGTACAGTCAGCGAAAATTCAAGGAGTAACTATATTGGAATATCTTTCATAGAAAAAGTTGTTTTGACTCAATATTGATTTGAAATTTCTCGAATGAAAAATCTAGCCACACATAATTGTATGTTGTTTGCGGAAATGTTCCCGAACTTTAAGTGGGTTATAAAACTGCTTTTTAAATACATTGTGATATTACCATGAAGACAGGCAGCGTCTACGATTAGTAGCTATCTACTACGTAGGTAGGCAGGCACCCTCCTAATTTTGATGAGGAAATTGAATCTGTGATGTATCTCACTAGACTGTTCAACAGTAGCCACTTAATAGGTATGAGCTTGTTAATCTGACCGGATGTAACGGTCAAAGGCCACCCATTGAGGTGTACAAGGTATGGTGCTGCTAGATTAGATAAGTTACAGGTTTGCATGTTGAGTGATATAGATCTACTAATACCTACCTTACTAATGAAGCACACTTACATCGCATGTATCCTAGAGTTGATTAAAAAAATATCCCACATTGGGTGTTATGGTACCAAGGCTCTCGTAGTTCTTGATACCCACGACACAGGGAATCGTAGGTCCAGATAAATAGAACTAACTTCACGGTGACCAAGTCTTACTTTGAAATCGTCCCTGTCTCTCTCTAATACGCATGTTTTAACATTTGTGTGACAGTAACAGGAACAGGTCTAAGCATTAGTACGTGCTAAGTAACTTCTTATCTCGGCATAGTGTGGGATCAGGAGTATGTATGTGACTGTTGGGTTTTATGTTATGTATTTCATGAGGTCTCGTTTCACAGTGGACGCCTAAAATCTGCTGAGGATGAAATGGAATGGAACTTTTGAGTCAGTTAACTGAGTTTAAACACCATGTTATCAAGCCAAGTCCTACATTATAGTTTCTGTCGTTCACCTGTCAAATTTAATGCAACTTCCCACATTGTGGCGCGCCTTTTTCGAGACGGCAATTTGACTGCAGTGACTCATCATTTTTATACAAAGTATAATGTAAATGTCAGAAACTAGGTACAAAACGACCTTGGATGTATGCAATAAAATAAAAATAATATAAGCTTTTTATTACACCTCTAAAGCTGTTTCTGCTGCGCAAAATTTTCTAGCAAAACATGTTATAATATGTTTGTAAAACACTTAAACATGTCGCAGCAAACCCGGCTTAACAGAACACGATGAACTTAAATTAAGTATAATATAAAATAAATAAATAAATAAATGCTGGACATTTCACACAACATTATCTAGCCCCAACCTAAGCAGAGCTTGTGTTATGGGTACTAGATAACAGATATACTTAATACAATACATTACATAGACAGATATGTTTTATTATGCATAGAAAAATACCCAGAACACCCTGAACAAATATCTGCAGATCGTACAAATATTCGGCGGGAATCGAACCCGCAACCTCCTGCGTCGCAGGCGAACCTTCGCCCGCGGAGCCACAGAGGTCGTCAAAAATAAAAAATATGTAAGTAGCTACATATTCTATATTAGCCATTAATCTTATTGTTATATCTATGTTATGTTTTAATTATGTCGTATGTTTTATTGGTATTATAGGTTCTAATTATTTGTGCAGAGACCGCTCTTGGCAGTAAAAACCTCCTTCAACTGTTTGTATCTCTAGCGTATCTACAAATAAACAGTAAAATCAATGAATCGAAATATTTTGATTTGATTTGATTTATAAAAATCAAGCTTCTTATTATATTATAATGAATATAGCAAGTCCTCATAATCAATCATAATTTTCTGTGTAGATTAGACACTGCCGTAGACCATCTACGCCGTAGGCCGTAGCCGTAGACCTATCCTAAGTTTTAGTACCTCGATTAATTTTGCGTGGAGAGAAATTGTAATAATTTCTCTATGACCGTTGCGTAAGTATAGATCAACCAAAAAAGGGACGGCATTTACGGGAAAAAAGGTAGAACGCGCTACGTTTGACGATTACTTATACGTTTATGCGGTATACGCTCTTTCGCATGGATACTATTATCCCTAGCCATATTTAAATCCCGTGTTAAATTCTTTTACACGTCAGAAATGTTATATTTAGTATCGCCTATCGCTTTGTTATATTTCCCTTCACTGCACTATAGTTCGTTGGTATATTATTTATGTTTTTGTATGTATTTATTACATTTGAATTTATTATATATCTATGGTGTGTATGTAGGTTTGTATGTACATAGTATTGTATTATATATAAAGTATAAGTATAAAGTTTATTAAAATTGGTACAAAAAACAGTACAGTTGTGGCAGATTCTTTTTATTTATTTATTTCGAGTTATTCTATATTTCACTTCTTTTCAAAACTACGTACACCCCGGCTATTATTCTAATTTTACAGATCTCTCTCTATCCAAAGACTGTTTGGAAAAAAACGCTTCTAAGCGATATGAGCGCCCATAGTACTTTTAATTAAGTACCATGTGAAGTTTTTGTGTATTTTTTTATTATCCTTAGGTGTACAAAAAGTATTTTCTATTCTATTCTTTTTTTTTTTATCTAGTTCATCATCATCATCATCAGCCTGTAGAAGTCCACTGCTGAACATAGGCCTCGGCCTTAGAATGCCACGATGAATGGTCTTGAGCCGTTTATCCGTTTTATCTAGTTACACTGGATAATTATTTATCCTACTAATATTATAAACGCGAAAGTTTGTGAGTATGGATGGATGCTTGTTACTCTTTCACGTAAAAACTACTGAATGGATTTGAGTGAAATTTGGAATGGAGATACTTTACGCCCTGGATTAACACATAGAATACTTTTCATCATCATCATCATCATTATCAAACGCGAAAGTTTGTGAGTATGGATGGATGTTTGTTACTCTTTCACGTAAAATCTACTGAATGGATTTGAGTGAAATTTGGAAAGGAGATACTTTACGCCCTGGATTAACACATAGGCTACTTTTCATCATCATCATCATCATCATCATCATCAATTTTCATCATTATTCACGCGGGTGAAACCGCGGGGCGCAACTAGTCTTATATACGTTATTGGAAGCGAATTACATGAAATATGAAAGTACTAGGTAGACAATAACACAAACAAAAAAAAATATCTTATCTTAAAATGAATTATCTTACCTCCCGAACCGTATCATAAGTAAAAAGGCCTTAATCTGATCATGACACGCAACTCATGTGGAAAGGCCGAGTCATCCAATCCGCGTACACAAGAGAGCTATTGAATACCTACGTCCAACGCTCAGTACCTACTTACAAGTATAGGGACTAGGGATTTCAATCCCGCAGCTCATTCAATCCCGCGGGATCGATATGCGGGATTACACAATCCCGCGGTATCCCGCATCTTTGAAATTATGTTATAAAATCAAAGTGAAACTACAGATTTTTGTGTAAAAATCAACTTTTATTAAACATTTCTTACATTAAGCAACAGAAATTATTTCCGGGAAATGAAATATGAAATAAGTGAAATATTTATTTATTGTGAAACTAGGTTATAAAATCGTGTTAAACAGTAAAATATGTGTCCACTAGTTCATACCTTAAGGTGTACAAAACATTAAAAATTGAAGTTAAACTCATTAGATCATAGGTACATAACATACTAACTAAACATTAAATATAAAAACAAATTCAAATAAAATAAGATGTCATGCAAATGATATATCCTTCAAAAATTCGTCAACAGTGTAGTATGCCTTTTCGATAAGCAGCTGGTTGAGCGCATGCGGAACTCTGTATGACTTGGTTTACTACGAATTGTTATCGGTATTTTATTATAAATTATTGGTGCCATACACAGCACACTAATACGCATAAGGCGTGTTTTACTGGAGCGATGATACAAACAACCCTCACGCCGACTGCCAGTGGGGTACATGGTGAAAAGATTTAAATTACTCCTCACAAACATGGCAACCTCAATAATATACAGCGAAGGTAGTGTAAGAATCTTAAGAGTCGTAAATATTCCCTGCAAGAATCCGTTTGTTTCAAGTGTTTCATAGCTTTTATACAGCACTTTTGAGCTATGAAAACTTTCAGTTTATCTGTGGCATTGCCCCAAAATATAACACCGTAACGCAGCACCGATGCAACATGCCCATGGTAAGCGGTCATTAAAGTTGAATGGTCAACTAAACTACTCAGCTTATATAGTGCATAAGAGAATTGATGAAGCTTCTTACAAATGTTACTAATATGGCCTTTCCATGTTAATTTTTTGTCAATTGTTAAACCTAAAAATCTTGTAGAGTCAATTTCATTAATTTTAATACCTGATGTCCATTGAAACTTTATTTCTATCTCGTTGCTGAAATGTCATAATATTAGTTTTTTCCAAATTTATCTTCAAATTATTCTATTTTAACCATTTAATTAAAGATGTTAGAGTACTGTCATTATTAGAATCGTCAATATTTTTAATATCAAATAGAATTGTGCTATCATCTGCGAAAAGCGTCATTGAATGTCCAGTTACCGTTGGAAAATCATTTATATAAATCAAAAATAAAAGTGGACCTAGCACGCTACCTTGTGGTACTCCATAACAGACATCTCTAGTATTGGATATATATGTTTCTTCAACGTGTGACCCTAAGCCAATTCTTTTAATGTGCGTAATTTGCTTTCGGTTTATTTCTTTTCTATTAATTAAGTATAAGTAATTAGTAATCTGTTTTCTTAGATTCATCTTTGAATGTTTGGCATAATTTAATAGTTTTGTTTAATTTTACCCTTACTCCTAACAACAGTTTAATATTTTTCAGTCTTACTCATATAATGACTAATAATCAAATCACAACTTTCTCTTAGATGCGATGATTTACGCGAAAGTTTTAGCGCAAAATTTTTAATTTGCGGGATCCGCGGATCCCCGCTTTGAAGGTGCGGGATCTAGCAGATTAAGAAAAGCACCGGAATCCCGCGGGAATGCATGATCCCGTTTTGCGGGATTGCGATCCCTAATAGGGACTCACCTACTTAGGTAAGCTAAGGGTACACGATTTGTTATCAATTCCATCCTCACCATCAACATCAGCAGAATGTTTTTGTTTATTTTTTGTCGTTTTTGTCCTCTGTGGCGCGTCGGGAGAGTAGCCGACTGAGATGCGAAAGGTGCGGGTTCAATTCCCGCTGTGATCATGTTTGCATGATCTGCAAATATTTGTTCAGAGTCTGTGAATTGTGGTACCATGGAACTCGTAGTTCCTGATACCAACGGCACAGGGAATCCTAGTGTGGGATCAGGACTATGTAAGTGACACACAGACAGACAACAAAGTAATCCTATAAGGCTGCGTTTCCACCAGAGATGAGCGAAGATGCGTAGCGAGGGATGTGTTTGTTAAGAACCATTAGAACATGCATGTCAAACTCAAAGTCATTGGTGGGCCAAATGCCTAAGGACCGTAAAATCAGTGGGCCACAAAACCCAACCACAAAGAAAACAAACTAGATTTACCTAGTAGTAACTGCCCCCCTATTCCCTAACTGAAAGTCACTCGGTGACTAACGTTTGACAAGTTAGTCACCGAGTGACTTTCAGTTAGGGAATAGGGGGGCAGGACTCTTATCGTTTATTTAATCATTACTTAATAGTAAAATGTCAAAAAAATATACTTTGTTCTTAAAATTGAATCGGGCCGCAGTCAACGTTGTAAAGGGCCGCATGTTTGACATGCTTGCATTAGAATCACTTCATTTACCTAGCCTCGCGCAGCACAGCTCTGGTGGAAACGGCTTAGCGGAGCGAGGTTTTTATACGTACAAAACAAGCGAGTGATGTGTCCGAGGGATGTGTGCGAGGTATGTGCGCGAAGGATGTGGTGCAAAGGATGGACGGTGTACCTCACCCGCTCGCTCGCATCTGCAAAGAGCCCGCTACGCATCTTCGCACCGCTCAGCTGACTAGCACATCTCTGGTGGAAACACATCGTTCTACACAGCACAGCCTCGCTACGCATCCTCGTAGCGCTCATCTACCTACATCTTTGTTGGAAACACAGCCTAAGGGTCCCGTTTTTTCCTCTTACGGTACTTAACCCTACAAAATACGTATATATCAATAAAATAAATAAATAAATGCTGGACATTTCACACAACATTATCTAGCCCCAAGCTAAGCAGAGCTTGTGTTATGGGTAGGTACTAGATAACTGATATACTTAATACAAATTTATTATATTGTCACGGGTATTTATCGCGTGTTACCTTATTATTTATTATTCCCGACGTTTCGAATGCGTTACAGCAATCGTGGTCGCGGGCTGATTGCTGTAACGCATTCGCAATAAATAATAAGGTAACACGCGATAAATACCCGTGACAATATAATAAATATGTGTTCTAATCGCGAGAGTTTAAAAAATACTACTTAATACAGTACATTAAATAGATAGATATTTTTTATTATACATAGAGAATACCCAGAATATTTGTTCCGAGGCGGGAATCGAACCCGCAACCTCCTGCGCCGCAGGCGAACCTTCGCCCGCCGCGCCACAGAGGTCGTCTATAATATATACTAGCTGCCCGCGCGCGACTTCGTTCGCGTGTGGTCCCGGTACATTTAAACCTTTCCGTGACAATTATGAACACAACATAACCAAAAACGATATTAAAAATGTCTCACCGGTTCCAAACGGAGCGTCAAAGAAAAAAAAATGCATTACCGGTTCCACCTGGTCCAAGAAAAAAAAAATTAACAAACGCCATCTGTTAGAATACTTACTCAATCCAATCAACAGATACCGCCATCTGTTAGAATCGCTTGGAGCTAACAGATAATTGTTACTGTCAAATAATAAACAAATAATTTGCAATAAAATAATATTGAGCTATCCTATCTTTTAAGTTAGATCAAACTGCACACGGTGTGCGAATTCTGTTAAAATGTAGCTTATATGACACGTTCGTAGATTTACCATATCAGCGCCATCTATTGATTACTTACTCAACCAGTCGAAAGGTATCGACATCTGTTAGAATCATTTGGAGTTAACAGATAATTGTGACTGTCAAATAATAACAGACAAATAATTAGCAATAAATTAAAATTGCGACTATAATTTGAGATTTAAACTATCCTATCTCTCAAGTTGGATCGAACTGCACATGGTGTGCGAATTTTATTATAATCGGTTAAGTGGTTTAGGAGTCCATTGAGGACAAACATTGTGACACGAGATTTATATATATTAAGATATATAATATATAGTATATAGGTATTCTATTGGTAGAATATTACGATAGGTACTTTACCCTACTGCGTTCGTCATTGAAGGTTGAATAAAAAATCATAAATGCTTGGTAAAGCTATATTTATTCGCTAAATGTTATTACTCCATCACAAAGACAATCTACCTAGACACACGGTAGTGTGTCAGCCAAGTTAAAAAAAAAACCATTTACAGATCATGATTATTTGTACCTCCTTAGTCTTTTTATACATTAAATACAATTAGATACTAATCTCATGACTCCTCATAAGAAATACACCTAAATATTGCTTAAATCTAAATACATAAATAACCTACTTATGCTGTACTTGTAAGTAATTTTTTTTTTATTTGTATTGCCCATTTTCACCAACTAATTATTACGAGAAACTTAACTCATGCCAAAGGAGATGTTTCATCCTGGGCCTGCTCTGAGTGCACTACACAGAAAAATATAAGAAAAATAGGAGATTTTCATAAAAATACAATTATATTAATTTGATGTTTAATACAGCGGTACAAAAATGATAATTTGTGAGTTTTTTAATATGGTCACCCGATTTTTAGGGCAGCCATGACAGTCGAGTGACTTTTGACAACTGAGTTTTATTGAGTGTCATTGACAGTGTTGCCAGAAAATTCGATATGGGTCAATTTTGTGTCCCATTGGGTCTGAGATCGTCCCTTAGAAACAATCGTCCCGTTATGGACACAACTGTGTATTATATTTCAAATAAAGTATTTTTCATACCCTCAAAACTGGATTGAGTAGTTTGGTTCGCTAATATCTTCTAAAGAAGCACTGCCATAGATTATTTAACTTAAAACCAAACTACCTACTTATATCTTTACATTGGTTATTTTATAATGCTCAATAAGATTTTGGTTCTGTCCGTTTATAGTGAAAAGCGGCCTTTTATAGTTTCCCATTGTCCGAGACCGAAATTGATAGTAGGGTGCTGGCAGCACTGCTGATGACCGTAACCACAGACTACTCAAAGCTATATTTCACGCATGTCCGACCGCCATATTTGAATGTGTTGTGTTGCTCTCCTTGGCGAAGATAATCTCGAAGTACACTAAAACGAAGTAATATTATGGAAAATAAACTATAACAAATGGTTTCTATATTGCTTAGCTACATTAACATATACTGTGCAGGTCCAGGCTCCATACATCTATGAAACATCTCCTTACCCGTACGGCTAGCACAGACTGACTAACGTTAGAAACGATAGCAGACGCTAGCGAGACTAGTACATGTAAAATAATAATAATAATACATTTATTTCAGGCTAAAATGGGAAATGAACAATAAATTATACATAGAAAAATAAAAAAAAAATCAAAATAAAATTAAATAATAATTATATTTTATAATTGATAAATCAATTTTGAAACCTTCGATAGCTAAAACAGCTTTTGTCCTGTTTTGGCGTATGCCATTTTACATAAGAGAGAACAAAACAAAAGCTATTTTAACTAAAACAGGTTTCAAAAATGATTATTAATAAGGGGGTAAGCCCATGGAAATATATACCTTATAGACAAACATACATAATTATCTGAATAAATAATGCTGGACAGTTCACACAACATTATCTAGCCCCAAGCTAAGCAGAGCTTGTGTTATGGGTACTAGATAACTGATATATTTAATACAATACATTACATAGATAGATATTTTTTATTACACAGAAAATACCCAGAACACCCTGATCAAATATCTGCAGATCATACAAATATTTGTTCCGAGGCGGGAATCGAACCCGCAACCTCCTGCGTCGCAGGCGAACCTTCGCCCGCCACGCCACAGAGGTCGCCATATACTTAAAAACTAATTTATATTAACCAATCAAATTACAAAGACTTCAAGCTACTTCGATGTCATTGGCCAATATTAACAACTGCGGTCGTCTCACTAGCTTGGTATAACGTTGGACTGTGCTAGCCGTACAGTTTCTTGTTAGTTGGTGAAAACAGTCACACACATAGTCATGATCCCACACTAGGATTCCCTGTGTCGTGGGTATCAGGAACTACGAGTACCATGGTACCACAACACACAGACCCAGAAATAATATTTGCCGATCATGCAAACATTTGTTCTGCATTGGGAATCGAACCAACAACCTCTTGCTTCTCAGCTAAACTTAAAGTGCGCTAAAATAGCGCGCTCTTTCTAATAGATTACACCAGGGGATGGGCAGCAGCATCTAATCTGCCTGCCAGGCGTGGTGATTATGGTAAATCCCCCCCATTTTATTAAATGGGGGAGGCCACGTCCAGCAGTGGACGTCCAAAGACTGCCGATGATGATGAATCCAATTGCAACAGTTTTTACAAAAAAAATGCAAATCTCACAAAAGCTTTAATGTTTCATTTTGGAAGAGACGCGTAAAGTGGAACTTCGCTGGGCTGACGATTCCTATTCTTTCTGTTGTACGTCCTGAAATTAATAATTATAATTAATATATTTATTTCAGGCTACATGGGAAATGTACAATAAATTATACCAAAACAATCAATCAATCAATCATTTATTTTCAAGAACAATGACCCTCTTGTTCATAATCAATCTTTAAACGTTTTATAGCTAAAATAGCTTTTGTTTTGTTTATGTCATTCTACATCAGAGATAACAAAACAAAAGCTATTTTAACTAAATTAGGTTTACTAAAAAAACCGGCCAAGTGCAAGTCGGACTCGCGCACGAAGGGTTCCGTGCCATTATCCTATAAAAACGACAAAAAAAATCACGTTTGTTGTATGGGAGCCCCCTTAAATATTTATTTTATTCTGTTTTTTAGTATTTGTTGTTATAGCGGCAACAGAAATACATCATCTGTGAAAATTTCAACTGTCTAACTATAACGGTTCATGAGATACAGCCTGGTGACAGACAGACGGACGGAAGGACAGCGGAGCCTTAGTAATAGGGTCCGTTTTGCCCTTTGGGTACGGAACCCTAAAAAAATATTATGAATAAGGGGAGTAAGCCTATAGAAATATATATTATAGACTAACATGCATATTTTATAACAAAAACTATCACTTGAATAGGAGATTCATAGATAGGTTTTATCGCCACACGTGACTAGAGTGCAATATACGATGGAGTTGATACCAAAGATTTGAATGAGAGCTTTTCATTAAAAAAAGTAGTTCAAATTGGTTCGATAGATGGCGCTGACTCAACTCTAGCTGCCTATGGATATTATTAGTTATGCTTGTGATTTGGTGGTGTTTTTAGAAGTAGGCAAAAATAAATACCACGAAACGAAAATATGTCTACGTTGTTGATGTTGACATTTAACTTTATTTTGACACTTGACAGCTAGGTGCAGAGCAGCGCCATCTATTTTCAACGCTGAAAGCATGATTTGAAACGGCCGTGAAAACCCCTCATTGAAATACACCAAATGCACTTCAAAGCAAACTAAGAGCAAGTTTTGATCGTCCCAAGGGGGCGCTTCGATAACTGATGGAATGAACGAAGGTTTATATCGAACCGTAGATAATTTCAAACCATGTTTAACTTTAGACAGTGGTTAGTCTATCTATACTCTAACGTACTTTTTTAAATTGCACTTTCGCATAGTGTTTAAAGTTAAACACGTTTGAAACTAAGGGCAGTCACGGTTAACTTGATAAAAACGGGGATATATTTTAGTCATGTTTAACTTAAGACAGCGGTTAATCTGTACTCCAACGTACCTTTTAGGGTAAGGTTCATTAAGATACGTTCTGCTATAGTGTCTAAAGTTAAACACGTTTTAAACTAAGCTCAGTCACGTTTAACTTGAGTTTTTTTTTCATGTTTAATTTTAGACAGTGTTTAATCTGTACTCCAACGTACCTTTTAGGGTAAGGTTCTTTTAAATGCACTCTCCTATAGTGTATATCCATATCTGATGCGTACGCAAACGGCTTGCAGCAAATAGGACACAGCTTTGGCCCACTGTGTTTTAGAGCCCCAAGGTAACATGGAAAGTGACACCAAGTATTGTGAATTGTAAACTTGTGAGGGACACTGGTTTTTTGTTGGACACCCTGCGTAAGGTCAGTGACCCGGTTGAGGTATAGCGGTCTGTAAGGGCCTTGTTGGCCTTTGTGACCAAATGGTGATAGAATTAGTAAGGTCATCTTTCAAATCTAAAAAGACCTACATTTTTGTACAAGAACATCAAATAATTTTGCGCACATATTTTAATCTGTTATTTCACTTTCCATGTGCCCCCGGATCTCATTACCATTACTATTTGTTTGAAACCGTTCGTTTATAGTGCATGGGTAAATAGAGATCTTCTAAGAAAACACCAGATTCACATTAGGTCAAAGACAGATGATAGCCAGATCAAAGCTAGGTCAACGCCAGATGTGAGCCAGATTAAAGCTAGATGATAGCCAAATGAGAGCCAGATAATTTAGAGATCAAAGTCAGATGATAACCAGATGAAATCCAGATGATATCCAAATCAACGCCGGATCAAAGCCAGATCAAAGCTAAATCAAAGCCAGAAGACAGCCAGATTAAATCCAGATGATATCCAAATCAACGCCGGATCAAAGCCAGATCAAAGCTAGATCAAAGCCAGAAGACAGCCAAATTCAAGCTAGAAGATAGCCAGATCAAAGTCAAATGACAGCCAAATCAAAGCTAGAAGATAGCCAGATCAAATTCAGATGATAGCCAGATCAAAGCCAGATGATAACAAGATTAAAGTCAGATGATAGCCAGATCAACGCCAGATCCATGCCAGATGACAGCCAGATCAAAGTTAGATGATAGCCAGATCAAAGTTAGAAAACAGCGAGATCAAAACCAGATGATAGCCAAAGGAGAGCCAGATGTAGCTAAATGATAGCTAGATGATTTACAGATCAAAGTCAGATGATAGATAGTACATTGCACGCCTCATCAGTATTACTATTTAGTAATATAATGACTGAATGCAATCGTAATAAATCTCTCATTACTGAAAAGTCAGATGATAGCCAGATCAACGCCAGATCAATGCCAGATGACAGCCAGATCAAAGTTAAATGATAGCCAGATCAAAGCCAGATGACAGCTAGATCAAAGTTAAATGATAGCCAAATCAAAGCCAGATGATAGCCAAATGATAGCTAGATGATTTACAATAAAAGTCAGATAATAGACAGTACATGGCATGTCACATCAGTATTACTATTTAGTAATATAATGCCTGAATGCTAAAAGATCTCTCATTACTGAAGAGTGCATTTAAAGGCGCCTTATCCTAAAATAAGGCAACATAATAATCCAGGAAAAACAAACCAATATACTCATTTTGGTGGTAAAATATTTTGGCCTTTATCAACGTACCTTTTAGGGTAAGGTTCCTTTAAATGCACTCTCCTTAGATGCGTGTCCATGTGCGACCTCGATTGGAACGTTTTGTGGCAAACCGGGCAGTCGGTCGGCTTCGGCTTTTGCACGCTGTGGGTTACCCGGTTTAAATTAGTAACCCGAAATAAAATAGCTACCCGGATTAAAAAAACTCACCCGGATTAAATTAGTCACCCGGATTAAAATAGTTACTCGGATTAAATTAGATGCCCTGTTTAATTGAGTTACCCGCTTTACAGAAATAGTGAGGGAAGCTTAAATGTACTCTTCAAGTACATGGTGTCAATTCTGTGCAGAATTCTATCACTTATCTAGTATACGCCCCCCCCCCCCCCCTCTCGACTTCCATGCACTAACAGACTTTACCACCCAAATCCATGATGTGCAATATTACGTGCTCTCAAACCAAAAATTCGAAGACATGTGATATGTGCATAACAGGAGCCTCTGTGAGGAGCAATGATACCTTTCCCCACATTGGTTCTTTCACCATTGGTCACTTTAGGCCCTTTTTAGGGTCGCCATACCTCATCTTGGTGTCTGACTTAACGCAAGGTGACGAATTAAGAGTCGGTGACACGAAATAGTACCATTATATTCTAAAGCTATTTATTTGAACTAATTATACACCCAGTTAGTTTCTAACTAGAAAATTAATTGGCCGTGGTGTGTCCGGCCTTAAACCCCTCCGTCTCCTCCCGTGGATGCCGTAAAAGCCGATGAAGGGATTACACCAGGGGATGGGCAGCATATAGCATGGCCATATAGTTCGCAGAACTGACAACCGTTGGAGAATAAAGGTTCTCAAGTGGCGACCACAAGTCGGACGACGCTGTAGAGGAAGGACTCGATGGACTAAAGACATTATAAACATCGCAGATATATTAATGTTAGTTCCGTGTTTCACCACGACCATTCTCTTTCCGAACATTCTTGTATTTTTTTTTGTTATTTGTTTTCTAACGTACCTTTTAGGGTAAGGTTCCTTTAAATGTACTCGTTTGTAGTGCACCTCCATGTGTCCCTTCAGACCAAAACGCTTCGGGCAGATCGGACAAGGGTGTGGTTTCTCACCACTGTGTGTCTGTAATAACATGTGTTATTATTATTTAAGAATATAACTGAATAAACAAATTGCACCACCTGCCGGTTTAGCATGAGCATCTTGGCTTTCTTGTCTACGCAGACTCGATATGTCGACGCGAGACACGACAGGCCCGTCTACGTAGAATCGGCAAGCACGTTTACGTAGACTCGACATGTCGACGCGAGACACGACAGGCACGTCTACTTAGAGTCGACAAGCATGTCTACGTAGAATCGACAAGCACGTCTACATAATCTCGACATGTCGACACGAGACACGACAGGCATCGTTGTCTGCGTCTCCTCCAGTTTTTTTTAAAGGTCTTTATTTCTTATAAAATATACAAATTACTAAAACTAAACACAGTTTAGTAAAAATACTGCTTAAAATTAAAAGTAACTTGGCAGGCTAAGGCGCCTATAAAAGTTTTTGGACAAAATTACAATTTTTTATAAATATTCGGCATTTTATAAATCTAAGTTTAGTGATTTATATACCATTAACATATAAGGTAAGGTAATGAACCGTTAGGTACGTAGTATGAGCACTTTGAGTAGCGCGTATTTTTAAAGTTTAGCGTCTCCTCCAGTGGATATCGTAAAAGTCAGCTAAGGGGATTCACCATGGGATGGGCAGTAGCATCCACCAAATGTGGATGGCATGGAAATCCCCGCATTCTATAGGGAAGCCTTGTCCAGCAGTGGACTTGTAGTGTCTGATGATGATGTGATTGTGTTACCAGTTGGTGAGTGTTGTGGCTGGTGGCGCACAGGAACTCCTTGCCGCAGGTCTGACAGGGATACACCTTCTTCCTGGTGTGTCTGTTCATGTGGATCTCTATGTACGCAGACTGGGAACAAATACAAAATTAATATAATATATTATGCATTTAAAATCATAGTAATGCCTTAAGGTGTATCGCCTCGCTATTGGTACGAAATTTTACTGATATTAAGTACTCAGGTGGATGCTGCTGCCCATCTCCTGATGCACTTAGTCGGCTTTTACGACATCCACGGGAGGATACGGAGGGGTCTATTCTCAGGCCAGACACAACAAGTATTAATGTGGGAATATGCTGGCTCGCAGATTTGCGCATTGCACAGGTGAAGTTAAAGTTACCTTGTTTAAATCATTCTGTCAATCATTTTACACTAGCGGTCTGTGGGTTAGCGGCCTACAGCGCCCTACGAGTCCTCTACAATGATATGTTTAGAGTGTTGTTGGCACTGCCCAGATTCTGCAGTGCGTCAGGCATTTTGGCTGATGCGCATGTCAATGACTTTTACGCCATGATGCGCAAGAAAATAGCATCAGTCAAATGCAGAATGCTGGGCAGTTCCAATAGTGTACTTGGGGCGCTGGCTGGCAGGTACGACAGTCGTCTGCAAAGACACTGGGTTCCGGCCCTTATCAACCCCAACTCTAAACGGATATACTGCATTTATTACTTATAACTGACTAGTGTAGTGTATCTGCTTTCAGTAGGTACATAATTTTAAGAAATGTGATTTTAAGTATTGTAATTTTTGACATTTAATTTTATTTTATTTTGACATTTATGAATCTTAGTTGTTCGAATAAATAAATATATTACTATTATTATTAATCCGTTTGAAATTGTTTAATTTACGATACGAAAGGTTTGTACGATCTGCAGATATTTGTTCGGGGTGTTCTGGGTATTTTTCTATGCATAATAAAAAATATCTATCTATGTTATGTATTGTATTAAGTATATCAGTTACCTAGTACCCATAACACAAGCTCTGCTTAGCTTGGGGCTAGATAATGTTGTGTGAAATGTCCAGCATTTATTTTTTATTTATTTATTAGTTCTTGACACCTGTATGTACTCACTGAGAGGACAGCTCCGCAAATCTCGCACACGACACGTTCCACTTTGTTCTGTCCGGGGTGTTCGTCCGCTATGTGCGCTTTAACCTCCGTCTTAGATTTGAACTTTTTGTTGCACTGTAATGTTTAAATAACAATATTTATAACATAACATAACACCCAACAGTCACATACATAGTCTAGAGTCCCAACTCTCTAATTTTAAAAACGATTAAATTACAATATAATGTCGGGACTCGCATCTGTCACTCATTAGTACGTAGTAACTATTACTTAATCTTTGCATATGCATGCGAAGATCAAGTAATAGTTACTACGTGACAGTGCGACTGACACGAGATTATATTGTAATTTAATCGTTTTTAAAATTAGAGAATTGGGCCTCTAGTCCCACACTAGCAGGGCGATTCTAAAACGTCGGAAACGTTTCCGATCGGATTCGTTAGTTTTTCATTTCGATGTGGTAAGTAACCAAAACAATGTTCTGTAGTAAAACACGGTAAAAAACAATACATATTGTATATTACTGTGTTTTACTAGAGAAAATTGTTAGAAAATTGTTTTAGTTACTTACCACATCGAAATGAAAAACTAACGAATTCGTTCGGAAACGTTTCCGACGTTTTAGAATCGGCCTGTAGGTTTCCCTGTGTCGTGGGTATCAGGAACTATGAGTACCTATGGTACCACAACAAACAGACCCGGGAAAAATATTTGCAGATCATGCAAACATTTGTCCCGCAGCGGGAATCGAACCCGCACCTCTTGCGTCTCAGCGGCTACTCGCCCACCGCACTACGGAGATCGTCCGTATATTTTCTGTGGTGTAGTCTCGGCCAAAGAATGGGACTCCTCCAATTCCTCCTATGGATGTCGAAAAAGGCGACTAAGGGATTACGCCAGGGGTTGGTCATCAGCATCCACCTGAGTACTTAACACCAAACTGCGATCACCAATCCGCCTGCCAAGCGTGGTGATTATGGCAAGTCCTCTCATTGCATTCTGTGGGGGAAGCCTCGTTCAGCAGTACAAGTCTAGTTCTCAGGTGGATGCTGCTGCCCATCCCTTGGTGTAAACCCTTAGTTGGCGTATGAGAGATGTCCACGGGAGGACACGGAGGGTCTGTTCTTAGGCCGCACATACCACGTCAGGTTACACACAAGTTTTGTTATAAATAGGTGCACATAATGATAGGTAACTTACATGGATACATCTGGCCGCGTTTGCGAGGATTTCGCGTCTTTTTCTTCTGGTCCGTTTGAATTCTCTGAAGAAAAAAAAACAATCGTTGATTTTAGCGATGTTCTGAAGTAGTACAAACTCTTAGTTAATTAATTTATTTACTTAGAACCTGTAGTGTCTTATAATTAGTTCTGTCTTAAGGCTTTGCCGAAACTAGTTCTGTCTTGCGGCCTTGCCAAAACTAGTTCTGACTTGCTGCCTTGCCGAAACTATTTGTCTTACGGCCTTGCCTAAACTAGGTTCTGCCTTACAGCCTCACCAAAACTAGTCCTGCTGTACAGCCGTACCAAAACTAGGTTCTGTCTTACCGCCAAGCCAAAGCTAGCATTATCACCATTGCTAGGGTTCTATCTTACGATCCTAGCAAAACTAGTTCTGTGTTACGGCCTTGCCCCTGCAATAACTAGGTTCTGCCCTAAGGCCCCGGCGAATCTAGCAATGCCGTTAAACAGGCCCCTGGGTTTTCCGGTAAGATATAAACTCACTTGTTCTCTTCCTCGTGCAGTTTGGACTGCGACAGGTGCTCGTCGTATGCGCCCTGAGACACGAATGAGATCTCGCATTTCTGACAGTAGATGTTGGTTGATGGTTCCTCCTGTAATGTGACAACCAGTTGACAACCAAGCTTTGCTCGGGAACTGGGAATAATCCCCTATCAAACCACAAAAGTTACATAAAAATCTTAAAAACCCATACAACCCCATTCTAGATCGATATTGGACGACAGACTTTGCTTGGGAATAGAGATTTTTCAGAAATTACTATTTTTCTTAGTTATAGTATATAGGGTAAAGCTAGATATAAGCTTATCCTATGAATTTCATCATAATTGTTAGCCGTTTTCGAGATAAACTTTACAGACACAAACAAACATACGATTCTCGTTTAATAAATATGAAACTCAAGAATAGAATTGAATAGAAAGCGTTTATTTAGCACAAACAACACGTACAAGGCCGATAATTAAATAATAATCTATGTATACTACATAATAATTAAACTGTCACGGTCGAAAAGACCGTACATTGGAAATATTACCCAAAAACCGGTCCATAAAGACACCAACAAAACAGTAATCAACCATAGTCGTATGTCATTTTCTTATGAACTCTCCGATTATTATTTCCATGTTCAGGACATCTGGTGGGAGTATTCATTGAATACGCATGTTACAGATATTATGTAGATTTAATTATATTACCAAACGTATGAACTAAACAAGGCGCTGAAAGTGACTGAGGTACCATTGCAAGCGGGGTGCGGCGTGTTGCGCCAAAACCGCTATCTAAGCATTCTGTGTCCCTACAACCATTTTTAGAGTTCTTATCTTTCCGTCTTTTTTTCTTAAACTCAGACCACGATTCCTGCTTGGCTAACAAAGGTCGCGTTTGCACATTACTTTGTTACATTACTTACAGTACTCTGCGTGTGCATGACATGTTTCCTCTTCATGTGGACCACAACTCCTGCTTGGCTAACGAAGGTCGCGCCACACAGTTTGCACGCGTGCGCGTTACGATGCGAAGTGCGGAGATGCGTGTAGTACGTTGAAATGTGCCTGTAACAGATGAGATTTGTTAGTAGTAGAACTTTTTGTGAAAGAATTCGTCCGGGGAAGTACTACCACCGTACCTATTTCTGCCGCCAAGCAGTAGTGTAGCATTGCTGTGTTTCGGTTTGAAGGGTGCCGGTGAAATTACAGGCACATGAGACTTTTCATCTTTATGTCTCAGGGTCGGCAGCGTGCGTGTTATGCCTCTGGTGTTGCAGGCGTCCATAGGCCACGGTAACTACTTTCAATCATGTGGGCCGTATGCTTGTTTGCTTGCCAAGTAGTATAAAAATAAAAAAGATATAGCTTGTTGGATTTTTTTTATTCTTTGTTGTACACAAATAAATAAAAACCAAAGACAGAATGAAAGGGTATGCACAAACGCGACTTTACCCTTGGATACTATCGGTTGTCCGCGCTATCACCCGTATTATTCACCCAAGCGAACCGAATTTCGAGATAAAAACTCCCCTACGTTTTAATGTAGATTTTGATTTATGTTTTTACCAAGTTTCATAAAAATTGCCCCAGCCGTTTTGGCGTGATAGCACGATAAATATCTAACCACCATCAACATTTATTTCACTTTTTTATATTAGTAGGCATATCAGGATTTTACAATTTAAAAATCCTTTTAAAATCTTGGACGCCACTTCAAAGCAATCTGAACGAGCAACTCTGTTCAGAAACCAATGTACCTAAATTAGTGTTTTGTTGTTTTTAGGGTTACCCAAAGGGTGCCAAACAGAACCCTATTACTGAGCCTACGTAGTCCGTCTGACTGTCTGTTTGATTTCTTTCACAGGGGTCGGTATATCTCGGCAGCCATATGAGGTAAACAGTTGAAATTTTCACAGATTATAATGTTGTTTGGGCATGAACCCTATGCTAAAACCAAAAATACAGGACACAACACAAGCGTTCTTCAACCAAGGAATAAGACTGATAGCGCGTTCTAATCTACTAGTGGCGACATCTAGTCTTGAGTTGAGTAAAGTTCAGAACCCTACACTATAGGTGGTTCGAGAAGAGACGCGTGGCTGGCTTATCTGCTGACCATATCAGCTGGATGCTTCGAGCAACACGGAAGGGAGTAGCCATTCGCAGCGTTCCCTCTGTCAAACTACAAGCCAAAGTAGGCATATGCGTTTAATAAAACTAGTTGCTTGTTTGTTCTTATTCTGAGGAGGTGTGCAAGTTTTGTTAGTGTGAGTGTCGTCATTACAATGTTGTATTTAGATGTGTTTATGCGGAATTGCGCTTGTGTGCACATTTCCCCCCGCAAAAAATGACAGAACTATTTGAATGATAATATATCGCTAAGGCTACTCCCTTCCGGCCCGCGGCGGGAAGTCCGTGTTGCTCGAAGGCTGGATGGATCTTGTAGAGGTGTCGTTAGAATAGTAGACAGTGACGTCACAAAAAACAAAATGGCAGACACTGTAAGCTATGGTGACTGGGCGTTGATTGAGCCTACTAACTTGTAAAACGGAAACTTACGTGTACTCTTCACCACAATGCTTGCATTTGTGGATAACACCGTTATGATGGCTGTCATGGAACACCGCCACATGCCTGGAGACAAAAACTTATACTATAATTATAAAACTTACGTGTATTCTTCACCACAATGCTTGCATTTGTGGATAACACCGTTATGATGGCCGTCATGGAATACCGCCCCGTTCCTGAAGAATGATAATTAATTTTATACTATACTTGGTCAGAAAGTACCTTAGAACTTTTTAAAAAATGAGGAAGATTGTACGTCATTACTGTCAGGGAAAAGTGTATGAAAATCCATTGTTACCGTGCTGAGCGGGAAGAAAAGTATATAATATTTTATTTTTAATTTTGGGTAATTGCCCAAACAAAGAGTTTTTATCACTAAGTCCGCAAAATGATACTGGCCACTTTTTCTGAACACGTATAATTATATAGTGATCCTAATTATACTCAGTGCATAAAAAAAAAGAACTAACAAGTTTAAATCGCGTACCAAGCAAATTTTCAATTTGTATTTAATAACCATTTCTTGGTCATGTGACACGCAATGAAGGCTCAATGGAGCGTCTTGTAGTGCAAGGCAGGATAGAGGGTAAAAGACCACGGGGTCGCTCTCCAACACGGTGGTCAGACCTTATAAAGTCCAGCACACAAACTTCCATGACCGAATGTTCTCGCAATGCTGCTAATAGAGCCGAGTGGAGACGCATCGCAAGAACCGCCACTCAAGCAAGACCTACTTAACCACGACCACTCTGTCAAGAGTGTGTGAGACTAAGGAGAGAGAGAGAACCATTTCTATTGAATGCATTGACTAAAAATATTACTGTTCAATGCCATAACTAACTGTCGTGACATGCCCTTCCAACAACTTCCTGCAACCTTTAGAATGTATTTGGTCCAAGCGGGAGGGAGGCATGAATACTGTGATTGAATGAAGCCGGTATGAAGAGGTATGTCAGGATTGTAACAACTCCGTGGCCTCTGCCTACACTCCGGTAAACAGGCGTGAGTTTATGTATGAATGTAAAACATACTTCTAGAGTAACTTTTGAAACTATCATGGTTATGAACATAATTATGACTAGAAACGGGATTGTACGGGGCGACTCGCACATTCAGCATAAAAGCATTGTGCATAGCAAGTACTTGTACTTTATAATAAATCAGTTCAAAACTCAGAGCAGCAGCGAGCGGTCGTTTAATTTCCATCCGCGTCCCATCAATTATCATAGCATTATATGTGTAGATACAAGCATCTTCCCCATACAGGGATATTTACCAAACACAGGAATTTCAATAGAGAAGATGGTTTTCAATTGTCTGTAGTCTGGAATCCTGTGGTGAGAATGTGTAGGAATCGGAAAAATTGTGTGGTACCAGGTGCACGTCCGGATACCGTTAGTATGGTGTGTCGACTTACACACACAAACACACACACGCACACACACACACACACACACTATTAACTATCATTGTCAAAGACTTCAGTTTACCCATGACCATGGCGCATGCAACTGTGCCGAAGTGGGGGACGCTGGGAGTAAACGAAATATCAGGAATTAATAGAGCTCAAAAGCTCCCGTTTCTTGTGATAATTATACTTTTAGAATGTACTTACTTGAGATAGAACTGCAAGCCGCACCGCAGACATTTGTAGATGTAATAGTGATTCATCATGTGGCTTTGCAGCTTGCTCTTCCATTTGAACTGCATGTGACAGAACCGGCATTCGTTTTCACCCTGGAACACAAAAGAGAAATTAGTTGGTCGTGGAAAGCAATGGCGGTGATTAGCTCACCACTTGTCACGTCAATATTCCTGAGATTGTGCAACCCACGGAGAAGAAGCCCTTCGCGGCTCTGCCTACCCATTCGGGAAAAAGGCGTGTTTATGTATGAGATCTTGAAAACGACTCAAATGTTTTCGATGAAGTTTGCTATATGTGGTATATTTTGTGGTCACCTAGTTACCACAAAATAGTTAATTTTGTGTAGTTACAGTGAATTTAATACCCGCCTAGCACCTAACTGTTTTAAAAGTTGGTTTTACCTGGTCAGATAGGTAGGTGGTAATCTTTTACTGTTTGTCTTGTTTGGATCATTGATTAGATCTCAATTACTTACTTGGTAGTAATTCCTATCTAAAACGTTGTCTGCTTGCCATTGATATACATAAAATATGTCAATGCTACTTGCCTACTTTTATATAAAACAGTTACCTAATCTAGTATAAGACTATTAACCATATCAATATTTAATACTAAATTTAATTTAGCTCATTTTAAGTGAACTGTAAAGTTCTATATGAGTAATAAACTTCTTTAAACCGATATGCGACGTAAAATCGATCTAGCTAGGCCTCATCTCTGCGAAAACGCATTTTTCCACGTTTTTCGAGCAAAGCTCGATCACACAGGTACCGATAAAATTATTATTGTGAGTGCCATGGTATGTCTGGACTGAGAATATATCCCTCCGTCTCCTCCCGTGGATATAGTAAAAGCCTTACTAAGGGAATACACCAGGGGATGGGAAGCTGCACCCACCTAAATACTTAACACCAAACTGCGATCACTAATTCACCTGACTTGTGGAAGTAAAGGTAATCTTACTGTAACATTTTATCCTTTTCCTGTGTACTTATTTATGTATATATATATATATAGTATACAGTACATATATATATATATATATACATATGTATACTATATAATGTACTGTTTCATTCACGTAGTGAATTTTTTCACTTTCACTTTTTTAACTTTACTTACTTAAATGATATCCTTACAGGATAATTGTAGGAATCGTCTTATGTTTAACTTAGAGAGACCAGTAATTGGCTGGATAACTTTAATATAAATTATATATTGTTTAAATTTTGTTTAATAGCTGTTGGTCTTTTCAATAAATAAATAAATAAATAAACATTATACATTATTTTTCGCTAACAATTCAGGGGATTCATTTTGTAAAACGGGAAATTTTCACGTACCGATATGTTGGCAGAAGCACCAACAGGTTTCGAAACAGTAGGTAGGTAGCCAGGTTTTGGAACGCGTGATGAAGCGGACACAAGCACTCCCCCCACCCCCGCGCCGGACGAGCCGAGAGGAGCGAGCTCAGAGATGCAGTGCGAGGAGGGACGCGGGGGGAGTGTAGCGCGGATCCTATACCCACCCTGATGAAGACCCTCGATTAGGGTCGAAACCTGTTGGTGCTTCCACCATAAAATATCATTCACTAAAGTTACTTTAGTAAAATTCAGGGGATTTTCTTCTCAAGGCCACCATAAACTAGTCTTCGACCTAACACAGAGTGAGCAAGAAAGAACTTATGATGCAAAGTAATATAGATACCTGGTCATGCCACATCTTATTATGCCGCAGCAACATTTCATTCTTAGAGAAACCTTTGAAGCACTTTATACATTTGAACTCCATACGTTCATACTTGCTGTCAAACTCTTTCTTCTTAAACTGTTCCATAGCCTCCTTTTCTGTTAAGAGTTTCGTTTCCCAGTTGCCCTTGCTTAGTTCACCTTTTGGCTCTCGGATGATACCAACGAACCTGTGATTTGTGTCAGAGTCTTTTATTCTTTTATTACTATCAGGTTTTTTATCATATTTCTTTTTAACTGTAGCTTTTTCTGTCCTATGTGATGTTTTCTTGTCATCACCTTTGTCCTCTTCAAGTAGAGACTCTCTCTTTCTTCTTGGTTCTTGTATAACTTTGTCTTCATTTGCGACTTTGACAACATCATCTATATCCATGCTAAAGCTCACATCATTGGATGAATCATCTTCTGATTCAAATATCAAGTTTTTAAAAATTGATAAATTTTTGTTTGGGCTTTCTTGCTCTGATTTGGATAGAACAGAGTCAGTTTTCGAAAAAACAAGTTTGGTTTCAGTGAAAACAGGGTTGGTTTCGGTAAGAACAGGGCTGATTTTTGTAAAAACAGGGCTGGTTTTGGTATAATCTGGGTTGGTGAGAACGGTGTATGTCTTTGTTGAGTCTGAGTCAGTGTTGGCTGTAACATTATCTGTTTTAGTCATATCTGACTCTTGATCTTCGCACTTTATAATATTATCAGTGACATCATTATCATGATCAGATTCAGATACATACTCAAATTTAAAAACATCTTCTTCATCAGGGAGTGAATTGACAATGACATTCTCCATTTCAAGAGGTTCGATTTCAACTTTATACTTGACATTTACAGTTTTGATGCGCTTGCCACATACATAATTGATATAATCAGATGACGATTGAAGGTCTGAACGGTTTTTGCGTATGTTCTCGATTACATAGTAAGTCATCTGGAATCAATTTAAATTATTAGTCAAAAATAAATAACTAAATCAACAGCATTTAATACAGTTATAGTAAAAAAACTACCTAACAACTAAGAGGTACCTACATTTTGTCACTGAACTCAATTTTTACAGTTAGAATGTCGACAATTCTAAGCCCCAAGCTAAGCAGAGCTTGTGTTATGGGTACTAGATAACTGCTATACTTAATACAATACATTACGCAGATAGATATATTTTTATTATACAACGAAAATACCCAGAACACCCTGAACAAATATCTGCAGATCGTACAAATATTTGTTCCGAGGCGGGAATCGAACCCGCAACCTCCTGCGTCGTAGGCCAACCTTCGCCCGCCGCGCCACAGAGGTCGTCAAAAATTACATACAATTAATTAAAATACATGATTAATATAGGAAATGTCATCAAGATTCTTGTGATATTATCAGTTTCATGATGGCTTTTCAAGCCGGAGCAATAACTGTCACATTACGTAAAATTGTTTAATGAAAACCTTAGGTTAAAATAAAATTAGCCTCATCACTTTTAAATATCACTTGGCAGTAAGGGACATGAACCTCGGGTTTTGTATGTTACTTGGGTTACTTACGAATCCACTACACAACAACTTCTGCAAAGTGTTCTGTCCGTAATCACACTTCTCCTTGAATTTGTGGTACTTGTACAGCAACGCTGCACACTCAAAACAAGCGTAATGCGGCAATTTGTCACTAGATAAAACCTGGAAATATATCAGTTCAAAGTCAATTCATATTCACCAGCTGCCTTTAGACATCCACTGCTAGGCGAGGCCTTCCCCATAAAATACAATGGGGGTATTTGCCATAGTCACCATGCTTGGCAGCTGGATTGGTGGTTGCAGTTTAGTTTTAAGTACTCAAATGGATGCTGCTGCCCATCCCGTGGAGTAACTCCTTAGTCGGCTTTTACGACATCCACAGGAGTTGCATGAGTCCTATTCTTAGGACACAATTTAATCGATATAATACTTTATAATTTTAAATGGCGAAGCTGATAGTGGGGCTGAATGTGCATAGTAATAAAACTCTTGGTTGATTTTATTATGGTAAAGAATGCCCGAATGCCCCCACAGAAGCGTTGGTATAGATAGAACAGGCACAGAAACAATGCGTGAGGGTCGATGACATGACAATGGTTGGCACCGCGGCATCGCGGGTCGTATCTGCGTGAGGTTAGCTCAGAGTCTTAGTGAATGGCCCCGTCCCCCCTTTGGGAACAGTGGGTAAATATACCTGCGGATGATGATGCCTGAGATATAGCATTAATTTAAAAGAGTCATACCTTACTCCGCGTAATTTGCTCGTAATAATGTTTCAAATTGCACTGTTCTAGTTTGAACAGCTTCACGTTTTTGTTTAGGCAAATGCGACATAGTTTTAATTCAGACATTTCGCTTTTTATATTATATTCTATCACAGCTAAATCGTAAATAGTAAACAAACAAACACGAACGAAATTCAATCAATAAACTAAACGGCTATTTGCACGTACAGACGAGACGACGAACGAAGGGGTCGGTTGCCATTCTAGACTATTTTCACGTAAGTGTACATCGTCTGTTTTGTTCCTTGCTCCAAGATCGTCTGTGACTCATTTATTTTTATGCTCTAGCTAGACTATTCTCGATCGTCCTATTATTTGCTATGTGAGTTTTATATGGTTTTATAGGAAAATAAAATTAGTGTGATTACTATTAGAAAATCATTTATTTACAAGTAGGTACCAATACCCAAGTACCTTATATACGCAATGTACTTAATGTAATGTGAATATACCTATAGTACAGTCAAATTAGGTGATTTTTTGCAAAAGTGTGGAACTAATTAGATGTAGTCATGAAAACTTTTCTAATTGTTTTGTATAGCTTAAAAATCACCTCTAATAATAAGCATCAGTAATTTCACCCTCCGGAACAGGATGAAATAGGGTGAAAAACCTTAAAATATCCGTAACTTAATGGGGGAAATAGAAGTAGTCGGTGCAATTTGGCATAGACTTTGAACCGTTATGACCTACATTTGCACCAAGTATTTTTTAAATCCGACATACGGAACATGCAAAAAAAAAACATTTACAAAAAAAACTTTTTGTGGTTATTACGGCTCCGGGAAAATTAAGGTAGTCAGTGCAAATTGATAGACTTATCAGAAAAATGTTCGAAATACATTACCAGGTTTGCACCTTGGTGCGTCTCACGGAAGGCACTTTTCCATTTTTTATTGTCGCTCTACTTCGGGGAAAATTAATGTAGTTCTGGAAATTGACTTAACCTTATTAATTTAATTAGTACTACATCCGCCGGAAGTTTTATACTGTTTTTTTTTTACGGAACATGCATTTGTTTAACACTGTGTTCCCTACATGCACGTGGTTTTTATTAAAATCATAATGCACTAAGACAGTCTCTCTATACGTAATTTAACTTCCATCAAGTAATTTCTTTCTATTTTAAAATTTACGACCTTTTTAAGTTTGTACCTAATATTTAAAAGGGTTCCGTAAGCGCCAGAAACGGTGCAAACCTAGGATAAGCTTCTTTTCGTGTCATCTAACGTTTCCATAAGAATCCACGACTACACGACTTAGGTCCACACTTTTTGCTAATTTGCCTGTACTACTAGCTTAGAGAATATATAAATTCTCTAAGATACCTATTATACTATTCTGTATCTACAAATATATGAAATCGATTTTAACCTACTTTTAATTGTCGGGCCGCGACCCGTCCACCCACCAGCTTCACCCACCAGTGGGTCCACGGGGAATTTCTTTTTCCCCGTGCACCCACTGCATTATGTCGGGAAAATATCGATATCGATATCAAAGAAAAAATCATCAAGGAATGGTGCGTCTACAACAGAAACTAATAACGTTTCCGAAAGCTGGAACGCCGGCATTATTAAAAAAGTGAATAAACATTATGTAACGATGCTAAACTTCTAACTAAAATATATTTAACGCCAAAATCTAAATTAAACGATTCACGAGATACATATTTTAAATTAAGAGACTATCAGATACTTCAAGCACAAATGCAACTTATTCACGAAGAAATAAGCGTTGGTCATTTCTTGGAGAAGTTGCGTTAGGAATTACTTTTTGTTTTTGGCTTCTAGGTTATTTATGATTTATTAATTTCTCTTTAATAATTCGGTCGTCTGTTGTTTGGTTTTTCGTTTTAATTTCCCATAGGAATGTGTTGTTTTGTTTGTATTACTTAATAAAGAATTGTTAAAATAGTATTTATATCGATATATATATTTTTCCTGCCTTATGCATAAGGTTGCACTGGGTGCACGGGGAAAAAGAAATTCCCCGTGGTCCCTGGTGGGTGAAGCTGGTGGGTGGACGGGTCGCGGCCGTAATTGTCGTATCCATTTGAACCGTTGAATGTGTACCTATTTCTCATTGACAATACAATAATTTGTACCGTCGAGCTGAATCTGATGATGGATATGGCTGCTAGACAAGATAACTCCTCAGCGGATAGTGATAAACAATCAATGATGCCCTATTAATTGGAACCGCATGCTGATTGAAGTTACTTCATCGCTGGTTATTTCTCTATCCGTTGAGGAGTTCCCTTCTGTTGAAGCAGTCTCCATCATCAGGACAGCTGGTTGTTTACATTGTAATGTGATCAGAATTATTCAGTAGTATTCATGTTGAGTACTCAAGTGGATGCTGCTGCCCATCCCCTGGCGTAATCCCTAAGTCCTACGTGACCTACGAGGAGTTGGAGGAGTCCTATTCTTAGGCTGAGATTACCACGGCTCCTGAACAAATCAATGTAATTATGAATACAACTTCTGCCGTTGTGTGTTCGACCTAAAAATAGACCCCTCCATCTCCCATGGATATAGTAAGAGTCGACTAAGGGTTTACACCAGGAGTTGGGCCTGACCGGAGTACTCAACACTGCTACTGTGATCTCCAATCCACCAAGAGTACTGAGTATAATTATGGCAAATCCCTCCATTGTATTTCCTGGGGGAGTC
This sequence comes from Epirrita christyi, assembly GCA_951392215.1. NCBI lineage: Eukaryota > Metazoa > Arthropoda > Insecta > Lepidoptera > Geometridae > Epirrita > Epirrita christyi. The sequence continues at coordinate 10,894,144 of OX595858.1, forward strand.
CTCGTCTACCAGTGGACGTCTAAGGACTGCTGTTGATGATGTTGATGAATCTATTTGCGACAGTATTTACAAAAAACAAAACCGAACATAATATTAATTGTTTCATTTTGGAAGAGACTCTTCAAGTGGAACTTCGCTGGGCTGACGATTCCGATTCTTTCTATTGTATGTCCTGAAATTCATAATAATAACATATTTATTTCAGGCTACATGGGAAATATACAATAAATTATGACTTAACTAAGCCCATAGCCCATAGAAATATATACCTTATAGACTAACATATACATTTTATATCTAATAAAATGTATATGTTAGTCTATAAGGTATATATTTCTATATATACAGGGCGTCCCACGGCTATGCCACATGGAGGGAAAGTACCTTGAATATTGTGGATGGAACATTTTACTGAAAGAAGACATTATTTGAATTTAAAAAACAATTTAAACTGCATTCATAGATATTTAAATAATTACATGGTTGAACCGGGAATCGAACCCGTTACATGAGAAAAATAATCAACCTGTAGCTTTATCATGCTGATCGAAAGGCTTCATCATAAGGATTATTTTTTGCTAAATAACATAGTGTCAGAAATAAAAGGAAGACCATGAACATTTTTAATAAGTACAAAATTAATCAATTTAATCAATTATTTTTGATTATTCGCTCCCTGTCGATTTTTTGATCTCGTTGTGGTGGATATTTAGAATAATACGTCTAACTTCTGCTTGTAGCTCGTGGACACTTTCATACTGGTTCTTCTCAAGTGGGTACATTTATTAGTAATAGGTACTTATGATAATGTCCTCACGGCAATGTCAGCTTTTCATTTTTCTGAACAAAATTTCACATCAAATGTTAAAATTCTTGGTCTTCCTTTTATTTCTGACACTATGTTATTAATCCTTATGATGTAGCCTTTCGATCGGTATGATAAAGCTACAGATTGATTATTTTTCTCGTGTAACGGGTTCGATTCCCGGTTCAACCATGTAACTATTTAAATATCTATGAATGCAGTTTTAATAGTTTTTTAAATTGAAATAATGTCTTCTTTCAGTAAAATGTTCCATCTACAATATTCAAGGTACTTTCCCTCCATGTGGCATAGCCGTGGGACGCCCTGTATATAACTAAGCCCATAGATAGCCCATATAAATATATACCTTATAGACTAACATATACATTTTATATGTAAAATGATCAATGAATGAATGAATGAGGTTTTGCAATATTTTTGATAAATAGTGAAACTGTACCCATATCTACTTAAGAAACTTTTGTGATTTGAGAAAATAAACGTTATTATTGTTGTTTATTGTTGTTGATCACTTAAGTAATTTAATCTTTTGAGGGATTTCGTTTCAAAATAGCTTCCCTACAGCGTCAGTAAACAATACAAAATACGTTAAAAACGTATAAATACGTTTATGTTGAATAAAAATCATTTATTGTAAAACTCAAGAGACCAACGAATCCTACACGGATGGGCAGCGTTTGGGAGTTACGCCATATTTTCTCGTGCCTTAGGACGAAAGTCTATAATCAGTGCGTGTTGCCAGTGCTAACTTACGTCATTGAGACGTGGTCGCTAACTATTGGCCGTATAGACAAGCGCAAAGTCGCGCTACGGGCTATGGATGGAGCTATGCTAGGAGTTGATGATGGTTGTAAAAAAAAAATAACGCTTTCTATGTGCTATAGGGGGGAGAAAAATCGTTCTAGCTAGTTCTCAACTCTGGGTAAACGGGGTTTTTCGAGTTTTGACGCAGACAGTAATGTGATATTCACAATCTGTCCATTTCGGACGCACAAAATTGTTAGTATATATGCCATAAATATTCACATACTACTCGTACAGGTCGCGCAACGAGTTATGAGCGCTGACCTTCAATGCGCAGTAGTCATTTTTTGGGTCTGTTTAGCGGGGGGAGAGAGGCGCGACGGGAGAGGCGGCCAGCGACGGCGCGTATTGCTTGATAAGTCGCATTCCGCGCGCCCCGCACTTGCGTCTCGCGCTCCCTAGATACAGACGCGCACACATGTACACATGCACAATCAACCCCACCACTTTCGCCGAGCGCTCATAACTCGTTGCGCGACCTATACAAGGGATGGAATAGAAGTAAAAATATTTTTTTATATTGACATTTTTATAGTAGCTGTCACAGATAGATGGTTGGATGGATGGAAAAAACTAACAATTTACTAATTTTGGTGGTAAAATAGCCGTTATCAACGTACCTTTTAGGGTAAGGTTCCTTTAAATGTACTCTCTTTAGGTGCGTTTCCATGTTCGACTTCGATTGAAACGTTTTGTGGCAAACCGGACAGTCGGTCAGCTTCGGCTTCTGTACGCTGTGGGTTACCCGGTTTAAATTAGTAAATCGGACCACAAAACTTACCTGAATAAAACTTTTCACACGGATTAATAGTTACTCGGATTTTAATTAGTTGTCCTGTTTAATTGAGTTACCCGCTTCACAGAAATAGTCAGGGAAGCTAAAATGTACTTCTTCAAGTAAATGGTGTCAATTCTGTGCAGCATACAAGCACTTATCTATTATAACCCCCCCCCCCCCTCCCCCCTCTCGACTTCCATGCTCATCCTTGCACAAACAGACTTTTCCACTCACAAACATAATGTGTGCAATATTACGTGCTCTCAAACGCGAGACCAAAAATTCGAAGACATGTAATATGTGCATAAAAGGAGCCTCTGTGAGAAGCTCTGATAATACCTTTCCCCAAATTGAGTCTTTCACCACTGGTCACATTGGTCCATTACACACACATTACATAGTCAAGCTAATACAGTTTCATGGGCCAGAGTATGTGGATTTGTCTTCGCCGGAATGCACATATTCTGTCCCCTCTTTATATGTGTGATGATTTTGTAACGTACCTTTTAGGGTAGAGTTCCTTTAAATGTACTCGTTTGTAGTGCACCTCCATGTCTCCCTTGAGGCTATAACGCTTCGGGCAGATCGGACAAGGGTGTGGCTTCTCACCACTGTGTTTCTGTAATAATATGTGTTATTATTATTTGATAAAATAACTGAATAAACCAATTGCCTCACTTGTCGGCTTAGCATGTCGACACGACACATGATAGACCCCGTTGGCTGCGTAGACTCAGCCGGCCTTATTACAAAACGTGCTCTAAATCTGAATTTAGTCTTGGCGTACTAGTCTAGGCTTAAATATAGACATTAGACGACTTATATGCCTAATGTCGATATTTATGACGGATCCTCTATGAAAGAGTCGCATCACGATTGAGATGTCGAAATTCTTACCTCCAACAAGCAATCAACTGTCAATTTGTAGACCATTGCTAAACTAGGGGGATGCCTGGTTTTAGAAAAACCAGAGATAGTCCGAGGTTATGTCATTTTTGGCATAAGCTCGGACTATCTAGCTCGAAAGGTGCCTTTGGAAAACAAAACATCTGCTTTTGTATTACAGTCGTATATAGCAAAGGTCGATATTTAATCCTAGACTGGTAGTCCTGGTTTAAACTCAGATTCGAGCCATGTTTTGTATTATCGGCGTTAACATGTTCACACGAGACACGATAGGCCCCGTTGTCTGCGTCTCCTCCAATAGATGTCGTAAAAGTCAGCTAAGGGGATTCACCAGGAGATGGGCAGTAGCATCCACCAAACATGGATCCACTCAACATTAATATTGCGATAAAAAATCCGCCTGTTAAGTTTAGTGATTATAGCAAATGCTACACATCATCAGACACTTCCCCAGAACACTTCTTCAGAGGCTTCACCATAGAATGCGGGGATTTTTTTTTCCCTGCATTCTATAGGGAAGCCTTGTCCAGCAGTGGACTTGTAGTGTCTGATGGTGATGTGATTGTGTTACCAGTTGATGAGTGTTGTGGCTGGTGGCGCACAGGAACTCCTTGCCGCAGGTCTGACAGGGATACACCTTCTTCCTGGTGTGTCTGTTCATGTGAATGTCTATGTACGCAGACTGGAACAAATACAAAATTAAAATCATCATTATCAGCCTCTAGAAATCCACTGATGGACATAAGCCACCCCCCTAAAATGCCACGACAAACATAATATAACATAACACCCAACAGTCACATATATAGTCATGATCCCACACTAGGATTCCCTGTGTCGTGAGCATCAGGAACTAAGAGTACCATGGCATCATAACGACCAGACCCAGAAAAAATATTTGCAGATCATACAAACATTTGTCCCGCAGCAGAAAATGAACCCGCAACCTCTCGCATATCAGCCGAACGGTCTTGAGTTGCCCTTAAAATGAGCTGGTGAATTTTGTAGGAAAATGTGGCTGAAACTCGAAAGGGGGAAGGGAGAAACCTTCAGAAAAAAAAGGAAAAAGAGGAAAAAAAATGAATGGGTCAGAGTCTTTATGCTAGGACGGGGTCAGATTCTTTATGCTAGGACGAATTATTCATGACCAACACAGGATGTCACAGAATTGAGCCTAAATGGACGTTGCTAGTACGAATTATTCATGACCAACCCAGGACGTCACAGAATTGACCATAAAAGGACGTTGCTAGGACGAATTATTCATGACCAACCCAGGACGTCACAGAATTTACCATAAAAGGACGTTGCTAGGACGAATTATTCATGACCAACCCAGGACGTCACAGAATTGACCATAAAAGGACGTTGCTAGGACGAATTATTCATGACCAACCCAGGACGTCACAGAATTTACCATAAAAGGACGTTGCTAGGACGAATTATTCATGACCAACCCAGGACGTCACAGAATTGACCATAAAAGGACGTTGCTAGGACGAATTATTCATGACCAACCCAGGACGTCACAGAATTTACCATAAAAGGACGTTGCTAGGACGAATTATTCATGACCAACCCAGGACGTCACAGAATTGACCATAAAAGGACGTTGCTAGGACGAATTATTCATGACCAACCCAGGACGTCACAGAATTTACCATAAAAGGACGTTGCTAGGACGAATTATTCATGACCAACCCAGGACGTCACAGAATTGACCATAAAAGGACGTTGCTAGGACGAATTATTCATGACCAACCCAGGACGTCACAGAATTGACCATAAAAGGACGTTGCTAGGACGAATTATTCATGACCAACCCAGGACGTCACAGAATTGACCCTAAAAAGACGCTACTTGGACGTACCGTCGAGTACAAACACAACCCAACCAAATAAAGAATAAAGATTTATTATATATTATTATTATTATATTATATTAACCAGACGCTTAAAAGATGACAGTTTGACGTACAAATTTGACGAATAAAGGATGGACCCTAAAATGAGAAAAACAGCAGAGGGTACCAGAGGGTTCCCTTCCCACCTCTGAACCCTTTTATTATTAAAAGAACTTATTGCTAGTTCGAATAACCCCCTTTCGCGATAGTTCTTGACACCCTGTATATACTCACTGAGAGAACAGCACCGCAAATCTCGCACACGACACGTTCCACTTTGTTATGTCTGGAGTGTTCGTCAGCTATGTGCGCCTTTACCTCCGTCTTAGATTCGAACTTTTTGTTGCACTGAAATGTTTAAATAACAATTTTGCTGTGGGCGTGGTAGTCTCGGCTTAAGAGGGCACTATACTACAATTTAGGCTCCCTCTTTAACGCACGCGATAACCCGCGCGCCGTCTCGCTAGCGAGTGTCGTGCACAAAAATGAAGTTTTTTTGTTTATTATGGCGAAAATAAAGTGTTTATCAAAAAACTGATTTTAGCATAAGAATAAATAGTTATTACCTACTTGTTGTAGTAAAACTTATCTTAAAACACCGTAGGGTTCCTGAGATTTCTTTCAAAACGTGTGGTAAACAAGGGTTTTTTCATTAAATTAGTAGGTTTTCTCGTTGTTCAAGTGAGGTCAAAATTACTTTGTTCAAAGCCTACTGTCAGTCGTTTTACACGAGTAGCCTGTGGACCACGTATACTCAAAAAGCCCTCAACACCCTTCGCGTCCAATACAACAATGCATTCAGGATGCTGTTGGGGCTCCCGCGGTTTTGCAGCGCCCCGGGCATGTTTGCGGAGGCACGTGCCGACGGATTCGCCGCCTGCATGCGCAAGAAAGTCGCCTCGATGTTGAGCAGATTACACGGGACCACCAACACCATCCTGAATACTGTGGCTGATAAACTGTGTTCGAGTGATGACGAAATAAGTAGGTAAATATTGTTTCGTCATCACCCGAATACTAGCTTTTTCTTTAAATTATTACATGAATTATTATTAGTATTATACCTATTGTTTTGGAGCCTAACATAGCTCTAAGTCATACTAACATAATATGGATCTTGTTATCTGAAATAAAGTTATTATTATTATTATTAAATAAAACTATCGAGGTTTCTTTACATATCGTGTTTTCAACTTTACACAATAAATGCAAAAATATAAAATTTTCATATCCCAAAATATTTAACTCGTAGAACCCGTATATACTGAGTTCTAGATCGATTTTGTTGGGCAAAATCACATAGTACGCCCTCTTAAAAATAGGACTCCTCCAACCCTCTAGAGGATTACGCCAGGGGATGGACAGCAGCATTCACCTGAGTACTTAACACCAAACTGCGATCACAAATCCGCCTTCCAAGCGTGGTGATTATGGCAAATCCCCCCATAGCACGCTATGCATACTATGAAGGATACCTCATCCAGCAGTGGATGTCTACCGGCTAATGAAGATATTTGCTGTTCTGGCAAACAAGAGAAGCATTATACTATCATTAACATACGGCTAATGATAGTCCTGAGGCCGTAGACAAAGTAACATTCTAATAGCGATGACGCCAGTAGAAAAGTCCAAAATGTATGGGATTGACGTTAGCTGTCGATATGTCACGTGGTTTTTTGTATTGAATTAAGACTGTAGAAATGGAATCGCTTCGAAGCGAATGCCGCTTTGGCTAGGCCCTCTGATCCCACACTAGGATTCCCTGTAGTGCTCGTAGGTATCCTGTAGTTCGTGATACCTACGAGCACTATGGTACTACAATACCCTGCCCCAGAGCAAATATTTGCAGATCATGAAAACATTTGTCCCGCAGTGGGAATCGAAGTCTTGCGTCTCACGTCTTCAGACAATGCGCTCATTGTACTGTGCTGATAATGTATATTCTTTTTAACCGACTTCCCAAAAAAGGAGGAGGTTCTCAATTCGGTTGTATTTTTAACCGACTTCCCAAAAAAGGAGGAGATTCTCAATTCGGTTGTATTTTTTTTTTTTTTAATGTTTGTTACCGCATATCTCCGGCGTTTATGAACCGATTTGGAAAATTCTTTTTTTATTTGAATAGATATACTTCCAGATTGGTCCCATTTTTTTCAAAACCCAGTTCTGATGATGGAATCCATGAGGAATTGAGGGAACTCCTCAAATATTGTAGGCATACATATGGCGATTTTGACATTTTCAGCAACAAACCACGCATTTGCATTCAAAAAGTATCATAATCCTTTCACCACTATGGTTCTTTAATCATTTTTTTTCATCCAAATATTTTAGTCGAATACAATGGCGGAAGTCGGTTTTTTAAATGAAAAGTTATCCTAGGTAAAATCAACCATGAATCTATCGGTACATAATGTTGTTTTCCTTGGAATTTTTTGATCTAATGTTCTAGTTATAAATTTTGTGACATTCAATATTACAATGAATTATTTGTAATAATTTATCCTAGTGTACAATAAAGTGTTTATCTATCTATCAATCTCCTTCATCAGCGCGAGCGGTTAGACGTCGACTGTTAGACGAGGTCTCTCTCATTGAATGCAATGGATGGATTTGGCATAATCACCACGCTTGGCAGGCGGATTGTGATCGCTGTACTGGTGTTGAGTACTCAGGTAGATGCTGCTGCCCATCCTCTGGTGTAAACTCTTTGTTGGCTTTTGAGATGTCCACGGGAGGAGACGGAGGGTCTGTTCTTGGGCCGTACAAACCATGTTAGGTTACATAAAAGTTTAGTTATAAATATGTGCACATAATAACTACACAGGTAACTTACATGGATGCATTCGGTTGGGTCCGCGAGGATGTCGCGTTTTTTACTCCTGGTCCGTTTGAATTCTCTGAAAAATAAAATGCAATCCTTGATTTTAGCGATGTTCTGAATTAATATAAACACTTAGTGAATGAATTTATTTATTTAGACCTTAGTGACTTCATAACTAGTTCTGCCTTACGGCCTAACCAAAACTAGTTCTATCTAACGGCCTTGCCAAAAACTAGTTCTAACGGTTTTGCCAAAACTAGTTGTCTTACGGCCTTGCAAAGCTAGTTCTATCTAACGGCTATGCCAAAACTAATACTGTCTTGCGGCCTTGCCAAAACCAGTCTTCTTACGGCCTTGGCAAAGCTAGATGTCGAACTGCTGCCAAATAATATGATGTGCCAAAATTAGTTCTGTCATACGGCCTAGCAAAACTAGTTCTGTCTTACGGCCTTGTCAAAATTAATTCTGTCTTGCGACTATGCTAAAACGAGTTCCGTTTTACGGCCTTGCCGAAACTAGTTCTGTGTTACGGCCTTGCCAAAACCAGTTCTGTGTTACGGCCTTGCCAAAATTTATTCTGTCTTGGGATTATGCTAAAACTAGTTCCGTCTTACGGCCTTGCCAAAACTAGTTCTGTGTTACGGCCTAGCCAAAACTAGTTCTGTTTTAAGACCTTGTCAGAACCAGTTCTGCCTTAAGGGGGATGCTTTCGATTACTTAAAGCTCGTTTCACGCTAGATGGCGTGGAAAAACAGATATTGACTTTTTTATTTTTTGTTCAAAACTCGAGCGTCTTTAGTGAGTAATTTTACCGTTTGCGAGCACGGTGTAGGTCATAGAATTTGATGCAGCATGAATTTTCGTTAAAGAGTCGTTAGAAATTTCAAATTCACTATAAATAAGATCTGACAATTTGCCTCATGTAATTACACGCACGCACACTTCTACATTCACTGTTTTGTTTTTCACTAGATGGCGTTGTCATTATCCCCAGATGTTATATAGATGGCGTTAAAAAAATGTTTATAAGGTATCTCGATAATGATGGCGTTAAAGAAAATTGTTAGAAGGGATGAGCCGCCACCATCCACTGACTTCCTGCCACCCTATAAAAAGTGCCGTGGTGTGCAGCGTAGAATCTATAATCCTCCTCCCGTGGATGTCGGAAAAGCCGACTAAGGGTTTACACCAGGGCATGGGCAGCAGCATCCATCTGAGTAACCGATACTGCAATCACCAATCAACCTGCCAAGGGTGGTAATTATGGCAAACACCCCCACAAAAATGAATGTCTTTTTACAGAAATGAATAAAAAGAAAAAACAAACAGATTAGGTATTTTTATTGGTTTATAATTACAAGTATTTTCCACTAGAAATATCATACACTGACAACAAATATTCATCAATAGGTAAGCGATCAGTGCAACTGCACATTTTGTCTTCGTATATTGTATTCATTGTTACCATTAGTGCCCATTGCATCTCTTCTAAATATAACTTTTCATTTAAAAAACCGACTTCCGCCATTGTATTCGACTAAATATTAGGATGAAAAAAAAATGATGAAAGAACCATAGTGGTGAAAGGATTATGATACTTTCTGAATGCAAATGCTTGGTTTGTTGCTGAAAATATCAAAATCGCCATATGTATGCCTAAAATATTTGAGGAGTTCCCTCAATTCCTCATGGATTCCATCATCAGAACTGGGTTTTGAAAAAAATGGGACCAATCTGGAAGTACATATATCTATTCAAATAAAAAAAGAATTTTCTAAATCGGTTCATAAACGCCGGAGATATGAGGTATCATCTTCATCATCATTAGATGTAGTTGATCTGATGATCAACTACATCATCATCAGCCTGTAGAAGTCCACTTAGGTGTCCCCTAGAGTGCCACGACGAACGGTCTTGAGCCGCCTCCATCCACAGATTTCCTGTGACGTTCATAATGCCTTTAGTCCATCGAGTGGAGGGCCTTCCTCTACAGCCTCGTCCGTTTTTCGGTCGCCACTCGAGAACCTTTATTCTCAAACGGTTATCAGTTCTGCGAGCTATATGACCTTCCCATTGCCACTTCAACTTGCTAATTCTGGTTGATCATCAGTGGCTAGAAAAAAATACATTTCTTGATATAGTTTTGTTTTAGACAATGTTGTAAGGGTTTTTTGTATGAGAAAAAATAACGTACATGATGTCATTTCATTGAGATCTATGCACTTTGCATTTTTCCGAACACGTCTCAATATATATTTCAGATAAAATCGCATTTTTGAAAAATGCTACCAGCTTTAGCATCATGCTGCTGATAAACTCATTTATAGGGTGTGGTGATACGGCGTTTGCAAACATAACAGTGTACAAATATTACTGGGTTGGAAATATATGATATTGGATAAACAATTAACAATCTGCCTCTCTCACTATTCCAAATTGACTCGCAGTCAGACGACTAGTTAGTAGTTTTGTTAGTAGTAGAACTTCTTGTGAAAGAGTTCGTCCGGGGAAGTACTACCACTGTACCTATTTCTGCCGCCAAGCAGTAGTGTTCGCATTGCTGTGTTTCGGTTTGAAGGGTACGGGTGCCGGTGAAATTACAGGCACATGAGACTTTTCATCTTTATGTCTCAGGGTCGGTAGCGCGCGTGTAATGTCTCTGGTGTTACAAGCGTTCATAGGCTGCGGCAACTGCTTTCCATCTGGTGGGCCGTAAGCTTGTCTGCTTGCCAAGTAGCATAAAAAAAAACGTTCCGATCTGTGAGTAACGTATAAATCATTTCCATGCTGTTCATGTTGTGGACCATTTCTCAAATCTTCTGCCATCAAATCTGGCTGACTGCTGTTGTGAATTATTATTTTTCGTGCAACCAGAGTCAGCTTCGTCAATTTCGGCTTCAAAATATTTCGTCCATAAATTGGGAGCTTGGTGTTAGATAAGATCTGAAAACATAACATATTTACTTATTACATTTTCATTCATTAAATTTTTAAAGATATTTCAAGTAATATAAATATCGAGCTGCGCCTCGCGGTTTCACCTGCGTGAACCATGATATTATTATTATGACGTTGATTTATTTTAAAACTCGTTATAAAATACATTTTTCACTATAAAGAAATACTACTTATCTATAAAAACAAATAGTATATAAAAACAGTATAGTAAAAAATATATTACAAAACGGTAAACCACCGACCGCGGAGCAAAGGCCCAAGCGGTCGGAGGCTAGGGCTGCAGAGAGAGGAACCTCCTGACTATGCGTGCCGAGTCCAGGAGTACTGCCTTCTGAATCTGACCGTTGATCCAACCATTTAGTGAGAGCCTCTCAAGGTATTGGTCGAGGCTCTTTGCTATAAGGCCATTCACAGAAACAACTATCGGGACGATAATCGTCGAATCCACATCCCACATGGCGGTAATCTCGTGGGCCAAGTCAAGGTACTTGCTTGCTTATTATTATTATTATTAGGTATCTTCATTCCAAATTTCACTCAAATCCGTTCAGCCGTTTGGGCGTGAAGAAGTAACAAACATACTTATAAACTTTCGCATTTATAATATTAGTGTGATGTGATGAGATGAAGAGGTCAACCGACGAATCCAACTCGGATGGGCAGCGTTCGGGAAACTACGCCATATCTAGTTTGTTGGTTTTGTGAAAACTTCTTGTGAAAGAGTTCGTCCGGGGAAGTACTACCACCGTACCTATTTCTGCCACCAAGCAGTAGTGTTCGCATTGCTCTGTTTCGGTTTGAAGGGTACGGGTGCCAGTGAAATTACAGGCACATGAGACTTTTCACATTATGTCTCAGGGTCGGCAGCGCGCTTGTGATGCCTTTGGTGTTGCAGGCGTCCATAGGCTACGGTAACTGCTTTCCATCAGGTGGGCCGTATGCTTGTCTGCTTGCCAAGTAGTATAAAAAAAAATCTTCTCGTCGCCGATACCGCAGAGCCTCAAGACGAAAGTCTACACGCCAGTGTTGACTTACGGCACTGAGACGTGGTCGCTAACTATTGGCCGTATAGACAAGCTCAAAGTTGCGCAACGGGCTATGGAGAGAGCTATGCTAGGAGTTTCACCACGTGATAGAATCCGAAATGAGGAAATCCGTAGAAGAACCAAGGTCACCGACATAGCTCTCAGAATTAGTGGCAGTGGGCAGGTCATATAGCTCGAAGAAGTGATAACCGTTGGAGAATAAAGGTTCTCGAGTGGCGACCACAAACCGGACGACGCGTTAGAGGAAAGCTCTCCACTCGATGGAATAAAGACATTATAAACGTCGCGGGGAGTCGGTGGATGGAGGCGGCTCAATACCGTTCGTCGTGGCATTCTAAGGGGAAGGCCTATGTCCAACAACAACAACAACGAAGGCTTCAAACAAAGGGCAGGCATCTTCTATAATAGTACTACTCTACTAGTAGGTAACACATTAAAATTATGTAAATATCTGTTTACTTACGAAATTTCACCGTGAAACCGTTATAACCTGGCTTGCACTCGTTTCAAAGACACCGCCCCAAAGAAAATTAATCGCATGACACCCACAGTGCACCATAGACAAGGACCATAGAGAAAAAAGTCAAGGAACATATAGGGAGAAATAAGTGCACTAGGCTAGGTAACCACAGACAAACAGAACACCTTAAATTCAACAGGGCCACAAATCAAAAAATTTCAATATCGTTTTTAATGCAAAAATGGCATTTAGATGATTCCAATTTTTATATTCGAAAAAGACACCCATGGTTTTAGCGTTTAAAATAGTTCAATCACACAACTACCCATTTAGCATTTTGAGACTTTGATGACTAACTTCACAGCAAAGCAGCCATCTTTCCAGTTAATAATAATAATAATAATAATTTTATTACGAAACATAAAAGTGTCAGGTTTTGGAATGCGTTTCTTTTGAATGAAAGTTCAATAAGTTTGATTACTATTTTATTAAAACGAACCCGCAGTACTTGGAAATGTGTCTGTTTTGCATATAAGATTACCGTGATTATGGTTGTAATTGTTTAAACAAACATGCAATATTTGTTAAATGACTGTTATTACAATCAGTCCGTACAATCAGTCTTAAAATACAGTGTTTCATTATCATACATAAGTATCCTTTGAAATAAATAATCACTTTTAAGATTATTAAAATTACTTTGGGATCACATCTCTTCAATCTTTTCAATCAGTTTTAGGATGCCCTGTTTTTTGTCTCAGCAAGTTGTAGCTTTTTGATATTATTTTATTTTATTTACTTGGGAAAAATCTGTATCCTGAGAAGTTTTGTATAAAAATATATTATGCCTTTACAACTCTTCCTTTGAAAATCTATGCCAAGAGGCTGAACACTAAGAGGTTCTGAATCATAACTGATTGGTAATCAATCGTCTGTACTGCTGTCTGAGCTTATAGATGAGGATTCACTGGAGTCTCTATCTTAATCGCTTCATCAAAAACGGTACAAATTCCATACCAGACAGACAGCCAACACAATCCTAGCCTATCGTTACTTGATGAAAACATTATCTGATTTTGGAAGTCCAGAGCAATGAATAAATTTAGTCATTGAGGAAAGTACAGACAGCGATTCAGATATACTCAAGTGAATCCTCATCTTCAAGCTCAGACAGCAGTACAGATGATTGATTACCAATCAGTTGATTCAGTACTTCCTAGTGTTCAGCCTCTTGACATAGATTTCCAAAGGAAGAGTCGTAAAGAGCAGACCTCAAAGTTATTAAAACTGATCAACAACATTAAAATATATTTTTATACAAAACTTCTCAGGATACAGATTTTTCCCAAGTAAATAATATAAAATAATATCAAAAAGCTACAAGTTGCTGAGACAAAAAACAAAGCATCCTAAAACTGATTGAAAAGGATGTAATCCCAAAGTAATGTTAAACTTTTTATACTTACTTATTTTAAAATTGATTATTTAAGCTAAAGGATTATTATGTATAATAATGAAACACTTAATGAGATTACTGCGATGACTTAGATATTATTGATCGTAGATCTCATCGTTACTACTAGTAAGTCAAAGATTTATGGAGTATTTTATTTTGTAATATTGCTAGATGAAGAGGTGATAGTTATGGATAAGTTTCTTCCGCATTTAATTACATTGATCTCAATGTAAATTTCAAGGTAGTGTAAGGTTCAAAATACGCATCTTATAATATACCATACATATATGTAGAAAAAAAAGATTTATAAAGTAATACAAAAAAAACTACTATCAAAACTTTGATAGGCTTTCCAGTAAAAAAATTAATTTTCGACTTGTGGCTCTTTTGCATTTAAGGAGCGAGATGACAACTTCATACTACACTTTGATATTGATATATTATCAGGGTTGCTACACCGAGTTTCTGAATCACAGCACGGTACACGGTCGGATTATAAAAACTAGTAGTTTTGCGAACAGAATACCTCAAGAGCACAAACTATCTTGTTTTTCGATAAAGTTTAAAAATCGCATCCATAGTCCGATCTAGCATATACCCAATCTTACTTGAACCACAAGTCGTTGAAACTCTAACAAATGAGAGCTCACGTAATATTGGTTTTCATTTTTATTTTTTCTCAAAAACTATATTGTAAAATAAATATATAAGTAAGTACATATATCAAGTTTCATCAAGATTAATTGAAAAATGCGACGTACGCGAGTACTTACGTACATAGGTACATACATCCGAACAGACGATAGCAAATTTTGCCATATTATATTGCAAGGACTTACCTTGCTTTGCTCGCTCGGTCAATGACTAATAATAATTTTTTTTTATTGCTGCGAATGAAGTTACGAAAGTATAGTTTTTACATATTCTTTCGTTGTTTTATTTTTATTTTATAAAACTGAAACTTGAGTTTCAATAAAGTACGTTACAATAAAGTATTTTCTCGAAGGTACCTACTTTGTTGATATTGCAAAGTATAAAGAACATAGCCGCAAATAACTTTGTAAACTATGATTATAACGAACGGTTGGCAACCCTATCAGAGCCAGCTCATAAAGCCTAATAATTACGGGTGACTAGCAAGCACTAAACTTGTGACGTAGCGTTGCCTGGCAACGTCGCGTTTCGCAATTTTGGTGACAGACCCGAAAATAACGCGAGGCATACTTTTATTTATTTAGCGCCATCTTTCACTATCTTTCTCAAAACTCGGTGCTCGAGGTCCATTTAACCGCCATCTCTGACAAATTAAACAAAACAGGGTGCTCTGCGTAAAAATATCACGCTTCGATGGTAGGTGGCGACTCAAAATGGACATTAAAAACACTCACACATACGTAAAATTGGTCGTATTTCAAACTAATTTTAAAAATTACCCTTAGTAAATTTTTATTTGAAACAACCATTTGCGAGTACGATAATCATTAGAAAATCGAAAAAAAAATACGATATAAAGAACGACAATCTGTGGATTGAAAAAATACTTAAATTATTTTGTATGGGCAAGGCAACGAGAGCATTCACCTTAAGACCCTAACATAACTAAGTTCTGCCCTACGGCCCCGGAAAATCTAGCAATACCGTTCAACAAGTTCCTGGGTTTTCCGATAAGATATAAACTCACTTGTTCTCTTCCTCATGCAGTTTGGACTGCGACAGATGCTCGTCGTACGCGCCCTGAGACACGAATGAGATCTTGCATTTCTGACAGTATATGTTGGTTGATGGTCCCTCCTGTAATGTGACAACTAGTTGAAAATTTATCATCGGCTTTGTATTAGCTGTTTGTACCAAACAAACGCTCGATCAGAGTTTTTTTTTATACTACTTGCAAACCAGCATACGGCCCACATGATGGAAATTACCGTAGCTTATGGACGCCTGCAACACCAGAGGCATCACACGCACGCTGCCGACCCTGAGACAAAGATGAAAAGTCTCATGTGCCTGTAATATCACCGGCGGCACTCGTACCCTTCAAACAGAAACACAGCAATGCGAGCACTACTGTGGTTGGCGGCAGGTCAGTTTGCATGCGTGCGCATTGTTACATAACTTACAGTACTCTGTGCGTGCATGACATGTTTCCTCTTCATGTGGTACAAGACTCCTGCTTGGCTTACGAAGGTCGCACCACACAGTTTGCACGCGTGCGCGTTACGATGCGACATGCGGAGATGCGTGTAGTATGATGAAATGTGCCTGTAACAGATGAGATAGCTTATTGGAGCTTATACTTTTTTATTTTCTTTATTCTTTGTTGTACACAAATAAATAGAAACAAAAGACAGACTGAAAGGACATGTACAAAAAACGCGACACAGGAGTTCTTCTCTAATACACCGAACTACGAAATTTCATGTTTCGTTTCGTGCGATCGGTACTCTAATCAAGCGAAAACCGAAACTTCGGCACAAAGTTCGTAGTTTGACAGCTCGAGCGTCGCGCACCCTCTCTCTCTACTCTCTCTCTCTCTCTCGTCTCTGGTCGCCGCACGAAAACGGCTGATCAAGTTACGTTTTGCGGTCGTTCTTCGTTCGGAGCCGCAACTGCGAATGTATAGAACAAGAGTAGACCTCCTGGCTACTGGCGACCACTAGTATCTTGCGTAGGGCATAAACCCTATACTAATAACAACAGGACAACAACACAAGAGTTCTTCAACCAAGCAATATAGCGCGTTCTATTCTAATAGTGGCGACGTCTAGTTTTGAGTTGAATAAAGTTCGGAACCCTACACTATAGGTTCGAGATGAGACGCATGGCTGGCTTATTTCATAGTCATATCCGCTGGATGGATCTTGTAGAGGTGTCGTAAGAATAATTGAATTACAGCGACCTCACAAAAAACAAAATGGCCGACTAGAGCGTCTGCCATTTTGTTTTTTGTGACGTCACTGTATTAAAGACAATTCTAACGCCACCTCTACAAGATCCATCCAGCTGATTTGGCTCTATGAAATAGCCATTACATGGTAGGTATCTGAATGTTGATAGACCCTACAAACTTGTAAAATTGAAACTTACGTGTACTCTTCACCACAATGCTTGCATTTGTGGATAACACCGTTATGATGGCTGTCATGGAACACCGCCACATGCCTGCAGAAAAAAACTTATAATATAATTATAATAATTATAAAAATTAATAGTGTAGTAAATGAGTGCTCACAAGACGGGTGTGGATCTTCGAGCACCACGGAAGGGAGTAGCCATTCGCAGCGTTCCCCTCTGTCAAACTACAAGCGAAAGTAGGCATATGCGTTTAATAAAACTAGTTGTTATTCTGTGCAAGGTTTGTTAGTGTGAGTGTCGTCATTACAGTGTTGTATTTGGATGTGTATATGCGGAATTGCGATTGTGTGCACATTTCCCCCCGCAAAAAATTACAGAACTATTTGAATGGTAATATATCGCTAAGGCTACTCCCTTCCGGCCCGCGCGGAAGTCCGTGTTGCTCGAAGGTGTGGCTGGAAAGGTCGAGAGCAGAAAGTTTGACTTCGGATCTTTGTTTGGGCTAGTTAGGAGACAAACATACTTAAAGTCCCCATCTCTGAGGTGAGCCCTAGTGGGAGCACGAAGAAGGTCCCGTTTTTGGAAGGTTGTTTTTTTGCTTGCATCTCGAAAACTATATGTCATAGGAAATTTTGTCATACTACATAATAAAAGCTGATAAAATTCTCTACAACTTTTATTCTATACATTTTTTACCTATTCCCAATCGTTGTCTAAATATGAGCTCCAAAAAATGGTCGTTTTAAAAAAATGAGTTTTGGTGACAATTGTCATATATTGCTCTTTAACTTGCAAACAGCTACTTCTATCCTACTCTCCATCATCGACGCCTCCAGACACACTTCAACGGTGTTGCCACCAACACAAAGTCCTGCTCCGTTACTTAAAGGAGCTGGGCTGGCTGGGGTAGGGTTAGCACAGGGGGACAATGCACAATACACCCGACAGCGGGACATCAGTGCAGGTTTTAACACCCCCACTTAGAATTAGAACTTGCAAACAGTCCATCTACCTTCTTTCCTACAGTGCGTCGTCCGATTGTTTCATCTACAATATTGCAAAATAGTGACAATGATTGAGAAAGGTATGCTCAGATGGACGAGCGTGTATGAAGAATGTCATAATCAGCCTATGCAAGTCCACTGCTGGATATTTCCATCCCCATGGAATGCCACAACGAACCGTGACCTGCCCTTCCAACAACCTCCTGCAACGTTTAGAACGTATTTGGTCCACCGACAGGGCGGGCATGAAGACTGTGATTTAATGAAGTAGGTATGAAGAGATATGTTAGGATTGTAGCAACTGAAAATCCATGACCACTGCATACCCTCCGGGAAACAGACGTGAGTTTATGTATTTGTATGTAAAACATACTTTTAGAGTGTACTTACTTGAGATAGAACTGCAGGCCGCACCGCAGACATTTGTAGATGTAATAGTGTTTCATCATGTGTTTGCGCAGCTGGCTTTTAAATTTGTACTGCATGTGACAGAACCGGCATTCGTTCTCACCCTAAAACACAAAACAGACTTTAAAATATTTTTTAATGAATAATATTTTTTCTAATACTAAACAAACTATATGTATATACCTACAACAACGATCTCTAATACTCACATAGATATCGGGTCGGCGCAATAAAAACGTCTCGGTGAATTTAAGCTCACTTGAAAAGTGAGTTTGTATTTGATTTAGTTCGCTTCAAACAAAGCCAATGTAAACACGTGTCACAATGCCGCAATGTATATTTAAAAGTTGCAAAAATAATCCCCGAAAAAACAATTTAAAGGCCGGAGTGTCTTACTTTCGTTAAGTACATGTAGAATAAGTTGTATTTTAAGCTTTAAACTAACAAAAAGTATGAAATTTTGATCAAAATTACCGATTTTAAACCACCGCTACAAATGTTTGGCCAACGTTGACGCAAAATTGTCTGTAACAGAACAGTAGATGCATGGAGTAGATTTGTATTGTAATAATTTGTTTTTACCAGAACTTTAAATAAATTTAATACTACTTTTGTGTCTGTTTGTTGAACTCTCATCAGATACTTGGCTTTCCTTTTTTTTATTTTAGCTTTCCGAGCAATCCATTTACGCTACTGTTATTTAACCAAATCTTTGGTTAACAACCCCTTTACATCTATACCAACTGATAATGAGTCCTCTCGCTTTGTTAAAATTTATGAACCAGAATCACTTATAGAACACATTATCGTAAAAAAACAGTACTTTTTCAAATTCTTTTATCATATTATAGGTATATTTCCCAAATATCAAATAAATGCCCAACCTACGGCAGGCGCCTGTACGCCCGCCCTCAAGCACTTTACGGTTTTTGTTGGAAAACTTTGATGGTCGATATCTTTTTTTATTATGAAACGAGACAAACGTAACAGAACATATATTTTTTATATTTGAGCTTTTTATAACTAGGGCTTCATTATCAGCCTGTAGGTACGCAGAATGGAAAATTTTTAATGTTGAGCTGTTTTAAACATTTTGGGTTTTGATCAAATTATTGCACTAAACTGTACTTGTATTATAAAGATTGTAAACATGAATATAAAGATGTGGAATTTAGTGATATTTTTATTTGTGACATCCAGCGATAGACATCTTGGCCAAAAACATAAACATACACATAAATATACACACAACAGAACGTTAATAAAATAACAAGTATATATACTATCAATATCAAACATACATGCCCAAAACATAAATAATTTTAACTTAACTTTAACGTGCATATTATAAATTATTTAAGTGATCAACGCGACTCCATACCTTCTGTAGTTAAATTTGAAGAAGCAAACAGAAGCGAAACCATGGAAACGGATGGATGTAGCTCGCAAGGTAATAACGGGAAAAAGAACTTTATTTGTAGCTCTTTAAGGTTGATTTCACACTAGTTGTTTAACCTATGTCTTTTGATTTGACAAGTGACAGGAGTAATATAATTGCTTTGCTCGTTTTTTGTGACGAATGATCGTAAGTGTAAGATAATATTTTGAAGATTTGCTACTTTTTTGCTAGGTGTCATGGTTGTAATTAGGTTGAACTTAGAACTGTTTTAAAACTTTCATCTTTGTTCGTTAGTAAACAAATGTAGCTGTATAAGTATGTATCCATGCGGACAGTTTTTAGCTTTCATTTTGTACGTGACCCTGGATCTATTGTGAATTATAAGATCGTTGACCTACAATAATATTCTTCTCGTTAACGGCTCTAACGATTTCGATAAAATTTTCTATATGGGGGTTTTTGGGGGCGAAAAATCGATCTAGCTAAGCCCCATCTGTGGAAACACGCATTTTTCCGAATTTTCGATCAATGCTTGATCACCCAAGTACTGATGATGGTACTGGTGAGCGGTGGTAAGGAGTGGAATATATCTAATAATTCCAATATTCCATGTTTTTTATATTTATAGGTTTATATAGTTTTTTCTGTTTATATTGCCTGTTTATGAATAAAAATTGAGTGACCAAGAAAGATCTGATGATGCAAAGTAGTAGTAATAGATACCTGGTCATGCCACATCTTATTATGCCGCAGCAACATTTCATTCTTAGAGAAACCTTTGAAGCACTTTATACATTTGAACTCCATACGTTCATACTTGCTGTCAAACTCTTTCTTCTTAAACTGTTCCATAGCCTCATTTTCTGTTAAGAGTTTCGTCTCCCAGTTGTCCTTGCTTAGTTCACCTTTTGGCTCTCGGATGATACCAACGAACCTGTAATTTGTGTCAGAGTCTTTAACTCCTTTATTACTTTCAGGTTTTTTATCATCTTTATTTTTAGCTGTTGCTTTTTCTGTCCTATTTGATGTTTCCTTTACATCAACTTGACTCTCTTCTTGAAGAGAATCTCTCTTTCTTCTTGATTCTTGTATAACTTTGTCTTCATTTGCGACTTTGACAACGTCATCTATATCCATGCTCACGTCATTGGATGAATCATCTTCTAATTTTAATATCGGGTCTTTCAAAACTGAGTCATTTTTGTTTAAGCTTCCTTGTTCTGATGTGGGAAGGTCAGAGTCAGTTTTCGAAAAAACCGGTTTGGTTTCAGTAAGAACAGGGCTGGTTTTTGTAACAATAGAGCTGGTTTTGGTATAATCTGGGTCGGTGAGAACAGTGTATGTTTTTGTTGAGTCCGAGTCAGTGTTGGCCGTAATATTATCTGTTTTAGCCATATCCGACTCTTGATCTTCGCACTTTATAATATTATCAGTGACATCATTATCATGATCAGATTCATACTCAAATTTAAAAACATCTTGTTCGTCAGGGAGCGAATGGACAATGACATTCTCCATTTCAAGAGGTTCGATTTCAACTTTATACTTGACATTTACAGTTTTGATGCGCTTGCCACATACATAGTTGATATAATCAGATGACGATTGAAGGTCTGAACGGTTTTTGCGTATGTCCTCGATTACATGGTAATTCATCTGGAATCAATAAACAATATTAGTAAAAAATAAACAACTAAAAAAAACATAGCACTTGAGGGGGACAATAACCACTATAGTATATGTATATATATATTTATATACATATGTATATATAACAATAACCACAATATATACTAGTTCAGTGGAAAAAAACCCCTAACCCCTCACTCCAAGAAATAACATAACACCCAACAGCCACATACGTAGTCACGATCCAACACTAGGATTCCCTGTATCGTGGGTATCAGAAACTACGAGTACCATGGTACCATAACACCCAGACCCGAAACAAATATTTGCAGATCATACAAACATTTGTTCCGCAGCGGGAATCGAACTTGCAACCTCTCGCACCTCAGCCGGGTAGTCGGCCGCAGCGCCACATAGGTCGTAAGTCAAGTCGTCAAGACTCAAAGAAAAACAAAATCCACATAGCAATGCTAAACGCTAACAATAAAAATCACATAACCAGAAGATGTGGGAAATATACCAAAAACTATGCAATGGAGACATTTCTACACAACATCTGCTTTTTTTTCAACAGTGGACTGATGTCCACTGCTGGAAGAAACCTTCTCCATTGAATGCGGCATCCGGCAGATTAGTGATCGCAGTTTGGTGATGTGTGGGACCAACCTCATGTATGCACAAAATTAAACACAGGTAACCTAACACAAGTTGCTGGCTCAATATGGACGAGAGCTGTATGAGACAGACAAACTTAGAGAGAAATTGAGGCCCATGTGTCAAAACGACATGTTTTTGGACTATCTATATTTTGGGATCTACCAACAGTAGAGGCTTAGAAATCAAAATAAAACCATAAAAAAAGTATGTAAAGTGTAGTTTTTTTTATTTTTCAGTCGAACATGAGTTCCCATGGACAACAGAACCACTATTTCTAGTAAAAAATACCCAAAGGATACATGGGTCACCTCTCAAACCATGCATAGGATCCTGGTCCCCTATTCCCTAACTGCAAGTCGCTCAGTGACTAACATTTGACAAGTAAAACTAACTAGAAAAAACCAAGCATAATGTTGCTTGGTTTTTTCTAGTTAGTTTTACTTGAACAGAATACAGACAGATGAACTGACAGCGGCATAGCTTAGTAGGTAATAGGGTCCCGTTTGGCACCCTTTGGTTATGAAACCCTAATAACTGAAAAATAAGGCGAGGCCCACAGTGCAAGCCTAGCGCGGTTGCGACGACGGACGCGAAATATAAAACATATGTAACCGCCGTTTGCGTCCATAGTGTAGTGGCTAAGGCGGGCGCCTAGCGCGATGGTCATGAGCGATAAGCGCGCATAGTTTTCAAACGTTCCTATCCGCGCGTTATGGACACACTACGGGCCTAGTAGGCAAGCGTCTCAATGCGCGGGTGGCGGGGATATCAAACCAGTTTGTTCTTATCCGCGTCACTGTGGCTACCCGCACGCCCCCACGGTCGCGCAAGCTAAGGTCCCCGTCACTGCGCATTCAGTGTGGACGCACACTTAGGCTTCTTGAGCAGCATCCATGAACCAAAAAATAGAGAGGAAGATAGCCTCAGTAAGACATTGATAAGTATTTGGTTTTCCTTAGATTTTGTTTAAACCATCTCACATAATGATAATTAGTAAAAGATACACGCCATGTCAAGTCGGAAACAACACTGAACTTTATTGAAGTACCCACAATTATCAAATACATAACATATCTCCCTTCTATAAATTGATACAAACAAAATTCATAAATTACACAAATCAAAGTTATGAATATATCTAAATTAACAAAACACATTATAGTTATTAAATCAGCAAAAGAATCAGCCTAGAACTTTAAACATAAAACAATTTGAGAATTTAAAACAAACAATTTAGAATTTTTATAAAATACATATTTTTAATCTGAGCTATTGGGTATGCCTATCATGTCAGGCCACCTCTCTGGTAGTGGTATTTCAACTGGCGATTCATCAGATGATTGAGAGTCCGAATCTACCACTGTTCTGTTCTCAGTCAACGTGGTCTCTGCATGTACTGTTCTTGACAGCATCTGATCAGCATGCCGACGGTGTAACTCTCCATCTTCCGTCCTAACCCTGTAGGAGCTGGGACCTTCAACCATCTCTACCGTAGCCCTCCGCCACTTGTCTCCAGGTCCGTACATGTGGATCAACACAGGTTGGTCCACCACAAAGGTCCTAGCGGGAGGGCGTTGCGCCGCTTTTTCGAGCTGTTGCTCACCGCGGCTAGGCGCGGAGTCAGGGTGGAGTGTAGACATCGCCGTTCTGTATTTTCGCCCGTTGAGCATCTCCGCCGGAGTTCTGTTGGTAGAACTATTCGGTACGGTCCGCATATGATAGAGCACCTTGCTCATCATTTCGCTCCAAGGCAGATTTAAATTTTCTATTTTCTTAATTTTATTTTTAAAAGTCTGTATTGCTCTCTCTATCTGGCCGTTGGTAGCCGGGTGGTAAGGTGGGGATAGCAGATGTTTAATTCCGTTTTTCTTCAAAAAGTTGTTGAATTCTTCGGAAGTGAATGCTCTACCATTGTCTGAGACAACTACCTCAGGCAAGCCTTGTGAAGCAAAAATCTTTCTCATCACAGTTATAACAGCTCCACTGCTCATAGTATTCACGATTTCTGCTTCCATCCATTTACTGTGACTATCAATCAAAACAAAAAATGTTTTCCCATGAAATGGTCCAGCGAAGTCTATGTGCACCCTTTTCCAGGGCTGTTCAGACATAACCCAAATCTGTGGATCTCTTGGAGGACAGTTTCTTACCAGTTGACACTGTTCACAGCTGGCCACCATCTCTTCGATTTGATTGTCCATCTGGACCCACCAAACATAGCCTCTTGCATATGCCTTCGTTTGGACAATACCCGCATCTGGGGCATGTAAAATTTTCAGCACCTGTTCTTGTAGCTTAGCAGGTACTATGACTCTGTTACTCCATAATAAACAATCTTTAGTATGAGAAAGAGCCTCCCTTCTCGTCCAAAACGGCTGCATGGCTGGGTCTGAGTTATAATTTGGCCAACCATGAAGAACATGGAATAAAACTTTCTGAAGCAAAGAGTCCTTCTTTGTTTCTGCAGCAATCCTCTCTGCGCTAAGATTCCAACCACTTGGTTGTTCTTCCAACAGCAATACTTCCATTAGGTCTTTTTCGGCTACTGTCCCTGTAGACGGTGCAGTCCACCTGCTTAATGCATCCGCATTGCCGATCGATTTTCCTGGTCTGTACTTGATAGTGTATTCATAGCAAGCTAGCTTTAAAGACCAACGCAACATTCTTGGTGAAATCTGATCTGGTATGGGTTTTGCTGGATTAAATAAGCCAACCAATGGCTTATGGTCAGTCACTATACAAAATCTGCGACCCAATAGAAATTCATGAAATTTCAACAATCCAAACATTATAGCCAAAGCTTCCTTGTCAATTTGTCCATACCGCCTCTCATGCGCCTGCAGAGTACGTGACGCCATCATGATCGGTCTTTCCGATCCATCCTCCATGATATGTGCTATAATAGCGCCCACTCCGTATTCTGATGAGTCACATATGAGCAGTAACTCTCTGTTTAGGTCATATCCCACCAAAGTGAGATCCGATGATAGCAAGTTCTTAGCTTTTTCGAAGGCTGTTTGCTCGCTTTCACTCCACTTCCACGGAGTCTTTGACTCCAACAACCGATACAAAGGCTCCAGCAAAGTAGCTCTATCAGGTAAAAACTTTTGATAAAAGTTGTACAATCCAAGGAAAGCCCTCAATGTTTCCTTATTTGTAGGCGCCGATTTTTCCTGTATTTCTTTAACTTTTGCGGGTGCTGGATGAAGTCCCTCGCCGTCGATCATGTGTCCTAAAAATGTGATACTATTGGTAGCAAAAACACACTTTTTGCTATTCAGGTGGAAGCCCAGCTCATTTAGCTTTTCCATCACCCGACGAAGCCTCTGATTATGCTGTTCCAACGTCGCACCGGTCACCGCCACGTCATCGAGTAGACAAGCCACGCCATCTATGCCTGCCAGAGCGGAAGACATTACTCGTTGAAAAATACATGGCGCCGCACTAACACCAAATGCAAGGCGATTCACTTTCATAAGGCCAATGGGCGTATTGAGCGTTAACAGCTTGGCAGTCTCCTCATCAACCTTCATCTGTGTATACGCTTGCTTCAAGTCGAGTTTACTGAAAACTTGGCCTCCACTTAGCTTCACAAAAGCTTCCACCGATGTTGGAAGTGGGTACCTGTCTACTTGTATCGACGCATTGACTGTAGATCGATAGTCTCCACAGATACGCAAAGATCCATCATCTTTTTTCACTATCCTCAACGGAGTGGCCCACTCTGAGTACCTGACCGGGGTCAATACCCCTGTCTTGACTAGTCGGTTAAGTTCTTCTTCCACTTGCAGCTTTAAAGGAAAAGGCACACCGCGAGCTTTCAAAAAACGTGGACTTGCATCAGACCGTAGGTGAAGTGTGACGTCAGGGCCTTTGTATGCACCTAACTCTTCTTTGAACAAGTCAGGAAATTCATTCATGAAAGGCACCAAATCTTCTTGAGCCCAGTATAAGCCAGTCACTTGTAGGCCTAATGCCTGAAACCAGTTGCGGCCTAACAGGCTAGGTCCATCGCCAGACACCACCACAAGTTCACATTGAGCCTCTTTCTGGCCCAAGGCTACACGGACATTCACTACTCCTGCCACTTTCAAGGAATCCCGTGTCCATGTGACCAATTTCACCGTAGTATTCTGAAGAGCAGGAGGTGTCGACCACAACTTCTTGAAAGTTTTTTCTGATATGATACTGCGAGAAGCACCGGAGTCTACTTCCATCATCAGACTGGCTCCATCCACAACCACATTCACTTTTATAGGAGGTTGATAACTGTCCGCACACACGTAGACACCCATCATGTCTTCACATCCCGAGGAAGGCTCTTCGCTGTCCTCCATCTGGTGTACTTTTGCTTTCTTGTCACACGCTTTTGCAATGTGACCATACTTTTGACATTTAAAACACTTTGCCTTAACAAAGGTACACCGCTCGCCTGCCTTGTGTATTCGAGTACAATGTTTACACTCATTAAATTTAATTTTGCCAATATCCATTGCCTCGGTTGCCTGAGACGAACTAGACGGATTTTGAATCACTTCTTTACTCTGGCCGGGGTACATGTCTTGAAAAGTTGCCTGGTGGTTAAGGCACATCTGCACAGCTGTCTCGCATGTCAGTCCTTTGCTTTTCAACAACTCCCGGCGTAAGCGTTCGTCACGCACTCCTAAAACGAGTCTGTCCCGTACTTGACGTTTTAAGTCCGTAAAGTTGCACTTAGCACATAATGCACTTATCGCGGCCACAAAGTCTTGCACGCTTTCTCCCTTCAATTGTAGGCGTTTATGAAATTTACCTGCTTGTAAAATTTCATTCACTTCTGGTTCATAAAACTTGTCCAAAATCGCTAAAATTTCATCAAATTTCACTTGTGTAGGGCGTAACGGCACTAAAATGGACGCAATTAGAGCGTATGTGTCCTTCCCACATTGCGACAAAAACAAAGAGCGCGATTTATCTTCATCTTTTGTCAAGTCCCGATCGAGACCCGCCGCGTCGAAAGCACATAATAACTGGTCCTTGTAATCACACCACACATCAGTTTTAGCGTTAAAGGGCCCCGGCAACACAATATTCGTAGTATTGAATGCCATTTCTAATTATTTTCCTGAAGTCGCCAATAAAAGATACACGCCATGTCAAGTCGGAAACAACACTGAACTTTATTGAAGTACCCACAATTATCAAATACATAACAATTAGGTTCATGGTGATATACTTACGAATCCACTACACATCAATTTCTTCAAAGTGGTCTGTCCGTAATCACACTTCTCCTTGAATTTGTGGTACTTGTGCAGCAACGCTGCACACTCGAAACAAGCATAACGTGGCAATTCATCACCAGATAGAACCTGGAAATATAATGGTTCAAAGTCAATTTAACAAAAACATAACATAACAAACACCCAACAGTCACATACATAGTCATAATTATCTGTTTTGTGTTTATCAGGAACTACGAGTACCATGGTACTATAACACCCAGAGCCAGAAGAAATATTTGCAGATAATACAAACATTTGTCCCGCAGCATTTTATTGGCTTATAAATGCAGGTTGCGGGTTCGATTCCCGCTGCAGGACAAATGTTTGCATGATCTGCAAAAATTTGTTCCGGGTCTGAGTGTTATGGTACCATGGTACTCGTAGTTCCTGGTACCCACGACAGGGAATCCTAGTGTGGGATCAGGACTCTATTATACTAGGTATGTGACTGTTGGGTGTTATGTTATGTAGATAGATCCTGCCCATCTATCAGTAACTGCTCTGATAAAAAAGGGAGCGTCGATGACATGACAATGGTTGGCATCGCGAGTCGTATATGCGTGAGGCTAGCTCAGCTCAGAATCTTAGTGAATGGCCCCGATCCCCCTTTGGGAAGTCTGTGAGCTATGGGTGAATACACGCTGCGGATGATGATGCCCTTTTAAAGATTCATACCTTACTCTGCGTAATTTGCTCGTAATACTGTTTCAAATTGCACTGTTCTAGTTTGAACAGCTTCACATCTTTGTTTAGGCAAATGCGACATAGTTTTACAGACATTTTGTCTTTTTATAATATATTTTTTTCACAGATAAATCGTAAATCGTAAACAAGTCGTAAACAGACACGATGACGAAATTCAATCATTGTAAAATAAATGTATAATTCATTTTCAAATAGCCGTAAATCGTCTTTATTTACAAATGTACAAATTGCTATTTGCACGTAAAGCTAAAGATGACGATCGAGAGTATTCGAGGCGTAGACAGAGTAAAAGAAATTCTCTGAGCACAACACCCAGACCCGGAACAAATATTTGCAGATCACGCAAAAATTTGTCTCGCTGTGGGAATCGAAACCGCAACACTTGCTTCTCAGCTGGCTACTCAACCCCCGGGCCACTGATGTCGTCGAAAATAATTAAAAATAGTAATTCTTTGTTATTCACTTCTTCTTCTTTTAATTATAGATTCTGTGACATAACCACAATTTCTTCACAATTTTGCCAATGTTGACATCCTTGACAGTAACATACAGTTTCCAGCTTGATGTTGACGTAAAAGGTCATTGAACGGCTGAACGCTTG
Source organism: Epirrita christyi (assembly GCA_951392215.1). Lineage (NCBI taxonomy): Eukaryota > Metazoa > Arthropoda > Insecta > Lepidoptera > Geometridae > Epirrita > Epirrita christyi. The sequence goes on from OX595858.1 coordinate 10,922,841, forward strand.
GAAACATTGATTTGTGAATATTTTCGATTTTTTATCGAAATGTCTGAAATAAAGATCTGCCGTGTATGTCTAAACAAGGATGTAAAGCTATTCCAACTGGAACAATTCAGTCTGAAATATTTATACGAACAAATCATGAACAGCAAGGTAAGGAAAGTTTTTTTATACATATTTTTCTGGATTTATTTCCTCACATTCTCTCGAAAATAATGATGTGTGTTTCTGTATGTGTTCACATACAGTGTCTTATTTTTGAAGAGCTGTAAAATTTTGAGTAGGTTTTGTGTAGCTATAAAAACAACATTTGTAGCCATTGAGGTACATAGTATAGTTGTGTAACATGTTATAATCTTATGGCTAACTGAAGACTACTATCTACAAATAAATATGCAACACATACCTAAATCTTGAAAAAAGACAGTTTCATGACAAAATGACAACAGTTTTTATTTTGTAGTTTGGCTGAATTTGGCTGTTTGGTACCTGAGTTGCTACAGTTGTTCGCTATCTTTCTCCATTCAACTTTGCTCAATCAGTTAAAAGTAACACTCTACAAAATCGTTTTGCTTACATTTCCAGACAAAAACAGATAATCTTCCTCGATGGTTCTGCTTTGAGTGTGCTGCGTTGCTCCACAAATATCACAAGTTTAAGGAGAAGTGTAGCTATGGGCAGAATACTCTGAAAACCTTGTTTTGTAAAGGATTTGTAAGTAATACCCATTTTCCATAAATAGGTTTTTTTACGTAGTACTGTTATATTGCTGTAGAGACCAACAAGATTCAACTTAAATTTCGAGTCTTCATTAGAGTGAGTGAATGCAATGCATTCCGTTTACCTCTCGTTTTTTACAAATTTTTTGATATAGTTACAAATTTTTTTTAATAAAAAATTTCAATTTTATTACATTTTAATACTTCTTTTTACTCTAAACTGAAAGCCAGTCTTAGTGTTAGGTGTCTGGCAATTAATTAGTACTACGAGCTTACAACTACGGGGCCAAAATGCACTCAGTAATATGTGTATTTGGCCATAACTGAATGCATCTTGGTCCAGTGCTGAGTGAGGTGGGCATCTGGCCCAACATCAAGTGGCATCTCGCTACAACAGCCAGAGGAACAAGGAACATAACACTCTCTAAGCCAGGAGGCCATTGGGACTGGTACATACTCTGTGCAGCGTAGCGGTAGTGCGCGCGCGCATGATCGCCGGGAAGCTGTCTATGTGTGCTTCAGCGAAAATGCCGGAACATGCCATGCCCTAAAATAAAAACAAAAATAATAACTAAACTTAAATACTTGATTTTGTTCTTGAATTTTTCCAGATGACTTATGAAGTGATAGAAGACATACGCAAAAACCGAGTCGATCTCCTATCATCCATCGACTACATAATACCCAACAAGCACATCAAAACATACCACATGAAGCACAAACCAGAAATCAAGCCATCAGAAATTGAAAATGTTTTGATAAACGAATTTAACCAGGACAGCTTAAAATACGAATACATTCCTGAGACTGATGATGAGAATACTACTTTAGATAAAATAAAATACAGTAATGCATCTGCTATAGATAAAATAAAATGCAGTAATGAGTCTACATTAGATAAAATTAAATACAGTAATGATTCTACATTAGTTAAGCTAAAACACAGTAAACATTTAAAGCATGAAGACACAATCCCTAACGAACCAGAAACTTTTATTTTAAACAATTTTGATGATGATAATGATTTTGATCTGGAGTCATTACAGAATACACTTGAAACAGAATTATGTAGTAAAGTCATTAATGACGAAAAAGATGCTGCATTAAAAGCAGACTTTTTACTAGATAATACTCATAACAAAGATTTTCTAGGCAATGTAAATATAATAAGCAATAAAAAAGATATTTTAACAACTACAGAAGGGAAGGAACTTTTAAATATAGAAGACAATAGCAAAGACTCATTACTGTTTTCACTCTTAACCAGTAGTAAACCAAAAAGAAGTAAAAAGAAAAGTGATGTTCAAACCGAGCCTACATCCAAACCCAGAAAATTTGAAAGGAAAAAGCGTGCAAGGATAAACAAAGACAACTGGGAGATAAAGATACTATCGGAAGATGAAGCATTGGAACAATTCAAGCAGAGAATTAATAATAGCAAATATGTTAAATTCAATTTTAAATGCAATAAGTGTTTAAAAGGGTTTTCGAAGAATGACATACTATTGAGGCATAATAAGCAATGTCATGATGAGGTAAGTTAGTTATTTGATTGAAGCTTTTTAGAGTCTGCTTCCAAGACAAATCCAACCAACGAAAACTGCCCAACAAGTCCGGGCATTCTATAGACAAAATAATGTTTCTTTTTAATAGTTATCATTATTGTCAGCCTATAGAAGTCTACTGCTGGAAATAGACCTCGCCATAGAACGCCACGACGAACGGTCTGGAGCCGCCTCTATCCACTGACTTCCTGCTACCTTAATAAGCCTAAAATATGTTCATTGAGAGTCTATTTGGTTTGTTCTATGGGGAGTCAGAACAGGGGGGATTTACCATGCTTGGCAGGCGGATTGGTGATTGCTGTATTGGTTTTAATTACTCAGATGGATGCTGTTGCCCATCCCCTGGTGTGATCGCTTAGTCACCTTTTATGACATCCATGGGAAGAGTTACACAATCCCCACAGTGGGATGTCAGTCCAGCTCTTAATACCCCCACTTAGAATTAGGAGTTAGGAGTTGGAGGTGTTCTAACCTCCTCTATAACCTCAGTGGCGCAGTGGGCGAGTAGCCGGTTGTGACGCAAGAGGTGTAGGTTCGATTCCCGCTGCGAAGCAAATGTTTGTATGATCTGCAAATATTTGTTCTGGGTCCGGGTGTTGTGGTACCATGGTACTCGTTCCTGATAGCTACGACACAGGGAATCCTAGTGTGGGATCAGAGGCCCTACCATAAGCTCTTATTGCGATTCAGTTCAAAAACTATTCTTTACAAAATATTGGTTCCGTGATGTCCGCAGCTATATCTAAAGGCACAGTAGCCGAAGGTCTAACTTCTGGATTTATTCAGGACTTCTGCGATTAAAATTATTCTATGAAGACGGATGTCAACCACAAACCGATATTTTGTACTGAATAGTTTTTGAACTGAGGCCCAATTCTCTAAGTTATTTTAAAACTACACTGAAAGTTGACCGAATCGAGACTGGATTGTAAATTGACAGAAAGTTGAATTTCTGGTCCCTCATAAATAACAATTTAGTCTACGTTCAATTCATGGTGACCACCATTAGAGTAGGATAGTTATATAATTGAAAAGAGTAAAGAGAGACTCCATCTACTTATGCTAAAATTAACGAAAAAACTTTGAATCGTTCAAGTTTCGGTCACATTTCGATATAATCACATTACAGTGTTGTATTTTATGTTTAGAGAATACAATTTCTGACATTTAAGACATCGAAACATGATCCGAACTATTTTTTAGTTAGTGAATTGGGCCTCTGAATCGCTGTAATAGCTCATGGTAAGGCCTCAGGACTATGTATGTGACTATTGGGTGTTATGTTATGTTATCTATTATTATATATGTTATTCTATTTTAGGGTAAATTCGAGTGTCGTTTCTGTCATATGCTGTTCAAACGCAAGTTCCAACTGGGAAGACACATGGTAGTGCATTACTATGTATACCAATGTCTGCGCTGTGACTTGAAATGTAACCTTTTGTAAGTATAACTTTTAACCTATCCTTTTTTTAATCTATGAACAACATCATCATCAGCATACTATATTATACAATGGGCGGTCTTATCGCTTTGTAGCTTAGTTGTTGTTAATTGTGTATTTAGTGTAAAGCCGCTGTGCTAAATTTTCCAACTAAGCATGTTAGTAAAAACAAAAAAGACGTTGAGCTCCTTGAAAAAGTGCAACAAAAATGGTGTCATGTTTAAAAAACCTACCATATGAGCAACGCCTTAAAAAACTGGGTCTGACAACATTAGAACAGCGCAGAAAGCGTGGCGACTTGATAGAAACCTACAAAATACTCTGCAATCATTACAATGTTCCGGGAATATCAAGCATGTACACTATGAAGAATACCACAAATCTGAGAGGACACTCACTGAAGCTACAGAGCTGGCCAGGTACTAGCAATCCGAGGAAGCATATTTTGCCCAACCGTGTCGTCAGGGACTGGAACCGGCTTACAGAGTCAGTGATAAGTGCTCCATCAGTGAACTCTTTTAAAAATAGACTGGATAAACATTTTAAGTGCACTGGCAATTAATAAGATATACACGCATCAGCTTTGAGCTGCCTGTGTTTTAACTAATAATAATAATAATAATAATAATAAAACAGCCAGTCCGCTGTGACTTAAGTCGACAGTGTTTTGTTGAAAAAATGTTGCGATCACCAATCCGCCTATCAAACGTGGTGATTATGGTACATCCCCCCTTTGTATTCAATGGGGGAGGCCTCGTCCAGCAGTGATGATGATGACTTTTGTTTAATTTTCAGGAGTACAGCCGCATTCCACGAAGATTCCCACAATGGTGTGATAAGAACATGCAAACATTGCGGAGAACAGTTCAAGTAAGTTTTCACCATCATCGCGTCTCATCCCACTGCTGGGCATATAAGCCTCTCTTCGCTAGTGCCAACCGCCTTTCAATACTAAGGTCGTAAGTTCAAAACCTGGTCATGCACCATTGGATTCAATTAGAAATTAGTATGTGCTGCGTAATAGTGATAAACAAGTTTCCATTTTGTGATCATCGTACGCGAAATACACAGTTTCATACAAATACCTGCTCTCAAAAACACATTTGAACCTCATGTAAATCGATGGCAAGCTTGGAAAACTCCTAAAACTCGGACTAGTTTTGGACATAGATGTCATAACTACCTAGGACCATTTATATATACAAGGCTTAATAAAAGCCTCAATCTTATTTCTCTTACCAGAAATAGGTGTAGGAAGGTTTCATCCGATTGGCTTACTACACAAAGTTATAGACAACCGAAGAAATAGTTAGGAAAATATCATAAATAATAGAACTCTAATAAGCCATATCCCAGACGCGCTAATACATACCACCACTAATCATTACCACCACGAATAACATCCTATAGCTCTATGTGTTAGCGTGTATATATATCTATATTATATATTTTATCTTTCATTTTTTTTTTTTGTTCTTTCTCATTTGTATACTTACTCAATTCTAATTTCTAAGTTAAGTGCTATTTTGCCTGTATTTCATTTCCATCTTGATTTTTACTGCATGTATAGGAAACATACTGTACTCTCTTCAAGCATAACATTACTTTAACATTGCATTATTTTATTGATCCACGTTCGAAAGAGGCTATAGCTACCCACAACACAGGTTTTCCTAGGGTGGGAGCTAGCGCACTTACAAATTAATTCGTCAATCCAGATTATGTTTTTGTATTTTAACACTTTGCAACAATATTTATAATTATTAATTGTAACTATTGTATTATTATTAAGTTTGTTACATCTACAACCTTTATACCTACTTATACTTATACCTTATTCGCCGCTAGATATAGATGATTAGATGGTATGATAGCAGAGAAAATGTGTTGGTTAAGTACTCAGATGGATGCTGCTGCTCATCCCCTGGTGTAATCCCTTAATCGACTTTTACGACATCCACGGGAGGAGACAGAGGGTCTATTCTTAGGCCGGACACATCACGGCATAACACCAACAAATCCTTGTTACAGCACATCCAACACATTGTCAAATTGACAGGTTTCGAATGAAAAACTGTCAGACATTTTGTTATTGTCTCGTAACTGTTAGAAGACTTTTATTTAGTTGGTGAAAGTGAGAATTAGATTGTGAACGTAAGGCGTAGGAGATGGGGAATAATTTTACCCAGCTTTGAGAAAGGTTAGAAAAAAATTGTTTCGTTTTTATTACAGACACGTATCAACATACTACACACACTTGCGCATGTCGCATCGAAACTCACACATCTGCAAGCTGTGCGGCGCCAGCTTCGTCAGCGAGACGGGGCTGGAGTTCCACATGAAGAGGCAGCATTGCATCTCGGAGGAGATCACTGTGAGTCACATTATTTAGAGCAGATCACTGTGAGTGCCAAATTTACTTAAATAAAACAGATCACTGTGAGTGCCAACATTACTTAGAATATAAACTATACTCGCACCGCCATCTTTCTCCGCAGTACGCACTTTTCCCCCACTCTCCAACAATCTCCAGCCTACACTTCTAATTTTCTCCCATTTGCCAATTTTCTCCAAACTCCCACTTACTAAACATATAGGCTACCTTTTATCCCGATATTCCTAACGTAACGAGACTTTATACGGGTGGAACATACAGCTAGTAAGATTTTGATTTCAATGCGCATCCCAAAACCACTTAAAATTGTTAATAATTACTATTATAATGACATGGCAATGGATGTATATCTACCTAGTACCTACTTATGGGAACTAAATTATTTGTATGTCATAATGTATGCCTGAGTATGTTGGACGCGTGAATTATGACCATCAATGTAAAATTACCATAGACGTATCGTCTCACGACCTTTGAGCGTGGTCGCGGTCGGTGCTCATGAGGATGGACCTCAAAATGGTCAACGAAACGTCAGCAGGAGAATAGTAAAGTACGTGGTGTATAGTCGTTATTTTTCTAAAATGATACCAAGCCACGATAACTTAAATTCTATTAAATAAATTATCTTTATCTTATCTATAAGCTTTAATGAATTCCAGGAGCAACAAGACGCGAATATCTACTGTGAGAAGTGCGACGTGTCTTTCGTGTCTCAGAGCGCTTTCGACGAACATCTCTCGCAGTCCAAGCTACATGAAGACGAACAGCCTTCCAGGAGGAAACGATCGCGAAAGGAGATTATAGAGAATGCAACCACATGCAGATTCGTAAGTTTTTTTTTTATTTTACTTGGCAAGCAAACAAGCATACGGCCGACCTGATGGAAAGCAGTTACCGTAGCCTATAGACGCCTACAACACCAAAGGCATCATACGCGCGCTGCCGACCCTGAGACATAAAGATGAAAAGTCTCATGTGCCTGTAATTTCACCGGCAGCCGTACCCTTCAAACCGAAACACAGCAATGCAAGCACTACTGCTTGGCGGCAGAAATAGGTACCATAGTAGTAATTCCCCGGACGAACTCTTTCACAAGAAGTTCTACTACTAATAAAAGTCGCAGTCATATTATGCTCGCTTGTTATTGTCACTGGATACCTTTTGGTCACCGTGCGCAAATCAGTCATCATCATCATCATCAGCCTGTAGAAGTCCACTGCTGAACATAGGCCTCCCCCTTAGAATGCCACGACGAACGGTCTTGAGCCGCCTCCATCCACCGTCTTCCTGAGTCGTTTATAATATGTTTAGTCCATCGAGTGGAGGGCATTCCTCTACCGTCCGGTTTGTGGTCGCCACCCGAGAACCTTTATTCCCCAACGGTTATTTCTTCGAGCTATATGACCTGCCCATTGCCACTTCAACTTGGTAATTCTGAGAGCTATGTCGTTGATCTTGGTTCTTCTACGGAATTTTGTATTTTTTGGTACATTTCAGTGCAGAGAGAAGTTCACGACGCGCGCAGAGTGTAGAAAGCACGTCGCCACCGAGCATAGAGGTGCCAAGGTCGGAGACGTGAACAAACAGGAGCAGGAACGAGTCATGTGCGAGATCTGCGGGGCTTGGCTCGCTGTGAGTATGAGTGATACTTGGCTTGGTGCACTTCCGGGTACGCAAGCCAGTACTATAATGGTGAAAAAAAAACTATAGTGAAACATGGTACATATGTGACTGTTGTGTGTTATGTAATGTTATGTTATGTATTAAATATTCATACAATATATTTTCATCACTCATGCCCTGAAAGTAGGTCATTAACTCTAAAACCGCGTGGCTACTCTTAACACTCTATTCCAATCCTAATGAGGTTCACGGCCGTTTCAAATCATGCTTTCAGCTTAAAAAATAGATGGCGCTGCTCTGCAACTTATCTGTCAAGTGTAAAAATAAATTGAAATGTCAACATCGACTACGTAGAAATAATTTTCGTTTCGTAATATTTATTTTTGCCTAATTCTAAAAACACCACGATATCATTAGCGCACACTCAAGCACAAACAGAATATCATGACTAATAGCCACAGACTAGTTAGATAATAGTTTATTACGCGTGCACCACAGATAATACATTTGACAATCTTATCAGCTACAGTTGAGTCAGCGCCATCTATCGAACCAATTTGAACTACTTTTTTTTTTGATCGAAGATGATAAGCCCTCGTTCAGGATTTAGTGTAATTTACAACAAAACAAAGGTACTCTTGAATTCAATACTAGCACACAATATAGAATGGAGATTGGTGGAATTTTATGGAACTAAGTGATCGACTTTCCTCGATTTGTTGGTAATCTTGATCCTATTTTGACGTTGTTCTACCACGACCCAACGCGCAAAGTCAATTGCGTACTCGATCCAATTTCAAACTGGGTTTGGTTCAAGAGCGTTATTAGAATTGAAACTGGATTGCGATTAGAACTGGATTGGGATTTAAACTGTTTTCAAGAGTAGCCCCGCTGCTCCGTCAATGCGATTTACGGGCTTATGGCCATAAGTAAATATGAAAATAAATGCTGGACAAATGTCCATATGTAATATAACATTATCTAGCCCCAAGCTAAGCAGAGCTAGTGTTCTGGGTACTAGATAACTGATATACTTAATACAATACATTAGTACATAGATATATATTTTTTTTATACATAGAAAAATACCCAGAACACCCTGAACAATTATCGGCAGATCGATACTTGTTCAGAGGCGGGAATCGAACCCGCAACCTCCTGCGTCGCAGGCAAACCTTCGCCCGCCGCGCCATAGAGGTCGTCAAATATGAAAATAGAACGTGTCTTATTACCTGGACAAAGCCCCCCTCATTGAATACAATGGGGGGATTTGCCATTTATACACTGAGTACTCGGGTGGATGCTGCTGCTCACCACCTGAGGCCCAATTCTCTAACTAAAACAGAGTTCGGATCTTGTTTCGTTCTTGTGTCGATGTCTTAAATGTCAGAAATGTTTTTTTTTATTCATATTTATTATAAGGCAGAAATGTTAACTCAAAATACTGTAATTATATCGAAATGTGAGCGAAACATGAACGATTCAAAGTTTTTTAAGATACTTTTAGCTTATGTAGATGGAGTCTCTCTTTACTCTTTCCAATTATATATATAACCGTCCTACTCTAATGGTAGTCACCGTGAATTGAAAGTCGACTAAATTGTTATTTAATGAGGGAGCAGAATACCAACTTTCTGTCAATTCACAATTTAGCCTCGATTCTGACAACTTTCAGTGTAGTAATAATTTAGAGAATTGGGCCTCCTATAATCCTATAGTTGGACGATCTCTGTGGCGCGGCAGGCGAGTAGCCGGCTGAGACGCAATAGGTGCGGGTTCGATTTCCGCTGCGGGACAAATGTTTGCTGATAATCTGGGTGTTGCGGTACCGTGGTACTCGTAGTTGCTGATACCCACGACACAGAGTAACCTAGTGTGGGATCAGGAATATGTATGTGACTATTGGATTTTATTTTTATTTTTTTATTTATTTATTGAGAGAAACCAACAGCGATACAAAATGTATAAACAGAAACTTAGAGATAAAACATAGGGCCAATAACAGGTTTCTACATTTGAACAGATGAAGAAAGAAATGCTGGGAACAAACAACAGCTGTCTGCAATCTTATGTTATGTTAATCTTGTTTCCAGGCGTCCAGCATAGAGGTACATATGAACCGACATACGAAAAAGAAGGTGTTCCCATGTCAGTACTGCGGTAAGGAGTTCCTGTGCAAATCAGGATACAACACTCACCAGGCGGTAAGTCTTACATGTTTCTAAGCACCTCCTTCACTGGTTCTGTCTTGGATACCCTGCGTTAACCCATCATCATCATCAGCCAGTAGAGTCCACTGCTGGTCTATCGGGGAATTTGCCATAATCACAACGCTTTGGCAGGCGAGTTCGTGATCGCAGTATTGGTGTTAAGTACTCAGGTGGATGCTGCTGCCCATCCCCTGGTGTATGTTAGTATAATGTTAGGTCATCAAACTGTGACAGGATGGTGAAATGCGACTATTTCATCATCACCATCAGCCGTTAAAAGTCTAATACTAGACATAGCCCCGATAAAATGTCATGACGAAGGGTCTCGAGCCGCCTCCATCCACCGACTTCCTGCTACCATTAAAATTTAGTCGGTCCATCGAGGGGGCCTTATAGTGTCGTCCGGTTTGTGGTTGCCACTCGAGAACCTTTATTACCCAACGGCCGATATCCAAATTGTGAATAAAACTGAAGAACCATTGTTAAAATAGGGGAAATTAATAAATGTGGAACCCAAAAAATTCGTAGTGTAAAAACCGACTTCACGGGATGGGCAGCAGCATCCATCTGAGTTCTCAACACCAAAAAACTATGATCACCAATCCGTCTGCTAAGCTTGGTGATTATGGCAAATCCCCCCATTGCATTCTATGGGGGAGGCCTCGTCCAGCAATGGACGTCTGAGGGCTCATGAAGAGCTGTTGGGGTATATCTGAAACTACTAAATTTATTTCAAAAAATATTTGACTATAAATAAAAAAAAATTTATTCCCTCATTAATATAGGCTATTTTAGAAATCGGTCAAAGTCGCGAGGATTCAGCTAGTCTTATATGTTTCAGAAACACACGGGAATAAGACCGCACGCGTGTAAGATTTGCCACAAGCGATTTTCTCAAAAGTTCGCAATGGAAATACATTATAGAAGAGTGCACCTCAAGGAACCCTACCCTAAAAGGTAAGTACCACCTAAAAAGTGTCACCTACTAATGAGATATTGATAAATTAATGAATGAATGAAAATTCTTTATTGTTCACCTTTTGTTAATAGCTCCTTGTGAAAGAGAAAATAATTCTTTTTTGGAAAATTTTCTTATCCGTACTTTTGTGAAATATGCTTTCTAATAGCTGATGATATGAATAATCAGAAATGAGAGCTGATTCAAATGAGCCCGAACACGAATACTATTATTCATCTCGATGAATAATAGTATTCGTGTTCGGGCTCATTGAGACTGAAGGTGGACAGCATAACTCCTCGGAGTTATGCTGTCCACCTTCAGTCTCCATCATCAGATCAGCTCGCTGTCACCATATTGTATTGTCATTGGAACTTGACAGGTATTTAAATTTACAGCGTACAAACCTCAGAATAATTACTCTTTATTCTGAGGTACAAACAAATAAATATATAACTTTTCATTTAAAAAACCGACTTCCGCCATTATATTCGACTAAATATTTGGATGACAAAAAATGATGAAAGAACCATAGTGGTAAAAGGGTTATGATACTTTTTGAATGCAAATGCTTGGTTTGTTGCTGAAAATATCAAAATTGCCATATGTATGCCTACAATATTTGAGGAGTTCCCTCAATTCCTCATGGATTCCATCATAAGAACTGGATTCTGAAAAAAAAATGGGACCAATCTGAAAGTATATCTATTCAAATAAAAAAATAATTTTCCAAATCGGTTCATAAATGCCGGAGATATGAGGTAACAAACATTGAGAACCCTCCTCCTTTTTTGGGAAGTCGGTTAAAAAGGCATTTAAATCATCATTATCATCATCAGCATGTAGAAGTCGACTGCTGAACATATGCTTCCCCATAGAATGCCGTGACGTGGTCTTGAGCCGCCTCCATCCACCGACTTCTATTTAAGTCTTCTTCAGACGGAAGTCATCCACTAATGGAAAAGGCGTCCCCCATTTAATGAATTGCGGGGACTTGCCATTTTCATTACGCTTGGTAGGCGAATTGGTGGTCGCGGTTTGGTGTTAAGTACTCAGGCGGATGCTGCTGCCCATCCCCTGGTGTAATCCCTCAGTCGGTTTCTACGACATCCACAGGAGTCCTAATTCTTAGGCCTAGACTACCAAGGCCACATCGTCGGTCTATTTAAATAACAAAAAACGAACTTTTCATTTCAGAAACAGAAAGAAGAACTCGGATGAAGTCCCGCTTTTCGAGAAGATGAAATGGACTTAGTGACAAGAAATAACACCCAACAGTCACATAAGTCCTTGATCCCACACAAGATTCAGTGTTGTGTGTATCAGAACTACGAGTACCATGGTACCACAACACACTGATACGTAACTAATATTTGCAGAACATGTAAACATTTGTCTCGTAGCGGGAATCGAACCAGCACCTCTCGCGTCTCGGCTACTTGCCCATCGCACCACAAGGTTGACAAAAGTACCTACATTTCTGTACTAAAATCCCATATAATTACAAATAACTTACCACAAATCAATTGGAGCACCATCCATTTACGATTTCTAAAAATATGTTTTAAAAGTTCAAAAAGAAACTGTTCTGATTAATTCGTATCATGGATAATGCAAGAACCCACTGGTGGAACGCATGGCAGTGGAGATTGGTGGAGATTTTGAGATTTAGATCATTCCCCAAAATGATAAAAAAACTTTTTTTATTTATATGACAAGACAACTATAAACATAAATTACTCCTAAGTTTGGCCCATTTTCGGCTTGAGGTTTTATTCAATGTATCTAACCATATAATGCTACATTTTCTTGAAACATACATGGTGCTGCTTTTTGCGTTTTTTGAGATATGATGAGGAAAAGGATAAAATATTTAAAAAGTCCCACTGCTGGGGATATTCAAAAAAAGTTCTCCTATCTTCCCCCACCACGCGATCAGAACCGTCATGTCAATTTATAATCTCGGAATGAGCCATACCACAGAGACTAGAAACGGAATATTCACCATGATTTTTGAGCTTTATTAATTATTTTAGTTTTATTGGTGCATGCAAATAAGCCGTTTTTTTTTATTTATTTAAAGGACTTTGTCGCTGAAACTGTGCCGATATATCGGGAATTAATAAAGCTCAAAAATCATGGTAAATATCCAGTTTTTAGTGATAATTATGTGCAGAACCTTGATTGTTTCAATAGTTATCAACACCTCATTTTGCGTGGGTCAGTTAAAAATAAGTAATCTCTGTAAGTTCCTCATGTAAATTGTAAATAAGTTGCATACAATGTACAATAAATTGTTTGAACAAATTATGTAAATAATTTAATTATAGTTATTATTTTGAAAGTGATAACTCTTCAATTTAACCAAACTAACTTTAGTTATTAAGGAACAGGGGCGTTTACCCTCATGGTAAACTAAAAAATATAAACTCCTAAAGCGATTCAGTACAAAATATCGGTTCGTCGTTGACATCCGTCATCATTGAATAGCTTGAATCACAGAAGTCTATAAACCTTCTGCTACTGTGCCTTTAAATATAGCTGCGAACATCACGGAACCGATATTTTGTACTCAATAGTTTTTGAACTGAATCGCTATATAAGAGCTCATGGTAACCCAACCAGATTTCCCCTGAAGTGGTGTAATTCTCTTACCATTATACATTTGATCGTTCGTTTCCTCACTTTATGGGCTCTTCCAATGTTAGGTTAGTGATCATTATGTTGGGGTTTGGTGGTTCTGAAAAGGGCCTTATAACTGATGTTGGAACAACCAATGTGGTGAAAGGATTCACTACGTACCTACAGGCTCCTTTAATGTCATACGTCTTTGAATTTTTGGTTCTAGAACCTCCCAGTTTCCTCAAGTTTTTCTTTACCGTTTTAAGAACAAACTGTAAACTGTTTAAATTTCATTAAATAAATAAATAAGAGCACGTAAAACTGCGCTCATAAGATTTTCGGCTTAGTTCCATCCACCCCGGTGGCCAGGCCCCTGTACCGGAGGCGGATGGGAAAATAAATTCCGTCGACTGCGGCAGCTGATGCCGACGTTCCCGGATTCTGTCCGTCTGGGGAGGTTGGGGAAAAACGAAAAAATGTTGCACCGTGCCCGGTGATATCAATATTAGGCGATACCTAGTAATAAATAGATTGTTATAGTTAAAAATATTTATTATTTACTACGAAATCAAATAAGCTAACAAGGAAGCAAAGCTTTTGAACGAAATAATCAGTTTTCTAGGGTAGGTTGGGTTATAATAAAAATCTTTAACATTAAATAACATCGTAATTTTTATAATAGGATTTAAAAATAACTTATGCCAGCAACGTCATTTAGGCAACATCTAAGGTAAGTGCAACGCATTTTTCATTGTTAATTGTACGTCTTATAGAGATAAGCATGAGCCTAGGTCCTAAGCTTAAACACTAAACTTTGACAGCTCCTAAGCCTTGGAAGCTGTCAAAGTTTAGTGTAGACGGGCAAGTCTCGCCCCAAATTGCGTTCTCCATTGCTAGATGCGCAATTTAGGGGCGGGTTGAAGTCTGGTCGCATGTCACCACACCACCAGTGTTGTCACAAAACTCAAGACTGACTCACACTATAGTCTTTCACACGTTAATCATTCACTTTGCGCATAGGCATTACAGTTCTTTTAATCATTCACTTTGCGCACAAGTATTACAGCTCTTTTAATCATTCACTTGCGCATAGGTATTACAGTTCTTTTAATTATTCACTTTGCGCATAGGCATACAGTTATTTTTATCATTCACTTTGCGCATAGGCATTAGTTATTTTAATCAATCACTTTATGCATATGCAGTTGTGTTAATTTAAGAATCTTTACTGTTCTTATGTTTGTATTTAACTAATTATAGTAAATGAGGAAACTCTTATTAAAGAAATCATCTATAGACCACCAATTGGCAAAAGTGATCATATCACACTTGAATTTGACCTCCAATGCCTCCAATTTATACAGCCAGTAAAAAGCCAACTCTCATACAGAAGGTTCTTTGATTCAGTTGACTTCGACGAATACAATGTGCATTTGGAAGAAAACTTATATGAAGTAAATCCTTCTGGTAATGTGGAACAAATTGTGGACAGGAATCTTGGGAGCAATTAATACCGCTACCGACAAACATACCCCTGAAAAATTTATAAGAAATAAAACGAAAAACAAGCCTTGTATTGACAAGTGTGCCTTGGAATTGATTGCAGAGAAGAAACTGTAATGAGATGTATACAGATCAACAGGTACAGAGAGTGATTATTCTAGATTTCGCGAAGTGAACAACAGATGTATCTCATGGACAAGGAAACAGAGAAGTGTATATGAATCTAAATTACTAGAATACGGAGATAAAGCTTTCTACTCGTACATTCGCCGCAGCACTACTTCCACAGTGAGCACCCCTCCGGCTATCAGGACCCATAACGGGACTTGGTTACTAATCCCAATGACATAGCAGAAGCATTTGCAGAAGAGTTTATCAGAGAAGGCATACTCCAAAGAACCGGCCATACACCAAGCTACCAAAGTTACCTCTTTTGCTTATGTGGAGAATAATTTAAGTGAAGTATCATTTACAGTAAAAGATGTTGAAAAGGCTATCTCTAAACTTGGGATCCAGTCATCCCCTGGCCCTGACAAACCCTTGTTGTGTTCTTATAAAACCTGTAAAGATTTTAGCACCAGCCTTAGCTGAACTACTGAATAGATCTTTTGAATCAGGATACCTTCCTCAGGATTGGAAACATGCCATAGTCACTCCAATCTACAAAAAAGGGGATAAGAGTAAACCTGCAAATTTTCGCTCAATCAGTCTTACTAGCGAAACTTATGGAAATAATTATTTGTGATAAACTAACTTTATTTTTAAACCAGGAATCCATAATATCAGTCAAACAACATGGTTTTGTCATAAGAAGATCAACTGTTACAAACCTGCTGACATGTGTCAAATAAATTAGTGCTCAAAAAAATTTACCAAAACTAAGAGACAATATTTCAACTAAATTTTAACACTGTTGACGTAGACACATCAGCGAAAACTGCTTGTCTATAAATAAGTAATAATAATAATAACTACTGTTCTTATGTTTGTATTTAACAACTAATTACGGGATACCTAGTGTCCCGTGTAAAATAAGTATCACTTAAAATGGCCATTTATCTATCGGTTTGCGCATAGGCAGGTTTGTGAATTTGAGGGACAGTTCTTAATCAGAGGCCCAATTCTCTAATTTAAAAACATTCAATTCGCAGTATAATCTCGTCTCAGTCGCACTGTCAGCTGTCACCTATATAGTAACTATTACTTAATCTTCGCATGCATACGCGAAGATTAAGTAATAGTTACTATACGATACAGTGCGACTGACACGAGATTATATTGTGACTGGAATGTTTTAAAATTAGAGAATTGGGCCTCTGTTTTGCACGGTTGGTTCCTATTTACTATACCTGCTAGTTTATCACGAAACTCTGCAAGTTGATCAGCGCACAGGCTATAACTACAGCTTCGTCCAATACCCTCACCAGCTCAGAGCTAATAACGGAATGGTCTCTGACCATTGTGTAGTCTCTCACTCTTTGCACCACTCTCTCTATGTCATTCAGGATCCGATTGTCTTCGTTCTTCGAACAGGGCGCATTTAGACCTTCAGGTTGAGATACATTGTGACTTGTATGAGATCGTTTTTGGGCTCCAGGCCTCAAAAGCTTTAATCCTTTTTGCGAGAGCATCGGTTCCGCATTCCTAAAGCCGTTGTTAACTATGATGCAGGCACCAGGATGGAGCCTTTCTAGATATTTGGTGTTTTCTAGCAATCTTTCATCGCTGTGACTCCCTCCGTACCCGGGTGAGACGTAGTTGATTAACCCGTCCGGGGAACAGCTTATTAGGTATTTCACTGTGTTTCCTCTTTCACTTTGAGTCAGCTCTTTGCTTATCGTCGTACGCGGTTGCACTTTCAACTCCAAAGAGTCTATCACACTTGTGTTGTGGCGCTTGGTCCGTAATGGAATGGGCAGGTTAGATTGTATATCCTCAGCACTGTCCATGTTCACGATAAAAGATTCCAATGTCTTCGCTAAAATGGGCACGAAATGTGTGAATATGTCTTGCGCTTCTTCGGCAAACATGCCAAATTGATCGGCTAGTTCTTCGAAGTGTGTGTCGAGTTTAATTTTCTTTAAGCATAGTAGGATATGCGTTATGGATACATGGGTCTGTTTGTGTAGTAACTCGATGAGATGGTAGCAGTTTTTAGGTATCCCGATGTATAGCTGAGGGTTCGCTCTGATGCGTGCGAGCGTGATCTTCAAGGCTTGTTCGTTCAGTAATCTCTTATCTGCTTCGTAAATTCCATCCGTGATGCCGTCTGATGACGCTACAAAGTATGGAATTGTGTTTTTATACTCAGTAGTATCTGCAACAGATAAAAATAAAATGATTAATGGGGACATATAGCACGCAGAACTGACAACAGTTGGGTTATTGAGGTTCTCGACTAGTAACACGATTCAGACGACGCAGTGAAGAATAGGAATTTGTTATTTACAACTAATTCAGCGTGTATTTTCGTGCTCACAATTTATTTTCAAATATATTTTTCAAACAAAGCATAAATAACTGTTTAGCACAGAAAGCATCCAAAAACCCGGCACGCGACATACGACAAAAAATCATCTACAAAAATTTACCCGAGGTACCTAGTTAGAATTATCAATAAAGAGTATCGATTGTCATGATAAATGTTCAGTTGTACTACTAATGCCGCATAAGGTCACTAGTACTACTGGTAGTACTAGAGATATAAAGGTGTGTCATTTGTACTACCAGTTGTACTTCTTAGTAGTACAACTGACACGGAGGCACCAACATTTTTTTAAACTTAGGTAATTGAAAGTCAGTGCTATCCATAACTTGTTTTGGTAACTTGATAAGGCGAAATATAATAATTAATGTTTGTTAGTGAAAGTTGGGTATGGCGTATGGCAGAAGAAGCATCAGAGTAGAATAAATGCAGGGGCGATGAGAGCACTGAGAAGTACCTAATGTGTGGTTTAACTTTGAATGATAGAGTGAGAAACGGTGTGTTAGGAGAGTATTGTGATGAGGATTGAGAAAGGTATGCTAAGATGGTATGGGCATCTAAAGGATGGATGAAAGAAGATTGACGAAACAGGTGCATAAGGCTAGTGTGAATGGACCAGTTGGAAGAGGAAAACCTCTGCGTACTTAATCTGACCAAATCGGAGACGTTTTGGGGAAACGCCAGGCCGAAAGTACCCGAAACCGACGCGCATGTATGAAGAATGTATCTAATGAGAGTGAATGAAGCTAAAGAGGTAAGTCAGGAGGTAGTTCCCAAAGGATCGTAGTAAGTGGAAATTCGTGGTCTGCCTACCCCTCCGGAAAACAGATTTTATGTATGAAAAAGCGATTGAATCGTGTCCACAATCGCCATACTAAAAGTTAAAAATACCTATATGCTAGTACCTACCATAAATTTGTGAGCTTGTTCCTGCTTCCAGACTTGAACCCGCTACCTCCACATCAGCTTTCGAACACTGCAAATTCAAATTTATTGAATTATGATTATGTAGGTACTTCTTCTTCTTCATCAGCCGGTAGTCATCCATAGAATGCCACGAAGAACGGTTTCAAGCCGCCTCCATCCACCGACTTCCTTGCTACCTTTATAATGCTCTTGGTCCATCGAGACCTTGCTTTACAGCGTCGGGTCGTCCGGTTTGTGGTCGCCACTCGCGAACCTTTATTTCCCAACGGTTGTCAGTTCGGTTGTCAGTTCTGCAAGCTATATGAACTTTTGGCCCATTGCCACTTCAACTTGATTATTTTGAAGTCTTTGGCAATTAATATTAGAGTGATATATTTTTAGAATGTACCTACTCATCAAGCCCTTTCTTTAGATACCAAACTCATTATAATAATAATACTTAATAAGGTGTAGGTACAATAGGTAAGTAGTAATAATTATATTTTTTTAAGGCTGTAAAATTGCTTTTAAATTTAGCCACATTAAAGTTAGTTTGACATCCTAAATAGCTTAGGACACGCGAAACGTCGAGAAGCATCTTAAGAGGGCACTATTCTACAAATTAGCTCCCTCTTTAACGTACGCGATAACCCGCGCGCCATCTCGCTCGCGCTAGCGAGTGTCGTGCACAAAAATGAAGTTTTTTGTTTATTATGGCGAAAATAAAGAAGGCGTAATATGTGATTTTGCCCAACAAAATCGATTTATAACTCGGTAAGTACGGGTTCTACGAGTTAAATATTTTGGAATATGAAAATTTTATATTTTTGCATTTATTTTGTAAAGTTGAAAACACGATATGTAAAAAACCTCGATAGTTTTATTTAATGAAAAATCCTTGTTTCCCACACGTTTTGAAAGAAATCTCAGGAACCCTACGGTTTTTTAAGATAAATTTTACTACAACAAGTAGGTAATAACTATTTATTCTTATGCTAAAATCAGTTTTTTGATAAACACTTTATTTTCGCCATAATAAACAAAAAACTTCATTTTTGTGCACGACACTCGCTAGCGCGAGCGAGATGGCGCGCGGGTTATCGCGTACTTTAAAGAGGGAGCTAATTTGTAGTATAGTGCCCTCTTAAGATAACTTGATTTGTCAAAATCCGTCAAGTAGTTTCGGAGCTGAGAGGGAAAAAATTAACAAAGTTACCTACCGTAGTCCGTAGATATACCTACAGCGGAAAGTTACATACAAATTAACATTGTACAGGGACATTTAATTTCTAAATGATTTGCTTGAATACTAATTGCTATTTAGAAAAACAAGGTTGTAGTATTTTGACAACCTCTGTGGCGCGGTGGGCGAAGGTTCGCCTGCGACGCAGGAGGTTGCGGGTTCGATGCCCGCCTCGGAACAAATATTTGTACGATCTGCAGATATTTGTTCAGGGTGTTCTGGGTATTTTTCTATGTATAAAAAAATATAACACAAGCTCTGCTTAGCTTGGGGCTAGATAATGTTGTGTGAAATATCCAGCATTTATTTATTTATATTTATTTATTTATTTGCTAATGAGTCCCGAGTACTGATGAGTGGTTTAGATTTCATCCAGATTCGCGAAGAACACGTTTTTGGAGAATTCCAGGAAGAAAAAGCCGACTCCAGCATCCACTAGAGTTCCATTCGTACCAAGGCAGGACAATCATAGTATGAATTCGTAATGGCGCGCGAAAACCCTGGCGAGACTTTGAAACCCTAATTTTAGGTTCGAAACATGCATTAAGTGAATGTACTAATCAGATTCCTCTCTGATAAGAAAACTATAAGCTTATAACATAACACCCAACAGTCACATATACGTAGTCACTTGAAGGTGGCCGGGCTAGCCTGACTTCAGCCCGGGCACTATAAAAAAGTAGACAAGCACGTTATGTATTGGAACTATTCTGCTACAGAAGAAATATACTCTATGAATAATGCATATGTAAGTACCGGTTATTTCAGAGCTTAAACTAAATACAATGAGATATTGATTTGGATAGGTGGCTAGGCTGAATTATCTTTATATCCCCAGTATGAAAAAACTACACCTCCAAACCTAGCTCAAACTAATGTACTCGTGACGAATAATATATTTTATGTACCGTCAAATAGACCATCTTCACCCAAGAGGATTAACATTACCATACTCATTGCGTGACAAAAAAATCATAACAATTAAACGTTTTGGGATATCAGGTTATTCATCAGAAAACTACAAAAATTGCTACTAAAATCTAAAATCAATTTGATTTTTTTGTCTCGCAAGGTAGAGTATGGTAAAGTTAATCCTCTTGGGTTAAGATGGCCTATTCAACGGTACTTCCTTAGTTTCTAATGTACCTCTTACAATATAGGTAAGCATTTTAAGGTTGGAACAATATCATACTCCTGTTGTCATGTAAGGTGACAAGTTAAGAGTAAAGATAGCTAATCGAGGAGAGAAATTAAAGAGAATTTAAAATAGTTAATACAAGTTTAATAGAGAACAAAGAAAGTCGTAAGGTCAGGCCAAGGTCATTTTTCACTCTGTTCCGTTACACTGAACAGTTGATGCATGTCGTAAAAGTAAGAAGAAGATGGTTTTTGTATATGAACGTTCAGAGCTCAAAAACTCAAGCCGAGTCGACCAATGGTCAGGTGAGTGAGAATAGCAAAGATGTGACGAACGAGTCTTCTAGCGAGATTTAGAAATTTGAAAACAATATAAGCACATTAAACAGGTAATTTTAGACTCGCTTTGCTCATTCAATCTATGTCCAGCAGATACCTTAAACAGGCTGATGATGATGATGATAACACAATAGTTCTGTATTATTATGTACGTGTGCAGTCATACCTAAACTATAAATCAATCAATTATCAATCTAATCAATCGCAGAATATGTTTACACAATAATTTGATGTGGTGTATTGTTCCCACCTACCTACCTTTTCTAAGTACCTATTATTAGAATTACATGTCGCAATTTATAACTTTTCAAAATTTCATCTAGATTGCTTCAGCCGTTACGGCGTTTATCGGTAACAAAGATCGAAGCATCTATACTTTCACATTTGTAATATAAGTAGGAGTAGGATCTTACTTTGTCTTGATGACTGGATTGTTCACTTAGGGGTAAGAAGAGCGTGGGTACTGCATCAGTCTCTAATCTCCGCCATTTCAAATTATCAATTTTATTTACAAAGCATGCTCGAGTAAAGTGTTTGGAACAGATTCGTCTATCTTTCGGGATCCAATCTGGTTTGTTGATAGCCTCTAGCCATTTTTTTTTATAAACATAATTTTGAGGAAAACTGAAAGAATCAAAAGAAATACTCTTGTAAGAAAAACGCAACGAGACTAGAATATTTAAAAGGTTCCATCCCATTTTGATAGCCGCGCGGATTATACGTAAAATCTTTCGATAGTCGATCGCATCAGGTGCATTGGTACCTACAACACTATGACAACCAATACTGTTAGTAATTTTTGCATAAAAATTACTAGAAATCCTTATAAAACAGGATTATGAGATGGTATTTTGTTATACAAATAGCCCCCAAACAATCACATAACCCTGACCCCTAAACCCCTAATCTACAATTAACAAAATAACTTACCGGTGGAAACTAATATTCACATCATTGTTTTGTTTGAAACAATGAAACGTGGACGAATGGGATTTACACCCCGGCACTGCACATGCCATTAATTGTTAGTGTGCTTGCCTTTTTATGGTAATTTTAGCTGCAACTCGCAGTAATTTAGCAAAATTTTATAAATTTTCACTCCTGCCTGTCAATACGTCGTTCACATGTAAACAAAACCCGAATAGAGGTGGTCGTTTTTAAAACAACGATGTTACACAACGATGTCAGTATACGATGCAGGCATCCGTTGCTGAAATGATGAACAACGGATGCGTGCAACAGTCAACACCGACCCACCCGACCGACCAACATCGGTGCCGGACCGGCAACGATGTTGACACCACATCGTTGCCCCGGTCCGGCACCGATCGGTCGGTGTCGGTAGTCAACGCGATGCACACAACGATGCGACCGGATAGGCTATACTGGTGTGAGCGAGACAAACCAACGACAACGTATGGTATTCCACCTTCCAGCGTAAGAAGTCCCGCGGAAAACTAAGGAACTTCATTTTAGTACGCAGCGAAGTAGACACTAGCGCCACGAGCATATTTATTTTTTGTTTAACTGCATGGTTAGATAGCAATGTTAGCAATGTTAGTTTTGATTTTTTCATAACGTAAGTACGGTACGGTCGAAAACTTCAGAGTGCGTGAATTATTAAAATAATCGTTGTAATGTAAATGTTTTAAATAAATTTATATCGAAAAATAATTTATGTATAAATAAGTGTTTATTATACTGTAAGTATGCGTATATACTTAGCGTATCTACTCTGTACGTACTACTTTATGATTTAATAAAATACCATTGTTTGATACAAAAAGGTACTTGTATTTATTGTTCCAATTGTTAGTATAATTCTAACCGAGTCCTAGAGACGACTGACTTCTTCCTGCACGCGGGGTGCGGGAGGAAGACACACATTCTCGGGCTCATATTACATTGAGTGCACCTACAGTACACCCCTTCTTAAAAAATTTTTTTAGTTAATTACATTACAAAAAAATCTTATAATACTGTTGACACATAAACTATTCAATAACACTAAAGTTTACCAACTTTCTACGACTGTGCCGCACACACATACCTATCGCACACTTTGTTTACACAAGATAACACTTTAAATGACGTTATCATACGCGGGGTTCGCGACTCCCGCTGCTTGCTGCATCTGCACCCTTACGGAAGGCGAGGGCGACACCATGCCATGCTGCGGTATGCTGCTGCTGCTGATAACAATTTCTTTGCGTAACCAACGTTTGATTCTATTCTTGAATTGTTGCCATAGAAAATACGTTATGATGGCGGCAATGAGGATGATGATTACTATCATCAGTACGCTTTGCTGTGACACCTCCACGTTACTGCCACTTTGGGCAATAATGATCTCTTCCTTTACGTCTTTGCTCTGTCCTTTGCCCATTGTTCTCGAAATCAAATATTGAACTGACATGATTGAACAATTTGATAAGCATTTATACCTAATAACCTTTGGTTATAAATGCCGATCGAAAAAAATCGAAGTGTGTGTGTGCGCTTGTACGTCAGTCGTCTAAAGTTACGATACATATAAGTAAGTACTATCAGTTACACTGCATGTATGCAAATTCCCTGGGTACATGACTTACTTACTTTGTGACATGTTTGCCTCAATATAAAACAAAGTTATTAAACATGACACCTAAGTAACCTAATGTACATAACAAAGTTTGTAAAAAAATGAAAATAAATGAAATTTTAAAAGCTCTTAAGTAAACAATGTATAAGTAAAAACTTAATCTACACATTTAAAACGTAAAACTTTTGTAAAAAAATGTATATAAACAAAATGCATTAAGTACAGTACGAGTTGTATAAACTACTCACAAAAATGTACAAAACGTTTCGGTTTTTTTACAATGCGACCGCTTCTTGTAGTTCGGGGCTCATCCTTATCAGTACCTGCTGTACCATAATCCCGTGGTACCTGGTTTGATAAACCTCTCTGTGGCATGATAGTAATGGATGGTTCGATCCGATCGTCTGTGCCTTGATCCTGCGGCACAGTGCACGAGGTGCTTCTCTGTGGTACGGAATCGTCGTCCCCAGTAAACAAATAGGCCGGTTTTAGACGGTCAATAGAAACGCTTGCCTGCCTATCGTTTATTTTTATAACGAAAACCTTATCTCCCTTTTTAATTACTCGGTACGGACCGTTGTAAGTTGGTTGAAAAGTTTTTCGTCCTGCGTCATTTCTTAAAAATACAAATTCACAATTTCGTAGGTCAGGGTGAACAAATATAGTGCGTGAACATTGCTGAGCTTTCTGAACCGGTTTATAATTCCTTATCGTACTCCTTATCTTTTCGACTACTGTCTCCGGATCGCATACGCTACTATCGAAACTCGAATCGAAAAAGTCACTAGGAAGTCGTAATGGCGTTCCATAAACCATCTCTGCTGCACTTACACCACTATCTTTACGTATAGCTGCGCGTAACCCAAACATCGCAGTGGGTAATTCATCGACCCATGAGGTTGAGTTCAGACGAGCTGTGATCGCGACCTTGAAAGAACGATGCCATCTCTCTACCATGCCATTCGCTTGGGGGTGATAGCTGGAACTGCGAAGTCTTTCCACTCCCATATAGCGCATCAGGCGAGCAAACAGAGAACTTTCAAACTGCCTACCTTGATCACTGGTCAGTCTGTGAGGACAACCAAATCGTGTTATCCACCCTTCGTACACGATCTTCGCGACTGTGTCCGCTGTCATGTCCGTTACTGGAAAAGCTTCGGGCCATTTGGTACACCTGTCTATAATCGTAACGCAGTATCTGTAACCCTGAGATGATGTTGGTAGTGGACCTACTAGATCTATATGTATATGTTCAAAACGACCACACGGCGGGAAATCTTGTAATGGTGCGACTGTATGCCTAGTCACTTTTATACGTTGACATTGTATACAAGACTTTGCCCATATGCCGATGTCACGATTCATGCCGGGCCAAAAGAATTTTTTACATACCATTTTACGAGTTGTACGAATACCGGGATGACTCAAATCGTGAATGCTATTGAATGCGATTCGACGAAATGACTCTGGTAAATATGGTCTAACATTATCTGTACTAACATCACAACCTACCTTTGCCTCACAGTTGGGTAATGAAATAAATTTCAATCGTCCACTGTCATTTGATCCTGTAACGTACTCGTCGTGTGACTGCGATTCTGCTAAAGTTGCATAATCAATCGTCGTGGGACAAAGTATAGTCTCAACACGTGATAAGGCGTCCGCTACCACATTGTCAGGACCACCTATGTGACGTATGTCGGTTGTGAATTCACTAATGAACATGAGTTGCCTAATCCGCCTTGGAAGTTCATTCTCAGTACCAATTTTCGAAAACGCGTAAACCAACGGCTTGTGATCGGTATAAACAATTAGGGATCTTCCTTCGTGCAAATTCCTAAAATGTTTTACTGCCATGAAGATCGCTAAAAGTTCTCGATCATAGGTTGAGTACTTCTGTTGGCCTACTGATAAACCTTTTGAGAAATAACCGAGCGGCTTCCAAGAATTATTAACATGTTGTTGTAGCACTGCACCGACGCAGGTGTTCGAAGCGTCGGTCATAAGTGCCAACGGTGCATCAGATATCGGATGAACTAATGTACTTGCGCCTAGTAAGCTCTCCTTGCATTGTTCAAACGCTATATTTGCCACCTCTGTCCATTGAATTACAGTTTTATCTTTCTTCTTAGCTCCATGTAAATACTTATTTAACTCTGCCTGATACGATGCAGCATTTGGAATGTGACTTCGATAGAAGTTTAATATGCCTAAAAATCGACGTAACTCTTCAATGGTCTGCGGTTTAGGATATTTTTTTATAATTTCGACTTTTTCTTCCAAAGGCTGTATCCCGTCAGTAGATACATTGTAACCTAAAAATTCTATACAAGATTTACCAAAACAACACTTTGAAATATTCAACGAAATACCGAATTCGTTGAATCTTTCAAATACTTGTCGTAAATGTTCTTTGTGCTGGGTGACGTCATCACTAGCGACCAATATATCGTCGATATAGTTGAATAGAAAATCCAATCCGTGTAATACCTTGGTGGTCATGAACCGCTGGAAAGATTGGCTTGCGTTCCTCAAACCAAAAGGTAGCCTTCTAAATTCCCATAAACCAAATGGCGTGATTACTGCATTTTTCTCTACATCCTCGGGAGCAATCTCTATCGCATGGTATGCTCTATTTATGTCAAGTTTAGAAAAAATTTTTTTTACCTGCCAATATGTATGTGAAATTCTGTAACCGCGGGATGGGATAGCGGTCTGGTTTGGTGATTGCATTGAGTCTTCTATAATCACCACACGGTCGAAGTTCACCATTTTTCTTCAGGACAATGTGCAATGGACTTGCCCACGCGGACTTCGAAGGCTGACATATTCCCATTTCCTGCATTACCCGGAACTCGTCTCTCACCTTGTTGAAACGGGCGGGCGGTAACGGCCTCGCTCGCGCAAACACGGGAGGACCCGTGGTCTCGATGTGATGAAACACTCCATGACGTGAAGGTTCTCGAAATGAAGCTGGTTTAGTAATGTCCGGATACTTTTTTAAAAGTTCAAAGTATGGGTGATCACAATCCACCGTATGTATAGGCGGTTCATTGTGATTCACTACCGTCGCGACAACACTTAAACTGGTCACTTTGTCTTTTAATCGCCGTTCACTTAAGTCCACTATAAGTCTATTATGTGATAAAAAATCAGCGCCGAGAATAGGCTGTTTCACATCCGCGATAATAAAGCTCCATCGATAAGGCCTTCGTAGTTTAAAGTCTAACTCTAATGTGCGAGTGCCATAGGTCCTTATCTCGGTACCGTTCGCTGCATATAACTTATATTCTGAACATTTGTTATCACTGAAAAGTCTTTTTTTTACTGGAATCACTGACACATTCGCTCCCGTGTCGACTAAAAAACGTAGACCACTTTTGCAGTCGGTCACGCATAGGCGGTGGGAGGGCAAAATGGTGCAGACATCCGCCGCTGACTGCACTCGTTCTAGTTTTCCTGCTGTTTCCATGCACAGGGCTGGTTACACTTTTTGGCACGACCCTGGAACCGGAAGTGGTAAAAACATAGCCAGTCAGGGCTTTTCGGTGTGCGTCTCTGCTCAGATGTACTTCGCGCACGCGACGCCGATGCTGAACGATTCCGGGTGAAATTATTAGCGGTGCGCTGGATCGACCTTGACCTATCTAGGTTGTCAAGCCGATAGTTAATTCTAGCTATCTCTGCTAATATTCTGTCATTGCTGCTAGTTGATGAGGCCTGTGCCACTTCAGCTAAGTGCGCAGGTCGAGTCGTCTCCAAGATCTTGTCGGCAATGTTGGCTAAATTTTCTAATTCTTTTATTTCTGTAACAGCGAGTACAGCTCTGGCAGCCTGTGGCAGATGACTTTGCCACAAAATGCGTAGGGTGTCATCCGGGATCTTTCCTCTTGCCAAATCCCGCATGCGCCTCAACAGCTGGGAAGGCTTCTGTTCACCAAGCTCCATTTCACTAATTAATTTCTGTATTTGTCTGTTTTCCGATTCTTCATAAATAGCCAAAAGTCTAGTGCGTAACGTGTCATATTTATTTTTAGCTGGTGGGTCTACCAAAACGTCTGTTACCTGTTGTATCGCTTCTTTGCCGAGTTTCGAAACCACTATGTTGAATTTTGCTTCATCACCCATCTTTTGTGGTGCCAGTATCGCCTCAGTCCTGATAAACCAAACTCTTGGTTGATCACTCCAAAAGTCTGGAATTTTGGAACTGAGTGTAACTGCTGCTAGGTCGAGTTTCTCGTCCACATCCAACTTCCTGTCCATATCGGCAGATGATAATGATGATGGTCCTGGTGCGGGTGCGGGTGGGTTAGGTGATGCGGCACGCGCAGTGATCGCCGGCGTTAAACTCATTTTCACTTGATTAGTCCACAAAAACACTAAATCACGATAAAGTTATGTTCAAATTGTCTGGGGTCACCACTGTAAGTATGCGTATATACTTAGCGTATCTACTCTGTACGTACTACTTTATGATTTAATAAAATACCATTGTTTGATACAAAAAGGTACTTGTATTTATTGTTCCAATTGTTAGTATAATTCTAACCGAGTCCTAGAGACGACTGACTTCTTCCTGCACGCGGGGTGCGGGAGGAAGACACACATTCTCGGGCTCATATTACATTGAGTGCACCTACAATACACTTATTTATTTATATAAATAAATAATTATATATATATATATATATATTTATTAATAAACATTTATTTTTTTTAACAAGAAAAACGGCTGGACTGATGTGTTTTTTCCGTTTTTTGCTAGGTTTTATAACCGTCCCATTATAAGTATTGAACTCTTTGCAAATGCTGTATTCAGAAATACTTAATTGATTAATTATTCAAAAACTATTTCTTTGTTATCCAACTTTAAGAAATAAGAAAAACACTTGATTTTCTTTTTGAATTTCCTATGGTTTAAAAATTTATTTGTTTTTAAAAGTTGCTCCTATTCGGGGCATTTTTAATAACAACAAAGATTTTTTGATTTTACATGGGGCTTTCAACATCTACAAAGTTATTCTAACTCATCATCGAGGACGAGAAGCATAATTGAATAGTCAAACAAACTTACCATGTAAGTGATGTTCGACTGAAATGATGCCAAGTGTTGTCTCGTCCGAAGATGATGAGTCCCTCCCAACCCATTAATCTAAAAATTGTGAATAATTAAATGTACCCTGTAAAGTAAAATCAAAAAAGCTAAGCAAAGCTATTTATTCTGTAAACTTAATGAAGTTGGTTCCAGGTGACAGCACAATAGCGGGATGCGTTCCGTTATTTTTTAATTTAAAAAAAAAATATCGATATTTAATTGTAGGTATTCAGTAATTTAGGTGTCGTTTGGGTGTACCTAAACAAAAAACCACCTCAAAATTTAAAAAGTTTTTTTTAATGCAAATGCATCCTTTTTAATTTAAATAAATGTTTATAAAAGTAGGTATAAAATATTTTTTTACTACATTGAGCTACTTTTTCTTTCTTAACTATAAAAAAAAATATGTTGTGTCAAATTAATTTGCAATAACCGAACTTCAACTTACGTTAGTACCTATACCTACGTACATTTAGTACCCATGTATATAAATTCCTTGTTAGTACCTCGGCACCGTGCATACTAAAACATCCGATGTTGGCATCGGATAAGTTACATACTACATCACACCTGTGCTAGTATCTTAGAGAATTAATGTGTAAATTCTCTAAGGCTAGTATGGTTGGATGCCGGCACCCTCGCCTCGGCACCGTTGTCGAAAACAACGATGTTGAAAACAACGATGTTGACATCGGATGACGTTTGAGAAACAACGATGTGCATCGTTGGTGAAATTTAACGAAAACGCCCATGTCTAAACCCGAATACACGAAGATGTCCTAAAGCTAAGCGTCCACTTGTCGGTATCGTACGCAACGGACGCGTCGCATCAAACAGATACAAGTTTTCACAGTGCGTCCACTGTATCGGCAGCGTACGGATTACCGACGGTGAGTACCAGAATACGGATTGACGATGCCAGTTCAATCGGACTTTCGTAGTGAGCGTACGTGCGGACTCTGTGAGGATGGAGGAAAGCGATGAAGAACAAATTGTCGTTGTAGCTTGTTTGTTAGCAGAAGAGGAAGAATTGGAAAAAAAAGTAAAAAGGAAACATAGTATCTGGATACACGACATATTCAAGAAGAGATCGGAACATGGAGAATATCACACCCTGTTTCCTGATTTGTCAAACGATGACACCAAGTTCTTCCAATATTTTCGTATGTCGCAAGCTAAATTCAATTATCTTGTTGATATCCTGAAACCACATTTACTGAGACAGAATACTAAATACAGGGAGGCTATAGGACCAGAAGAAAGGCTTGCTGTGTGTTTAAGGTATTTACGCGGGGTGCGTCCACTGATCGGCATTCCGTATGACGTCATCGACACGCATCGCAAAAGTTGCCTCTCGGAGCAACGGTGTCGGCATTGCCGATGTGCGATGCGTACGATGCGGACAGGTGGACGCACTTATATGAGTCTCTATACAAAGAATGCTACGATCCGTTGCGTGCGATGCATCCGTTGCGTACGATACCGACAAGTGGACGCTTACCATAAATCACCTTGTGATTTAGCTATTTAGCTGGACCTCTTCAATTAGATGAAAAATAATAGTAACAATGACGACGTCTTAATGGCAACAAGTACGAACGATGCAAATAAAATAAGAACAAATTTCTAAATGCTTTTCTCATTCTATCACATGATAACATTCATTTATAAGAATGAGACGGGTACAATTTAAATCAGGCTTGATTAAAATCTTACTTCCTTAGCATTCTTCCATGATATTATGCTTATTTATAGTCACAGTCACAGCTGTCACAGACAATCTCACCTTTTCCTAATGCTAGTGAAGTGATATAACTGATTTCATTATCGATATTAAAGTCGACGCGACGAGTTCTTATTAAAACAAGCAACGTATTTATATTTTAATTATTTGTTTATACTTTTGTTACTTTACAGTCTAGTTGAGCAGTGGGGAAGTAGCGAGTAGAACTTCTTGTGAAAGAGTTCGTCCGGGAAAGTAGGTACTACCACCGTACCTATTTCTGCCGCCAAGCAGTAGTGTTCGCATTGCTGTGTTTCGGTTTGAAGGGTACGGGTGCCGGTGAAATTACAGGCACATGAGACTTTTCATCTATACAGGGTGTTTTTTTTTTAAATGGGACAGTATGGGCATATCCTAATCCATAAGAGATACGGGAAAACCGTCTTTGGAACCATTTGCTCATTTGTATGCAAACGATTTTGGCAGTTATTTTTTTGGTCAAGCCATGGTTCTCCATAAAAATGAGTTGTTTTGGTCAAAAATTTTTTGAATGCTTATCGACTCAGTTTCATGTACGGATTGTTTCATTATATCGGACGAAAAAAATCTGAGCAGCAAAAGTTAGTCAAATTTTATAAAATGTTTTCTCAGTGTTTTTTTTTATCCTTACCAAAAAAACCCTTCGTTCGCGAGTCCGCCTCGCACTTGGCCAATTTTTATTTATTACTTCTTGTTATAGTGGCAACAGAAATACATATAGATCACTTATTTTACTATTCTCCTACTGACATTTCGTTGACCATTTAGAGGTCCATCCTCATGAGCAACGACTGCTACCACGCTCAAAGCTCGTGAGACGGGAATGCACCATCTGTGAAAATTTCAACTGTCTAACGGTTCATGAGGTACAGCCTGGTGACAGACGGATGGACAGGGGAAGCTTAGTATTTTTTTACGTTTTACCCTAAGGGTACGGAACCCTAAAATATAATAAAATAAATATTTTAGGGGGCTCCCATACAACAACGTGTTTTTTTTGCCGTTTTTATAGATCCCTTTGTCACCAGGCTGTATCTTATGAACCGTGATATTTAGAAAGTTGAATCACTGATGAAGTATTTCTGTTGCTGTTATAACAAAAAATACAAAAAAAAAACAGAATAAAATAAATATTTAAGGGGGCTCCCATACAACAAACATGTTTTTTGCCGTTTTTATAGATAATGGTACGGAACCCTTCGAGCGAGAGTCCAACTCACACTTGGCCGGGGTTTTTTTTTTTCATTGGGCTATTGTTCAATTATTATGATATCATATCAGGTTAAAGAAAACTCTCACTCGACAATTAGACAGCTATTAAAATATCGTACCTTACAGTGTAGACGAGGTGCTTCAAAGTTGATAACTGTACCACTTGGTGCTGCATCACTTATTTTAATTTCCATCAATTTTATTTCTGCAGGTAAATATAATGTGGGTATAGCCCTTGGATTTAGTCGCCGATATTTTAGGCTGGATGTAGGTTGGTTAGGTTCGAAAGTGCACACAAATGAATCAGCCGTGAAATGTTTTGAACAAATGCGACTATATTTTTTCGGTGTCCAATTGTATCTTGACATGCGTCGTATCCATGTATTTTTAACCACTTCATCTTTGGGGAATCTTAAAAAATAGTATAGGTTCATCATCAATAGGTCAACCATCGATAAAAAAAATCACATCACTACGATAACCTTGTTTGTAAATATTGTATGAAAATAGAACAAAATAGTTCAAAATTTATGTGGCAATCATGGACTTAATAATTAAGCCCATGGTGGCAATTTGATTTTAGGGTTCCTTTATTATCACAAAAGAGGCAAATTTTACATCAAAACTCACCGATGAAAGGTCGTTGGCTCATTCATAGTTGCTTTCCGTGATGCATGGGATTTACAGCCTAGAACCACACACGACATGACACACACAGAGACAAACTCCAATAATTTCTACCTGAACCGATATACAATTTTCGAAATAAATAAATTCGACAAACTGTCCAGCTAGAGAGATTCATAGCCAAATACAAATACAATGCGTGCGACGATGTAAGTTGATGGAAACTTCAACAAAAGGATCAAGGCAAATACGTATTTTTAATTTAGTTGTATTATAATATCATAACATAACAAACGAGTGAACCATTAGACGTTTCATTTTGATTCGTCCCAAATAATAAAAACCGTGAGGTATTTTTTGGTTCACCTACTTTCTTGTACGCTGTATTACGAGATGTAAATAAGAGAGCTTTTACACAGCTTGTATTTGAGAACGTTTTCTGTTGCTTGATGCGTAGTATCCTTTAGTTTGTGGTTGCTTGTTGACTAATAAAGAAAGATTCCAGTTGTTAAATCAGTGTTGCCGGGCGGCAGTCAAACGTGAAAAGTTCCGAAACCGAACCTAAAACTTGCCTAGTGTAACAACAATTGTTACAAGGCCAAATAATTAAAAAAAAAACGTTTAAAAATTGTATGATTTACGATTTATTTTTTTCTGAAAAATACTGAAATAATTTGTCATAATGGGATCTATAGGTAAGGCCAGAAGCCCCTTAGTCAGAACAAGCTGTCTTACGTTGGTAACGATAGCGAGTTGCTAGCGAGACGATAGTAAATGTCAAATGTTAACCAATCAAATAACTGCCATCGATTTACTAGAACACACCTAGAACATGACTTGACGACTGGACTTTGATTGATAATTATCTATGCTACTTGACAGATTTCTAGCTACCCCATTCGTTCTTACGTGAGCTACCCCGATGTCATTGTTGTGAACTTGTGAAGCTAAGGTGTGAACAACTCTCCTTAAGTCTGTTGGTGTGAAACCAGGTTGACAATCTACTGCTCGATTCGATACGACCGTGACATAGTTTTAGGGTGAGGCAGTGGCAGTCCTTATTCTAAGCTAAGGGGTACACTATCGAAACTAGTTCTAACTAAAGTGGTCATACGCTCTTGGTGACAAAAACTGTAATTTAGTACTATACTTATAAATCTGTGAACTGTAATGTCAGTGCAAACTGCTTTATTTCGATAGGATACTCTTTGGGCAGTGAGCATTCCCGTTGCAGAAACAATTGGATTGTCAAAATCTGTAGTATTCTTTTAATATAACTACGGATATTCTTTTATATACCTAGTATAGAAGTAGTATTCTTTTATATAACCAATAAGTCTTCTTCTAATTTTAATTTCAACTCATTTAAAATTTTCTTTAAATTAACATATTTCTTTGCAACTCTTGAAAACTTTCGTTGCATGTTTTTCAGGTTTCGACCACGCCTGACTGCCATCATTTTGTAGTGTGCCAATTGTTTTTGTAATTTTTTTTGCTCTTCAAACCCGAGATTGGTTGTTGACCCAGGAATCTCACTTTCTATGCGAGATCGTTTTTTTATTGGTTGAACATTTTTATCCTGTCTTGCTAAAGTTGAAGCTTCGTTGAAACTTTTCAAAATAAGTCGTCGGTTTTTGGGACATTTCTCCAAAAATGTCGTCTGGTCTGGAAAAATAGTAGGTACAGCATACGAGTGTAAAACTCTTCTACATAATCCATCTTGATAACAAGCAGGCTCAAAATGCAGTGAACACAATCTAGAATAATTGGACGGACTCCAATCTCCTCGTCTAATGTTTTTAATCCATTTTTGTTTCAATTCGGCATTCTTTGGAAACCTACAAAAAGAAAAGTTTATAACATCTCACATTCGGAAAAATTGGAAATCTTTTCGAAAACCGGTAGGTACTTACTACAGCCAGTTGTGCCATTTTCAGGGGGCTTAGTACAGGTTTTGATAGTTTAGGAAACTATATGAAGTTTCGTTTCCTTCCATACATTTACTTGCAGCGCCCCTAGCGAAAACGAGAATAAAACTAAGGACGCTGTCAGTAAATGTATTGGATGGAAACGAAACTTCATATAGTTTCGTAAACTATCAAAACCCGTACTAAGCCCCCCAGATGAAGTTAATTGTGAAGTTAGCAATTTGGCAGCGCGCGGTATACCATTGACAACCTTATGCAGTGACATTATGTAAATTTTTAGTTCCAACGGTTAGCATAACAGAATATTCATCGGAAAAAGGCCGAACTGTAGTACGTGTGACTACAACACTACGATGTTACTTAAAACACCAAATACGTTGAGATAAAGCTACACGCTTTACTAAATCCTGTCATGACATAATTTAGCAGATATAAATATAAATTGACTAACCGATGAAAAGATATTTTTTGACCATTCTTGGTCAAAACACCCATCCGGCTTTTGCAGTCGGAAGCTACACAGAGTATCGTCATTTTTTTGATGTCCACAAATAATATCAATCACCATTAGTTGGTTTCTTCAATGTAATTCACTCACAACAAACACGACACTGAGACTTCCAGCTGGATGATAAACAAAACTCACTGACGTTGGCGGCGCGCAAGTTCAAGATGGAGCAGTAACTCTATCGCTATCTCACTTTGTGTAAAGAGTTTAACGTATTAGTGAGAAGAGGGCCGTATATACGTCTCCTGTCTAAATTATTGCTTTAGTCATTATTCTGAGCTAATATATAATAAGTTAATAAGATTATTGCTCTGAGGAACGACAGGTGGTCAGTGTTGCCGTTCCGAAACTTTTACCCTGGATTTAAGCAATTTCAGATTTTACATTTTAACAAACTTATTATGCCTCATAAAAAGTTAGAAGGACAGAATCACCTCATTTCACCAATTGAAAAGTAAACAAAAATCACAAAAAAATCGTTAAAAATCATTAGGATACCTATTTGCAAATATAAGCAGAAGGGCGTTGTGTTGTTTAATATACTGATTTTAATAATAAAATCTTGTAATATTTTGTCACTAACAAGAATAAAGAATTAAACAGTGTGGAATTGTAGTATTTTGTCATTAACATAGTTTAACTAAGACAGATAATGACTTGTATACTGTGCATTTT
Organism: Epirrita christyi; assembly: GCA_951392215.1. Taxonomy (NCBI): domain Eukaryota; kingdom Metazoa; phylum Arthropoda; class Insecta; order Lepidoptera; family Geometridae; genus Epirrita; species Epirrita christyi. The sequence goes on from OX595858.1 coordinate 10,958,372, forward strand.
GTTTTGACTCCTAAGACGATTAAACCTATTGGACGTATTGACGTGTGTACGTTTTAAGTACCGGTTTAAAAAAATTACCTTATGGTACCCAAGACAGTTTCTCTGTCTCAGCCATGGTATCAGATGTCCCCATTATTGCCCCAGTTAAAAAAACACACTGTATAGATTAGACAGGCAACCTAGACTAGAAGGATCAGATAAGTTTTTTTTCAAACCTTATTCAAATTTAATATTATTTGTAAGACAATGATTTTTTATGGCTGCATGTCATTACTCATCTCAACTCATTTTATTATTTCCAGTTTTTAAATTAATATGAATGTGTTATGAAATACTTGTATATTTTTATCACCCCTTCAAATAATACATTCAACTTAATTATTTATAAAATATATGACGTCATAATATATGTCCGGGCTTAGAATAGATCCCTCCTTCTTCTCTCGTGAATGTCATAAAAGCCAACTAAGAGATTTGGGATTGGCAGCAGCATCCATCTGGGAAGGACTTTTATATAAGGGTACATATATATATATATATGTATATTTGAGGGTGGGGAGGGGTGGAAGAGGGGAGATACCCTACCCCGCATGGGGAAAGTTTAGGAAATGCATAGGTTTTAATTAATATTTTTTTTTAAATCTTATTTTGAGGTTATGTTTTGGTAATTTTTCCGTAATATGGCCTGTGATTAGAAGTTTTCTTGTGTACAAATACTACAACATAGTTTAAAAAAGAAAACTAACAACCTACCGAGGGCCTGTCTATAGTATGGCCTGTGATAAGAAATTTTTCTTGTGGTCTCAAGATTTTTTGTGTGCAAATAGTATAAAATAGTATAAAAATAACCTAACAACCAACCGAGGGCCTGTGTATACTATGGCCCCTGTGTTTGAATTTTTCAGCGGTCTCATGTTTTTTTTACATACAAAAATTTCAATTATTTCTTAGATCTGAAACTTCGTGAGATTGCTCAAGATAATAAGTACTTTACATAAAAAAAAATTGAAGAGTCTACGACAAGTCCCGTATATAAAAGACGAGCCTCCATCTGAGTACCTAAAGATAGATAGATAGATAGATTGATAGATATTTATTTAGTTCTCTCACTTAAAAAAAAGTTACATAGTATATACATATACAAGGATAACTTAAATCTAATCTAAACATAGTGAATAAATGAGAGCTGGTGCCCAAAAGGTTTAGCGGTAAAACCTGTTTATCGGGTCACCATCACCATGCAGGCCCACTATACGTCTTATTATACGTGTTGGTACAATGGTGAAGTAACGATTCCAACGAACACTACGCTTTATGCTACGGAAAAGTCTCCAGCTCAGTACCTAAACTAAGCCAAGGCTTACTTTTACTAATATTTATTCTGTGGCCAAGGCCTGTATGATAGCATACCGAGTGAATAGAACTCGCGTAAACCGAAAACCAATATACATCGGAGTAGCTCATAAACTAACTACAACAATCACAACTGTGATAATATAATATAAACAATGGTAGGCACGTACTAAATTATTAACTACTTATACTACTAAATTGTTAACTTCTTGTGATATTAACATACTAAGTATTACAAAAATGTATGACATAGCCAATAAGATAACATAACATGCATGCATACGTAACACAACAGCTAACATTCACATGCAAATAGTCTCGAACCCACAACAGGACTCCCTGTGATGTGGGTATCAGGAACCACGACGACTAACATGATGATGAGCAGATGTGCGAGATTTAATGAGCTTGAGTGTGAGGCTTTTCGGAGTTATCATGATCACTGTCAATTATAAGGTCATGGTTAAAATCTTCCGGATTGTGATTTTCGATTACAGTAGTACATTTGGTGCACGCGTTTTTATTTGCAGCGCACTTTAGTGTGAGAACGAATTTTTATAAATCCCTAAACTGTGTTGGTTCATAGACCAATTCCCATACACTTTTTTTTTTTTGCCCAGTCTGCTTTATGTTAAGGTAGACAAAAGTGATATAATTATCTCAGTACATACCTACGGATTAAAAACTCTAAATATTAACATACCAGCATTGGGACAGCACCAGGAAACAGAACCGTTAGCTTATTCTTTTTGATTAAGACATTTTCGTCAAAATGAGTGCTACAAATCCTTGAAGCCTTTTTTGGGGTCCAATTTTTGCGCCCCGTGGCTTGAATCCAGTGCATTCGCAAATTGTGGTTTAAGGGAAAACTGTAACAAATTAATAGCTTAAGGGTTGTCAGTACCTATTCAACGCTCATTTTAAAATGTTATTTTATAAATGTTTACTTAGTCTGGGGAAAATTAATGTGAATGCAGGCAACACCAAACTGCAATATTTTTTTTGGTTATGAATAATTTTAATTCAACTTTTAGGCGTAACATAAGAGATATCAATATTTTAACAATCAATTTGGAAGATAATTAGCTAATCAAAAGTACCGTACTTACGAGTGAAAAGACAAATCAGGAAGTTTCCGTTCACTATCACTTTTGCATCCAAACACACTACACCGAACCATTTTTCGAAGGAAATCCGTTAGAGCAATTTGATATTCTCAATTTACAACTAATTCAACGTGTAGAAACGAGCTCATAATCTATCTAAAAAAAATACAACGCCTCCATAACTATGGCGAACTGTCAAACTACCTAGTTTAGCACAGTAATATGCTGCTGACCTTGAAAAAACGAGCATGCGACTTGATGCGACATGCAACAAAAAATCATATTATCATTCTGTCTCATTTCTTTACATGACGTAGGTATGCAAGTAATTGTTCTCTTTCTTGTATGACTGGGATGGATGTTATCTAGTTGTAGGTAGATTGGTTACTCTGTCTACGTAATAATCACTACCTACTACTTAGATCACTCACTGATTCTTATAGAATTATATAAATTCATAATATACAAATTAAAAAAAGCTGCCAGGTGCGAGTCGGACTCGCGCACGAAGGGTTCCGTACCATTATCTATAAAAGCGGCAAAAAAATCACGTTTGTTGTATGGAAGGCCCCTTAAATGTTTATTATATACTGTTTTTTATTATTTAAATAAAATAAATAAATGCTGGACATTTCACACATCATTATCTAGCCCCACGCCAAGCAGAGCTTGTGTTATGGCAACTAGATAACTGATATACTTAATACAATGCATTACATAGATACATATTTTTTATTATACATAGGAAATACCCAGAACACCCTGAAAAATATCTGCAGATCGTACAAATATTTGTTTCGAGGCCGGAATCGAACCCGCAACCTCCTGCGTCACAGATGAACCTTCGCCCGCCGCGCTACAGAGGTCGTCAATAATTTGTTGATTCTAGCGGCAACATAAATACATCATCTGTGAAAATTTCAACTGTCTAACTATCATGAGATACAGCCTGGTGACAGACGGACGGACGGACGGAACGGACGGACAGCGGAGCCTTAGTCATAGGGTCTGTTTTACCCTTTGGGTACGGAACCCTAAAAATCAGTGCTTAGGGAGTTAAATTCTCTAAAAGCAAGGTTCAGTAGCATTACCACTTTGTTCACTTGTTGATGGTTTATCCGTAGTTTCTTCTTTACAAAGGATGTTCCTCGCACACCTTGTTTTTGGCGCTCAATTAAAAGTGGATTCTCAGACTTCATTTTCGCAAATGAATACATTGAAGGCACAGTAGACTTTTTCAGAAATTTTGCACGCCCTTGAAAGAAATAATTAGACATTATTAGAAAATGATTTCGTGTTTTGCTAATTGGTGAAATACTGCAGGTACTGTACTCAGCATTCGGTACTGTCGCAGGAAGTCGGTGGATGGATGCAGCTAAAGACCGTTCGTCGTGGCATTCTAGCGGGGAGGTCTATGTCCAGCAGTAGACTTCTACAGGCTGATGATGATGATGATGACTGTACTCAGCTGTAGAAACTACGAACCAGTACCTATATTTACTTATTCCAAACTCAAAGTAGTTGTCTGATTTAAAATGATTTGAACACAACCGCGATGACTTCATTGCTTTGATGTTTTTTCTTCTTATGGCAGCTTCCCAAAGCATTCTACGTTTTGGGTCCTTGGCAAAGGAATGTTCTCCTTGGTTCTAGCAATAACAATGCTTCATTTACGGAATTAAATTTTGAATTCACTGCACAAGTTCACAATTTGTGTATTTGTTTTATTTTTTTTATAAATATTGCCTCTGCTGTGGAATGTCTCAATTTTGCCAGTGTAAAGTAGGTAGAGTCTGTTCAGTGAGAGACCCGTCGTTGGATTGGAGGGCGCTGCTGTGCTTATTTACCTTTTTTGTTTAGCGGACAATACAATAGATCTATACAATGGATCCGCGTCTGTCTGTGTTGATCCTTTTGAAACTGTTACTATTAATTTATTAAGTTTATGATTCAAAATGCCAACAGGAATAAACCAGCTCCTAATTATAGTTTTAATATATAATTCATTTATTTAGGTAAAAAGAAAAAGGCAACAAACTTACAAACTAATTAATAAACTAAGTAATTAATTAATAACAAAAAAAAAACTTATAACAAAAATGTGCGAACTAACATAATTTATATAACTATTTATAACCTACTCTATAACCTTATTTTTTCACCGACAAATAACTGTTTAGTCTAACCAATGCTTTTTGACAGGTGTTTTCAAAGATTATCTGTCACCTTGACCAATGGTTAGATTCAACAAGACATTTACTACCTAACAGTGTATAGTGAAATTGGCTCCCATTAGGCTATAAACTGACTACAATCATGAACCATCACATTTTAGGAGTGAGGTAAGTTTGCAGCAATAACAATATGCACAGTCAAGTGACTACCCTCCGTACTAGTTTGCACTGTATGACGGCAGGGCCTCGATATAATATTATTATGAAGTTGGTTCACATCACAACGTTAGTTCTCAATTTGGCCACGACGGCTCTCTTTCTGAACAGACTAACACGAAACGCTGTCCTTATCTTACCGGTTGATAGTATTTGATATCCTTCAAAAATGGTTGGTACTGCATCACTTTTAAGTTTTTTAATTGATAAGCCAGTAACATAACAGGATTTATCAAAATGTTTCGAACACAGCCTGGAATATTTTGTAGGCTCCCAGTTATCGCGTCTAACAGCTTTGATCCACTCGCGTCTTATGTCTGGGCATTTTGGGAACCTAAAAAATAAATGAGATAAATAAACGAAGCCAATCAGAATCACATGTTTCACCGATTCCTGAAATTTTCCTGAAAACAGGCACAGAAATGTTTTCTTCGTGAAAAAAATACACTTTACGTTTTGGACTGATTTTAGTTTATTTCGATGCAGTGAAAGTTAGTCTCACGGTGTAGTTGTTGAGATTAAAGTTTTTAAGGACCTCCAGTTTAAAATAGGACCCCTAAATTTAACAAATCGAGTCTGGTGTCGTTTCAAAGGTTGTTTCACAGTGTGGTTGTTGAGATTTCAATATTTTCAGGAAGGTTAAAATGGAACCACTTCCAATTTGGAATTGGTTACATTTTGAATTGGAATTGAAAAACAGGGTTAAAGGTGTTTTTAGGGTTTGTAGGGGTTTGTTTGTTTCACTGCGGCCGCATTATCTTCTTCCACACGGACGAAGTCGCGAACGGGTCAGCTAGTTATCTATAAATACGGCAAAAAAATCACGTTTTTTGTATGGGAGCTCCCTTAAATATTTATTTTATTGTTTTTTAGTATTCAATGTTATAGCGGCAACAGAAATGCATCATCTGTGAAAATTTCAACCTAATTTCTGTCTAACTACCACGGTTCATTAGATACAGCCTGGTGACAGACGGATGGACGGACAGCGGAGCCTTTGTATTAGGGTCCGTTTTACCCTTTGGCTACAGAACTCTAAAAATTAGGTAAAAAGATAACATAACATCCATAGTTATACGAGGTATCCACAGACTACTAAGGGATACTTACCTACTACGTCTATGTATCTGATTTTCATTCAATTGTTTTTTTTTTTTTTACTTTTGGAAAACAAATGCACATTCAGCCTTTATAATAATAAATACGAATACCATGCGTTAGCATCCTCTAGTTTGTGCGAATACCTAACTACTACACTAATACTTTATAATAAAATACTTACAGGGTAGTGTGCTAGGGCCATTATTATTTCTTATTTACATTAACAATTTACCACAAATAACAAGACATTTATGCGTCATGTTTGCAGATGATGCCACGATTTTTGTACAACAGGAAAATTATAACATAAGTGAGTTTGAGACTGAAATAAATAGTACGCTTAGTAACATAATAGATTGGTTAGACTCAATCAACCTTAGAGTTAATATTGATAAAACGAAACTTTTAAGATTCAAACACTATAATACACCTTCAATTAAATTAAATATTTCACACAATGGTTGCAATGTTGATGAAGTGGGTGTAATTAACTTCCTTGGCATACAAATTGACACCAATTTAAACTGGAAATCACACATCAGTAAAGTTAACCAAAAAATCGCCAAATATTACTATGCAATTTCAACACTAAGTCATGTTTCTTCAAAATCAATAGCAAAAAACACATATTATGGTCACGTTTTTCCTCAGTTATGCTATGGCGTTATTTTTTGGGGAAATTCAGTAAATGTAGAATCCGTATTTATAATGCAAAAAAAATGTATCCGTGCCATATATAATATGAAGAGCACAGAATCCCTCAGAACGGTTTTTAAGCAGAACAACTTTCTCACTCTGACAGGAATATTCATTTTAGAAATTTGTCTGTTTGTAAAAAATAATGTTACCTACTTTAACAAAAAATCTAGTCGAGCCGACAATTTACGTAGTAAGTATAGATATAATATTTGCATTCCGCAAGTTAATAATACAATGTTCTATAAAAGTACATATTATACGGCTATCAAAATATATAATCACTTACCAATAGATATAAAACAGCTAAACGGAAATATGTTCAAAAATAAATTAAGGAATTGGCTCGTTAGCAAAGTTCATTACAGTTTGCATGAATATTTCGATAGATAAAGGGTTTATTTATATCATATAATTAATAGTATATAAGTATGTACTAGTACATAATTATTGTCATTAGTGTAATACTACTAAACATTGTACGCCCGAAATGGGTAGACTGTTGATACCACATTACCTGTACCTACGATCTTTTTACACAGTTAACAATAAATGCTTCTTATTCTTATTCTTACTACCTAAAATAACCTAATTTATGTTAGTGTGCACTAAAAATAGCCTCGCTAGAATCAGATAACGTACGTAGGTATTCCCTTTTTTTTAAAGCTACAGTCTTTCTGGTAAGTAAAAAAACTCTTTTAGCATGTAAAAAGATAAAAATATATTATTGACCAAAACTTACGTATGAAATGACAATTCCGGGTCTTTTACTCCTTCTTTTAATGTTCTTGATGAACAAGATACAGCTGAACACGACATATTTTAACTTTTTAAAGAAATTTTGCTGAAACACTGAAATTTCTGATGCCTTGCTTTTTCTATAATCTTCACCGCATTGTTTTGTCCGACTAACCGGTCGTCAACTGACACGATTTACTTCTGTCTGATCAGCCAGCAGTAAAGCGTTGCCAAACTTACATCTACTTTCTCTTTTACTCGTAGCTAGGCTCCGTGGGATAGACAAAGATATAACACCATTTACAATGGACCTTCACCTAATCATCATAATATGACGTTGCCGCTCTTATATCTGTGTATCAAACCATATAAGAGCGGCAACGTCTTATTACCTATGATGATTAGGTCCACCGTGAATGGTGTTAGGTACCTATTTGGCCCGAGCGAGCTATTTGACAAAAATTACTACTACTACTACTACCTACCAGAGCTACGTTATTTTGCGTAGATTTTGTTTTAGTGTCAAATAAAAATCATTTGTTAGTTTAATTATATTCTAATATTCATGAAAGATTGGAATAAACGATTATTAGTACTTACTTAGATAACCAGTGGATCGCCTCGAACTGTAACCTTGTTAAAATTTATAAAAAAAGAAAATTTGCGAACTCGCAAATTCACGCGATATGTAGGAAACACTTATTCTCTAAGAGGAAACATATACTTTATATCTATGGTAGGAAACCTACAATTTCTTTATGTATGTATAGATTAGAAGATCATTGGGTGTACTTATGTATATTGTACCATTCTAGGTAGGTACTACTTCATATCATTATCAGCCATTAGAGATCTTTACAGTTATTATGCTTATTTTCACCAATTAATTATAGGACACCTAACTGAAGGAGAGCGTAGAAAAATACGACAACACTATTGAATCACTTTCACTTTATTACTTTGTCACTAGCACTCTTAAGGACCTTATTCATAATCATTTATTAAACCTATTTTAGTTAAAATAGCTTTTGTCTTGTTCCCTCTGATGTAAAATGTCATAGGTACGTCAAAACAAGACAAAAGCTATTTTAACTTAAATAAGTGAATAAATGGTTATGAATAAGGGGGTAGGTATTTTCACATGGAAAGGCTGATTGCGATCAAGGATATGTACCTTGATCTCTCTATATGGCGACTGCCTGCCAGATCCGTGAACACGTTTCATACGAAGTCGAAGCTAGACGGCAATACCGGCTATTGATAACGCTGTTTACTTGGCAACGAATAAAAACAAGTTATTGAACTGAATTATTAAAAAAGACATTATTTATGTACATAATGGGTACAGAAATAAAGTTTAAGGGTGCGCTCCGAAAATATAATGCTGATTTGCCCAGTTATTGTGAGTAAACCAGATATCACATCAATAATAATAACTGAAATACGTGATTTTTCAAACTTTTTCCTATCCATGACCAAGCAGACATTAACTCGATACTTTATTTTTTGAAAGTTATGCCTTTAAACTAGATTTTTTGAAATTTTTAGGAAACAACTTCTGTCACATATCCAAAATAAATACTAATTATCCGTGACCAAACCAAATTTTACCTAGACTTATTAGTATTCTCATAATAAATTAAATAAGATTTGAGACTTTACTTTTGTGCAATATTCAATCTTATTTTTTCTTTATCGCAACTTTATCGTTTGCGTCTAAAAGGCGATTCATACGCATATATACATATTATATTTTCGGAGCGCACTCTTTAAGTATTTAAACATTTTACAAAAGCTAACATAACGCTTAGGGGACAAGAACATAATATTTAAGTGTCCCGTAAAATAAAAATTGCCACCAGGCACCGCAATTTTTATTTTACGGTTTTTTTATGCGCTAAGTAATAGATTAATGTTAATGTACAACAGAAAATTAACATTAATCTATAACTTAGCGCATCAGGTTTGTTTGAGGGGCAATTCTTAATCTATCTTCTCACTAATTTTGGTTCCTAATAATGACTATGCCTGCTAGTTTATCACGAAACTCTGCAAGTTGATCAGCGCACAGGCTATAACTACAGCTTCGTCCAACACCCTCACCAGCTCTGAGCTAATAACGGAATGGTCTCTGACCATTGTGTAGTCTCTCACTCTTTGCACCACTCTCTCTATGTCATTCAGGATCCGATTGTCTTCGTTCTTCGAACAGGGCGCATTTAGACCTTCAGGTTGAGATACATTGTGACTTGTATGAGATTGTTTCTGGGCTCGAGGCCTGAAAAGCTTCAATCCTTTTTGCGAGAGCATCGGTTCCGCATTCCTAAATCCGTTGTTAACTATGATGCAGGCACCAGGTGGGAACTGGTCCAAATATTTGGTGTTTTCTAGCAATCTTTCATCGCTGTGACTCTCTCCGTACCCGGGTGAGACGTAGTTGATTAACCCGTCCGGGGAACAGCTTATTAGGTACTTCACTGTGTTTCCTCTGTCAGTATGAGTCAGCTCTTTGCTTATCGTCGTTTGCGGTTGCACTTTCAACTCCAAAGAGTCTATCACACTTGTGGTGTTGTGGTGCTCAGCCCGGAATGGAATGGGCAGGTTAGGTTGTATATCCTCAGCACTGTCCATGTTCACAATAAGAGATTCCAAAGTCCTCGCTAAAATGGGGACGTTTTGTATGAATATGTCTTGCGCTTCGTCGGCCAACATGCCAAATTGATCGGCTAGTTCTTCGAAGTGTGTGTCGAGTTTGACTTTCTTTAAGCATAGTAGAATATGCGTGATGGATACATGGGTCTGTTCGTGTAGTAACTCGATGAGGTGGTAGCAGTTTTTAGGTACTCCGATGTATAGCTGAGGGTTCGCTCTGATGCGTGCGAGCGTGATCTTCAAAGCTTGTTCGTTCAGTGTTCTCTGATATGCTTCGTTTATTCCATCCGTGATGCGATCCGAAGACAAAGTCACGTATGAAATTGTGCTTTTAGGCTCAGCCAGATCTGTAACAGAGAAACAGCAACTTGAGTTGTTATTGACAACTGCTGGGGATTAAGGTTCTCGAGTGGCGACAACAATTCGTACGACGCGGTGTTGAATGCCTCGCACTCGATGGGCCGCTGGCATTGTAAATGTAGCAGGAAGTAGAAGGATAGTTCCAAGAGATGGGAGCTCTAAAATAAATGGTTTTTAATTTTGTAGGGTAAATATAGAAATTCTTTGATTTTCGACTTTTTTGTATTTGTATCACATATTTTAACCAAAATTTACGTGGCGTGGTGGGCGAGTAGCCGGCTGAGACGCAAGGTGCTGGTTCGATTCCCGCTGCGGGGCAAATGTTTGCATGATCTGCAAATAATTGGGCAATGGGGAGCGCAACAATGGGGTTCATTTTAGCAGCTAAGGCACTGTCTAAATCTTATGAATCTTGATTAGGGGAAATTTCTTGACCTAAATATTCCTTCTTTTAAGTTTCATAAGATTTGGACAGCGCTAATGCTGCCAAAATGATCCCCATTGCCATTCGCTACTGTAATTGGGGGGCTGGTCTGGGTGCTGTAGTACCATGGTACTCGTAGTTCCTGATACCTACGACACAGGGAATCCTAGTGTGGGATCAAGACTACGTATGTGACTGTTGGGTGTTATGTTATATCGTGTCAGCAATCGCTAAGCAGAGTTCTTTAAGTTTGAATAAAAAATAAAAATACCTACCAGAAATTTGTGAGCTCGTTCCTGCTTTCGGACTTGAAACCGCCACCTCCACATCCGTGTTCGGACCCTGCAAATTCAAAATTATAATTTTTATTAGGTTATGAAGAAGAAAAACAATGTGATACGGTACATTTCTAAGCGCTCTTGTACACGAGCTACACGATGTAAACGGCAGAGGCAACTGCACCCGTCGGCGGCAGCCATTGACGCGTCGGCGGCAACCTGCAGGTAGTGCTAACATGCGCACCACGACAAAATTTTGTCGCAGCATTATCTCGCGCTGAGACGAGATATGTCTCGTTATGTCTTCATATCCACCTCGAGAGCACTCGAGGCGATTTCGATATTTTGCTATGTCGATATAAATTTATAATACTATTCCCCAAGACATTAAGAATGAACCCAGCTTTTTAAAATTCAAAAATATTTTAAAAGCATACCTAAGGCGCGGTCTCCACGAGCGAGAGAATCGCGGCGATTTTAACGTCGTGCCATGTATTTCTATGAATGCGTCTCCACACGGCGATGTTATCGCGGCGATATGTGACTGGCAATGCGCGGACTCGTCGCGATTCTCTCGCTCGTGGAGACAGCGCCTAATAAAAAAAAGTTTTTATAACTTGGGGAATTTTTTGAAAAATAACTTCTTACTGCAATAGATGCTTAATTAATTAGACACCTATTTATATTATCTTAATTTAAGACTGTAGTACTCTGTACAGTAGGTAGTATTCTAAACATTTTTAGGTATAAAATTGTAGCAAATAATTGTTACCACCTGGAATTCATGTTCCATATTGCAGTGCCCAACCCGGGCTCATGTTGAAGCTGTAACTTAACCATAAGATCTTAATTTGTACAACATGAACGCAATAAAACATTTTGATTTGATTTGATTTCGTTTTCTCGCGGTGACAAACCGATACCATAGACTATTTAGCAACACTATCTATTTTAAATTGAAGCAGTAATGTTGGTACGGCATTGTCTTTCAACCTACGCCACTTGTCCTTACTGGAAAAACACTCCGCAGTAAAGTGTAGAACAAATTCGGTGGTGTTTCATTGTTGTCCAATCATCTTCGCGAGATACCTCAGCAATCCATTTATCTTGTAAAAGTTTAATACGGGGAAATCTAAAATATATACTTAAGGGAAAACAACATTACGACTAGAAACTCGATAGACTTATCGATATAATTTTTCACAACATTACACTATCATACTTCTATGACGAAATCTTAAAATGAACTTTATATAATCTTACTAAGGTTTTTTTCTTTCATACAGTATTGGAATTAACGTTTGCATTAAACGTTAATTCCAATACTGTATGAAAGAAAATGTATTATTAACTTATATTAACTATTATTAAGATATAGTTATACGAAATAACTATATCTTTAAAAAGCAAAAATAATGGTATAAATAAATTAAAAAATTACTTGTGGAAGCTGACGATTTTACTTTCAATTTCTTTACATCCCGTGCGTGATTTACATTTCCCGACGACGCACGCCATGGTTTACAAATTTATTTATGTCAACAATAGTATTTTAACAATGAAAACAAGTAAATTCACTCAATATTTATTTTACAGAACAAAACACAAGGGCAAGCCGTTCACACAAATTTTTAGAGGCTATGGATTACCATAGGGATTAGGAGGGTATTATAATTTTGTAGCATTTAAAGGCTACAAAGTATACACATTTGACAGCTGGCCGTGTACGCTATGTAGTTATTATGACGGTTTCTATGCTTTAGTCCTTATTCTGAGTTTTCTCACCTCGCGCGTGACATAATTATGTCTTTGTCTCCCATGTTAGTCCTACTGCCCACCAACTACAGTAGAAAGTAGCAATGAGGAACGCAACAATGGAGATTATTTTGGTAGCATTGTCCAATGTCCATAGCTTTTCTTGACCATTTTGAAACTTGAAAGGCGGAATATTTAGGTCAAGAAGTTTCCCATATTCAAGTTTCATAAGATTCAGATAGCGCTAAGGCTGCACATCCCATTGCCATTTGCTACTGTTACAGTGCAAAAGCGGGGCTCGCTTGTTTTGTATATATAAAAACCTCGCTCGGCTTACCGTTTCCACCAAAGCTGCGCTGAGCAAGGCTAGGTAAATAAAGTGATTCTATTGGTTCTTAACAAACACATCCCTCGCTCATGTCTGGTGGAAACGCAGCCTAATGGTTGTCAAACTTGGGCATTAACAGAGCAACTAACAAATAGGATAAACATCTGTCAAAATAGTATAGAAATGAGTATGATTGGAGTCAAGAGAAAAGATAAAGCCTAATCGCCTAGTAATTTTTCAGTTTTGAAGAACTTGCTTGCTGATACTGTGGGATGTCCATCAAATTTGTGATGTGAGCCATCAGAACGTAATAGCTGCCGGCTGTTAAAGTTTCCCAAACAAATACTTTGTAAAATGTTTGGACATTTTCATATCTGTTCCGAAAGTCTTTACCACATATACTGCATTTGAACGTAAACATACTCTTGAAGCCATCTTTCAATTCACCTACATGTACAATACTGCTGCTGTCGCATTGTGACCGATGTCTCTCCAATTTGAAAGCCCATTGCAGGACATGTGGCAGGTCAACAATTCTGTTCCCTGCGAGGCCAGCCAAATTATCTAGCTAGTGGAACATGGTCAACAGTCAACTCATGATAGTAGCATCGATTGGCGGTCAATTTATGTCCAGAAGTTCTGATGTGGCTCTTTCTCAGTTTTTTGCGGTTCATTTAGTGTATAACTTGCTTACCTACATGATATATTTTTTTCTTTCTACTGTATGTTTTTACAGTTTCATTTGGTGTGCTGGAAATAATAAGTGTAAATTTAGTATGTAAACCATTAGCTTAACCATTACTAAAACATTTAGCTGATTTCTCTTCAAAATAATAAACGGGCCATATATGACTCAGACTTACAAGGACCCGATAAGCACCGGGACATTTTTTTATTTTTTGTTTTTCTATAGAATTAGTATTACCTATATTCATACTTATTATGACACTAGGTACCTACAGTTTTTATGAATGTTTTTGCTTAGTAATAGTAGGGTGCTGGTTCATGCCCAAAGGGCGTAGAACCCTAAAAATAATACTATGGAAATAAAAAAAATTAAAACTACACATTTTGGCTATATCAGCAAGTGATTTCATAGTTGGATGAATGCTTGTCTTTCAAGCAAGAAGCAACATGTACATTACCCACCCTGGGCCTGCACGTCGGCGTCGTGAGACTTTTCGAAGTCCATAACTAGCAATTATTAGGTATGAATAAGAACCTTTCAACGAATTTGTTTGAAAATTGGAGTTTCACTTACTTACACAGAACTTGAAGGGACATTGGAGTTGTCTGTTTTCAACTTTTTACACCACACTTCATTTCGACTGCAACAAGTCAGAGTTTTCGTAAGTTAGCCGAAAGCACATAAGTTCTGCGATAAGTTTGTCAAACAATAATTACCTATAATGTACTTATGTACGAACCTTTTAATTTCTCCATGATATCGTTTCATTTGTCCCTGAATCCGTTTGCGACTTTTCCTGGAACCAGAATATTGATGGTTTTTGTAGCTAGACCGCGAAGTTGCTGGCTCCATGATTTATTTTTTCACAATGTGCTGTTGTTTGTCTGGCTGGTACTTATTTCACAGATTTATAAGTATAGTACTAAACTTAGAGAATATAAATTCTCTAAGGTACTAAAGACTTATTCTTTCTTGTTTGTCACAGACTAAGGAGAGTATTGTTTGTGTACAAAAAACCATGGAAGTAATAAGTACTACGTAGTTATGGTTACCCCTCACCCCTCTGCCTTAGATTAAGTCTAGAATATACTTTTAGTAACTAAGCATTTATGTTTTAGGGCTGACTCAGCGGCGAGACAGCCCTCGGCGCTCTGACGCACATGTATTCTTTTTATTTCAATATTAAAGCATCTCCATATCGATGCAGACGTATTTTTAATTTAATTTTAATTTTAGTTTTAAATTTTAATTTTTTAAAAACCCGTTTCTAAGCTCCCAAATCAAGAGTGGCGCAGCCCGGGGCGGATTTTCATAATTTTCACGGGTTTTTCCGCGTTTTCCCGACGTCCAAATTCGTCAGGAAAATTACCACGAAAAATTCCACGAAAAGTTAATCCGACGAACCAAATAAATATTCTCTTAAACGGGTAAAGAAAAGTGAGCAATGGGTGTAGCAGTCGGTTGGTGAGTACAACTTTTCGCCAATCCTTTGTTTCCCAAATCCTCCTCTTTGAAAATGGTTTTTAAACAATAATTTGTTATTATTGCGATCAAACTTCTCGCATTTTAACGTGTCTGGTTAACTTTGTATACAACTCTACAGAGTTAACCTTAGTACTAGTTAGTTAAGAAAATATAGAGAGTGCATATCTTCAAACTCAGATTTGTACTGTAAGTATTTAATTAGTGTTACATAAACTTAAATGATCTAAAATCGATCATATTAGAATTATAATTTAGAATAAAAACTCAACTTAGGAACTATTGGTTGACTTTGTATACAACTCTATCGAGTTAACCTTTGTTCTCTACCATTGAGCTACGAAAATATAGAGAGTGCATATCTTAAAATTCAGATTTGTACTGTAAGTAATTAATTAGTGTTACGTAAATTTAAGTGATCTAAAATCGATCGTATTTGAATTATAATTAAGGATAAAACTCAATTTAGGATTAAAATTCATCAAGTTTTCCCCAATTATTTTTGTGCTATTTTTAAGTGTGTAATTTTATACAATCGCGTAAAGTAAAGTGAAAATTTTTCATCAAGTTTTTGTATAATTTTACATAATCGCGTAAACTCAAGTGAAAAATTTTCATAAAAATTTTACACATTTTCCTAACTTTTGTTGTGTTTTCTATTGTATTTCTGTTGTGCTATTTTGTGTGTGTATTTTTATTAAATTGTGTCTAGCGAGTGAAAGTTGCCTTCTCTGAATAGTTTATTACTCCTTGTCACTATGGCAAAGGTAGAGCCAATACCTAAGGAAATCATTGACTTGATTCCACAGTACAAAGGCGATAAAAGGCAGTTAAATTTATATTTGCGCAAATGCCAATATGTAATTGACCGGTTTAGTAAAAAAGATTTTGAGGAACAGAATTTATACGTCTTCAACGTTTTAACAAGCAAACTTGCAGAGAATGCAGCTGCGCTCTTATCTGAGCGAGAGGATGTTGTGTCTTGGTCCGCGTTGAAAGAATTGCTCATCCAGCATTTTGGTGACCCGCGTAGTGAAGCTTGCATCAATATTGAATTAGAATCTTTGAAAATAAAATCAGGTGAAAGTTATCTGGATTTTTGTAATAGAATCCAAAGTGTTCGATCTTTATTGATGTCGAAAGTGAACGTGATTGAGGACAGTGATTTAAAACGCGCAAAATTGATCATATATAATAATACAGCCTTGAATGTATTTTTATATAATCTTCCCGAAAATATGGTACGGGTAGTGAGACTTAAGGCACCAACAACATTAGAGGCCGCCTTAAGTGTTGTTCTTGAGGAAGTTAATTTTTTGGACCAATACAACATGAGAAATCGTATACACGGTAGCAGTCAAATTATAAGTTCAGGTTCAAGGCCATTGATAAGCAACAATGCTCCGCCTAAGATGCCCAAAATTCAAGGGCAAGGTCAACCACAGAGTTTTGGAACGGCCCGTCCACAAACTTTTGGGTACCGACCTCAGTTTGGCCTTCAGCCACAACAACCAGTAGGCCTTCAGCAATTTGGCTATAAGCCACCACAGCAATTTGGCTACAAGCCACCACAGCAATTTGGTTACAAACCACCTCAATCATTTGGTTACAAACCACCTCAACCATTTGGTTATAAACCACTCGAACAATCGAATAATCGGCCAACTCAATTTGGATATCGACCACAGTTTGGTATTCAGCCAACCCAAGTAGGCTACAGCCCCCCTCAGGTGCAAAAGCCCCAAATGCAAATTAGTGATGTGTCTATGAGGACAGCGCCTCCTAGACCACAAGTGTCACAACAAGGTTTTAAATTGAATGAATTGACGATGAATAACTACGAATACGATGACAGTTATGACTATGACTATAATGACTATCATGATGAGAACGGATTAAACTATTACGGTGATGACATTTACATGGAATGTACCGATATACAACATGACGTACAGACTGACGCACCTCAGGCAGTGGATTTTCGGGAAACTGCCTCGATAGACAAGCAGTCCTAGAATTAAATTGTGATCCTAACTTAAAACTTCCGTATGTTTATTTAGAAGAAATAGACGCGAAAATGATGATTGATACCGGAAGTATGAGGTCATTCATTAGTCCTCAAAAAGCCTATCAATATTTTGGTAAATTTATTCGAAAAGAACCATTTCAAGTGATTAGCACCCACGCGTCCAGTAGACACGATGAAGTGATGGAAATCCCTCTCTTGCCTACTTTTGTTAGTAATGATTGGCATAAATTTTATTTGTATGATGTTGACGCACGTTATGACGGACTTATTGGAAATGATCTTTTACAACAATTAGGCGCGGTTATTGATTTGAAAGAACAGCTTTTGAAAACGAATACTACTTGTATTCCAATAATCAATAATAATTTAAATTACATTATTGATATACCACCACGATCAGAACAACGAGTCAAGTTACCGATTGATCAACATTCAGGCGAAGCTATTCTTGACTTCCATGAATTTAAGAACGGCTTACGAATGCCTAGTGCTATAGTGAACTGCATAAACGGTTATGCTTCTACGGTTATTCAGAATGCCTTAGATCAACCAAAACGGTTGACTATTACAACACCTTTTGCAGTAACAAAATATGAAAGCACTGAATGTGACTTAAATGCTATAAATAATACTACTGACATTGAGACTGATAATATGCTTGAAGAAAATTTGACTAAACTCAGACTTGACCATACTAATGATGAAGAACGTGAAAAAATTTACAGACTTTGTATGGATTACAAGGACATATTCTACTGTGACCAAATCCCCTTGACGTTTACCAATCAAGTCAAACACAATATACGAACTAAGAACGAGGACCCTATATATATAAAGCCTTACAGACAAGCCCCGTTTCTACAGGAAGAAATTAATAGACAGGTAGAAAAATTATTAAAAGACAATGTTATCCAAGAGTCTCATTCTCCTTGGAGCGCACCTGTACATCTGGTGCCTAAAAAGATGGATGCATCTGGTGAAATCAAATATAGGATGGTAGTTGACTATAGGCGATTGAACGACATAACCATTGACGACAAGTACCCCTTACCAAACATAACAGATCTTTTTGACAAATTAGGAAAAAGCTCATACTTTAGCACGCTTGACTTAGCAAGTGGTTACCATCAGATAGAAGTTGAGAAAAAAGATAGACAAAAGACGGCCTTCAGCACGCAAAATGGACATTTTGAATTCTTTAGAATGCCATTTGGCCTAAAAACCGCTCCCGCGACGTTTCAAAGAACAATGGATAACGTTTTACGTGGTCTACAAGGTTTACATTGCATGGTTTACTTAGACGACATCATTATTTTCTCAAACAGCTTAGACGAACATATTAAGAAATTACAGACAATATTTGACAGAATTAGGGCGACTAACTTGAAAATACAACTAGACAAATCTGAGTTCTTACGAAAAGAAGTACTTTATCTTGGACACACCATAACGAAAGATGGTTTAAGACCTAATAACGACAAAATTGACGCTGTACTGAAATACCCTTTACCAAAAACGACGACTGAAATTAAAAGTTTTTTAGGACTTGTAGGATACTATCGAAAATTCATTAAGGACTTCGCAAAAATTACTCAACCATTGACAGCTTGCTTGAAAAAGCGAAACAGAATAGTGATCGACCAGAAGTACATTGACGCATTTAATAAATGCAAAGAACTATTGACTCACGCCCCACTATTACAGTACCCTGACTATGACAAACCTTTCGTACTTACGACCGACGCGTCAAATGTAGCGGTAGGCGCAGTACTATCTCAGGGACAGATTGGAAGTGACAGACCTGTAGCATATGCTAGTCGCACACTCAGTGATACTGAATCACGTTATAGTACAATTGAACGTGAATTGCTTGCCATTATTTGGGCAGTGAAACATTTTAGACCCTACTTGTACGGTCGAAAGTTTTTCATATACACGGACCATCGACCATTAATATGGCTTCGATCTCTAAAAGACCCGAGTAGTAAACTTACTCGTTGGAGGTTGCGGTTACAAGATTATAATTATGAAATGATACACAAGAACGGCAAACAAAACACCAACGCAGACGCCTTGTCTAGAATAAAAATTAATGCTCTAGATTCAGATGACGATAATCAATCAATGGCAGTTAACGTTGATGAAAATGATGAGAAACTCAGGAAACATCTAGACAGTGTAGTTGATGATATAGGAAAAATAACAGCTATAAAGAAAACAACACGCAATGCCTCATCGACTGAAACAATATCAGACTCAAGTAGGACAGCGACAGCTGATAGTCCTATAGCGATTTCTGACACATTATCAAGACATAGTATGGAAGTAGATGAATTTCCCATAAGATCCGAATCCAGTAAATCACAAACAATTCATTCCGCTGAAGATTTGGAATCAACTGGAATACCAATTTTACGAGAGGCAATTGACAACAAGCCAAATCAAATTCTAGTTTATTCATGGTTTAAAAATGAAATGCAAGTAAAGAATCTTTCGCGTGAAAAACAAAAGGTTTTGGAAGTTTTTCTACCTACAGATAATTCAGAATTGGTTAAAGATTTTTTGAAACAATACATAAAGCCAAAAGTAAAATATTTTATCTATTTTGAGGAAGAAAAGCATCGAAGATTATTCGGAAATTTAATAATTCAGCTTTTTAAGAAAGGCATGGTTAATTTTTACGAATGCACAGAAAGAGTAATTTTTATTGAAGATGAAAGAGAGCAACGAGCAGTAATAGTTAAATATCATGAAGGGAAGACATGCCACCGTGGTATTAAAGAGACATTAGTCAGGATTCGTAGAAATTACTATTGGGATAAAATGCAAGAAACAGTTACGGCAGTTATCAATGCTTGTGAAGCATGCCAAAAAATGAAATATGATAGGAAACCGATTAAACCTATCTTGCAGTTAACTCAAACACAAGATGCCCCCTTTCAGGAGATTTTCATAGATCTTTTCAGCATTGAAGGAAAAACATATCTGACCCTTATTGATTCCTTCAGTAAGTTAGGACAGGCCATTGAAATTCAAAGCAAATCAACTCCTGAGGTAATCCGAGCTTTGATGAAGTATTTTTCATATTACGGAATCCCTAAAAAGATAAGTTCAGATCCCGGTACTGAATTCAATAACGAGTTAATGAAAGAATTTCTAATTTTACATAAAGTTGAACTCCACATTGGTACGCCCAATAACCCTAACTCAATGGGGCTTATTGAACGTTTCCATTCCACGATAATCGAAATTTATAGATTGGCTAAATATGAAAAGCGATGTACTGATGCAGCATCAACAATGACGTATTCCGTTATGGCATACAATCACACCATTCATTCCGTTACTGAACTTACTCCATTTGAAGTTGTCTTCGGACACACTGACACAAGCAGCCCATATAGCATAGAATTAGAAAAGCGTTATTTTCAGAAATTAGTTAAGGATCATGCAAAACGAACAAAAGTCTTATATGAACATTTGGCAGATAAGATGGTAGCAATTAAACAAAAGACTAGGGAAAAGAAAGGTGGTGAAATCGAAATTGAATTTCCTGCAGGAAAAACTATTTTTGCTAAAGATGTTAACAAGCGGAAAAGCAAAGATAAACCTCGTTTTGTAAAAGCAAAAGTTATAGGCAACCCCGAAAGAAACGTTTTACCTATACAAATAGGAGAAAGAAAAACTAAAGTTCCTATTAAAAATGTCAAACGCCCTCCGCAAGTGGTGCAGCATACTGCTGATAATGACACTAACCTTGGTCTCTAAAATGTTCGATAGCTTTATCAATGTAACTAAAACAATGAATCATAATACTGTTAATTTAGAAATAATGTTAAGAGATTTAAAGATTTTTGTTAAGTGAAATTGAAACAGCTCTAGCATTAAGTAGATTATCTGTACTACATCAATCTATCGTGAACTCGAAGGAACTCATGTATCATTTGAAATTGATTGCAAACGCAGAAAGCTTAGTGTATTTGCCTATCGATGAAAACTTACTAAAATTAGAGGAAACTATTTGTGTAAAATCATTTATTAAGAAAAACCAGATCACGTTTATTATGGAAATTTCTATTGCTGATAACTGTACTCATAACTATTTTAAAATGTACTCCTTACCAACTTTCCAACGATCCGAAAATAAGACCTCAACTATTTTCCCCAAATATCCTTACCTTTTGGCGAAAGGAATGGAATACTTACCGATTGTGAAACCATGCCGCCCGTTATCAACTGGCGACCATTTTCTGTGTAATGCAGACAACCGAGCAATGTACCATGAGCCCACCTGTATGGAACAGCTCATGAAATTTGACCTAATGACTGTACGCAGCATCATCTACGTGCGAACGCAAGTCTATCCGGTGCACGCGCACTAAACATGAAAGGACTTCACTTGAAGTTAAATACATGGCTTATTCTTTGAAGCACAGTGCAGTGATCGAAAGTGTTTTAAATGAACAAAAGACTTTAACTTCAGTGACCAATTAGGATACGTTACTTTATGTTTAGTTATTTTAAGTTTTTTTCATGTTTTTACTTTACGTGTTTCTTTTCGTGTTTTTATTATTAAAAATATTACCGTGTAAGAAAAATTATCGGAATACATCTAAAATCGATTCAACCGATAATTTTCCTCTTAGGGATGGAGGAGTTATGGTTACCCCTCACCCCTCTGCCTTAGATTAAGTCTAGAATATACTTTTAGTAACTAAGCATTTATGTTTTAGGGCTGACTCAGCGGCGAGACAGCCCTCGGCGCTCTGACGCACATGTATTCTTTTTATTTCAATATTAAAGCATCTCCATATCGATGCAGACGTATTTTTAATTTAATTTTAATTTTAGTTTTAAATTTTAATTTTTTAAAAACCCGTTTCTAAGCTCCCAAATCAAGAGTACGTACAATAGTACTTATTACTTCCATGCAAAAAACAAACAAAACCTCAGAAACAAGTTTTTTTTTGTGGCATCTGAATAATAGCTCAATTTTGCCAATGTCAAGTAGCATAGATAATTATCAAACAAAGTCCAGTAGGAGGGGCAATAAGCGTCGATTTTTGGCCAAACCTTGCACTTTTGTCTCGGAAGACGCCACTTGGCACGATTGTTCTTTAGGTCATTCTGAGCAGATTCATTCAGCCCTGTAGCCACGAAGTTACCCCCCGCTGGTAGCCAGGGGAGGGGGAGAAGTGTGCATCTCCCGCGCTGCAAACCGAGCTCAGTGTCTGTCCACTTATAGCTACAAGGACAAGTTTGGTATCGTTTTCGTATAATTTAAAGATACGGAATTCATTTCTGGAACAAACTTTTTACCTGACCATATAAATTTAATCTTGAATCTAAAAAGTATTACTTATATGACCACTTCTAAACAAAAAGTTTGTCAAAAAAAAATTTTCATTAGTTTAACCCTGATTTCACCTGTTTGTTGAGTGATTTCATTTGTGATGCTTTCCACTTTTGCATTGGAATGTTACTTTTGTTATCTATTCTATCTTTTAAGTTTTTTTCGACCAATTTACCCCTGTAGACACGAAGTAGACCCCCACGATAGCCAGGAGGGGGAGGGGAAGGGTGAATCTCCCGCGTTGCAGTCAGAGCTCAGTTACTGTCCACTTATAGCTACTAGGGCAACTTTGCTATCGTTTTCGTATAATATAAGGATGGGGAATCCATTTCTGGAACATACTTTTTACCCAACCATAGAAAAGAAACGAAAAATTAACAAAATGTTAAAATTTAAAAAAACGGGTATGTTTGCGATTCTCCCGTTGGATTTGGAGCTTAATTTCTACCCAAATGTTATTTGGATAGAAATTAATATTAGTTTTTTTTTTTCAAATTTTTATCTTTTTGTTAATTTTTCGTTTTTTTTCTATGGTCAGGTAAAAAGTTTTTGTTCAAGGGTAATAAATGCTTCTTTGGTAAACCCTAGTTTACCTTCCACAGTCTGATACCATTTTGCTAATAGTTTTGATTAACGGAAGACATGTTTGAAAGGTTTATATTTATACGCCGTAATAGAATAAAAATTAAAAGTTAGTGCAAATGTTCCAACATCAATAACATTCGATTTCAAAGTAGCTATTATGTTTAACAACATGTTTTTTGCCTAAAATTTTTAAGCTGTCTACCTTTGTCACTTAGAAGTCCTGAATGATATTTCGTATTTAAAACCTAACTAAGATTCTTTTATGATTATCACTAGAAACGGGATATTTACCATGATTTTTGAGCATTATTGATTCCCGATATTTCGGCACAGTTTCATGCGCCATGATCACGGGTAAACTGAAGTCTTTGCGAGTAGGTTTTTATTGTTATAGGTAGCCGTAACGATCTATCCTCTTTCTCACTCTTTTATTACGAACACCCCTACCATCAGTTTCATTGTCACACTTAACTCCATCTCGACACACCACACTAACGGTATCCGGACGAGCAACTGGTACCACACAATTTTTCCGATTTCTACACATTCTCACCACAGGATTCCAGACTCCAGACAATTGAAAACCATCTTCTCTATTGAAATTCCTATGTTTAATAATCTCAATTGCCTCTTGCACCAGTCTTGGTATGTAATGCCGCTCTGTTGAAATTACCTGTGGATTGTGTGGGTAAATATCCCGTTTCTAGTGATAGTGATAGAGTTAATAACCATGATAGTTTCAAAAGTTATATAAGCTTCTTTTTATCGAACTATTGTAATTGGAGGACCTTTCAGTTTTAAATACTTTTCATTTTAGTGTCGCTAGGAGATTCTGAACTGTGTGGTATCATGGAAGTAATAAGTACTACGTACAACAGGAATGAGCTGCTGTCGCAAAATTGAAGCCGAACGAGAGCTCAGTAACCGTATCTCTTATCCCTCTCTGGCGATGGTGACTATATCGAAAATATTGAAATATGATTTAAGGACATTTCCATACAAAATAAATGTAAAGATCGAGTAAAACGGGTTAAAAATGTACGACGAAATTAAGTCTCAAATTGACAGAATGACGAAATGATTAGGGAACCAAGTACGAAACTACTGGGCCCTGGTCCCAGCTTGAATAGGGCCCAGTAGCCCCCTTACCCACTTTTAAAGGCCCAAACGACATGTTATTATAATAACATACAGGCACACGGACGAACGAACACCGAATTCTCACATTAGGGCACCTTTTTACCTACAATCAGTTATAAAATCCTACAAAATTACTTACCAGCAAAAAAACGGAGGGCACTGCATCACATTTTAATACTGGTCGTGATAAACAAGGAACATAATCTTGAGCTTTAAAATGTTTGCTACATACAACTGATGCATCGGTCAGTTTTCGGGTAGAGCTCATGGGTATAATATTTTTCCATATTTCCCTAACATTAGGATCTTTAGGAAATCTGAAATTGAAACAAAGTTATTTTAATAGAGAAAGGAATAAAACATGCATAGGTATTTAAGTTATTTGTCCTTGAACTGGGATTGGATAGTCATGCATGGTCACTAGGGTTGCCAATCACGCGGGACGTCCCGTTTCTGAGACCCTTAATGAGACGTCCCGCTCATGGAGTGTGCGGGACGCTAAATATCCCGCTTTTCGGACTAAGTAACACACGCACATACATCGACTGCGCACGACATAGATTTTTGTTATAATATGGCGTCTTCATGTAGATTCTGTGAAGTCAGTCAGAACTACAAGTTAAAGTGAATTTTTCCTATCAAAGATTTGTACAATTTTGTAGGTACTAATAAATAAAAAAAATCAAAAAGAGCCAAATCACAAAAAAAATATTCATTTAAAAAGTAATTTACTTAAACCTCTCTCATAATAAAGTGTATGTAAATTACACTACAGCTAAATTTAAACTTTATAGTTTTTAAGGTTATAGGCTAAACCGTTTTTTAAGTACCTAAATATGGACTGCTATTAATCTAACCAGGTGTTTTATTTACGTTCCATCCTGATTTGCGAAGGAAAGTTTACGTTTTTTGTATTCTTAACAAAATTTGTTGTGTCCCGCTTTTTAAACCTTGATCCCGCATTTTTAATCTACATTTCCCGCAAATTCGTATTTTAAAGTTGGCAAGCCTAATGGTCACCGTAATTCTTCAATAACAAATTATGTTTAAAACTATTACCTGTGAAAAGATAAACCACAATCAGGATAATACTCCCTTCTGCAAGCCTCCACGACACAAATTCTCCCCATTTTAACTAATATTCTTCAAAAATATCACGAAATCAAAAACACTCCGCCATTAACGTCCGAGTCGGCGATTTCATGTGGGGTTGCCAGGTCAGGTGTCCGTATTTCATACAAACATGGAAGTAATAAGTACTACGTACAGTACCTACTTATTACTTCCATGCATACAAATAAAAGAAAACCTATACACTAATCGCAAAATTTAATAAGGCTTTACACATAGCAACAAATAATATTGCTTTAACATGTCGGTAATAAATTATTATTTATATTTAGAAACATTTTAGAAGTAATAGTAGATTATGCACTAAGGGAATAAAGCAGTTTCTTATGTCGCGGCGGCATATTGAACCCCTCGCTTCACTTAGGACTCTATATAACTATATAGAGTCCTAAGTGAAGCGAGGGGTTCAAGCTGCCCAAGACGAAGACAGGCTTTATTCCAGAGGAGCATACTCTACTTTTCACACCTTCTGCGAGACAATAAAATGCCAGGGCTTGTTTTGATTTTTGCGGTAGTAGATTATCAATAATCTCAATAATCTCTGCGTCTGTTTTGATAAACTCTGGAGTAGAATAACTATCGTTTGTCATATTGTATCAACATGAATATTGCAATAAAATTTACTGAAAATCACAGCACCACACAGTTCACATTCTTTGTAAACGCACCTTTTTCTTTATTTTTTTTGGATTCTGCTTATGGTGGCCAGTTCTGTTTTCGAATAAACCTCTTTACAATGCCATATGGGCATTTTTTTACTTAGATTTTTCCACGAGTCCCAAACGAATTTGACGTTCCAAATTCAAATCACTTTATTCCTCAGGGAGTTTCATACAACTTTATATGCCTAGAGAGACAATGCTTTACTTAACGTTGAGGTTGCATGATTTGTAATTGGGCATGGTCGAGCAGGTGGTGTGAAAATGTTTTTACTTTATTACATTACATCAATCGCATATTTTTCTACAAACAACGAAAGGATTGAAATCAACTTAACTCTGGCAACTCTAAGTCACTGTTAGAACGGGACACAGCATTCAGTGGTTGCCCTCTCACTCGGCTTCATTTTTATTTTGCGCGCAACAAGCCCCTTACGACCTTACCATAAGGTTTTATTTTTTTTATTTTAGCTGCAAGATGCACAGATAGAGCTCATTCCTGTTGTACGTAGTACTTATTACTTCCATGTGTGGTATACTTAGAGAATTTATAGTAAATTCTCTAAGGTGGTATCTTAGAATATTATTCTGAGGGTGGTATACATTCTTTTGACGTGCTCGTGCTGGCTGTAATTACGCTAATAATATATATTATGTCAATGCGTGCTGGGTATCGCTAAACTATAGATTCTACTGTGTTCGTCTGCAAATTAAATGCATTAAGTTAATAATACCTTTTATCATATTTAATCTTTAGTATGTACAATGTAGATGAAGTAGGTTTCTTATATCTTACCAATAATGGTAAAAACAGTGTCGGTACAGCAGAGTTCCGCAAACGTCGACTATTTTTCATGCTAATGAAACAGTCCTCCGTAAAATGTCGAGAGCAAATCACGCTGTGTGACGACGGAAACCAATTGTCACGTCTGGTAGTAGCTATCCACTTTTCTTTTAGATTTGGATTATTTGGATATCTGAGTAAAATTAAAAATAACAATATTTAATTCAATGTTATCTCATACATATCCTACTAATATTATAAACGCGAAAGTTTGTGAGTATGGATGGATGTTTGTTACTCTTTCACGTAACAACTACTGAATGGATTTGAGTGACTTTTGGAATGGAGATACTTTACGCCCTGGATTAACACATAGGCTACTTTTCATCATCATCATCATCATCATCATCAATTTGCATCATTATTCACGCGGGTGAAACCGCGGGGCGCAACTAGTAAATAATAAAGGAGCTTTAGCTGACAGACAACGCGCAGCGAAAACCGCTGGTCGCTATTTGAAATTTGGAGAGTGTGTTCCTTTCAGAAACACACCCTTTTTGTGTTGATTTTAGAAATTATTTTTCAAAAATCGACCCCTAATTGGGTTGCAGCGTGGTTTAGCCTCCTAAGACCCAATGTGATCAGAAAAGCACAATTTTAAAAGAAAAAATTCAAAAAACCCAACGCAAACGAAGTTGCTGGCGATCCACTAGTTTAAAATAAATAGCCAAGGGAAAGTAATACAAGTGCACTAATAAACACGTATCAGTAACATTGCTATTAACAATTACTTGTACTAGTTTTACTGTCCATCAGCTAAGTAGTAGTACAGCACATCAACAAGTGTTTATAAAAGAAAAGAATTTTAGTAATTTTATTCACATTTGAAAGAACGGGATGCACTGATAAAAGATTTCACGCACGCGAGCTGCTATGGCTACGAAAGCAAACCATGCAGTGACGCTTAACCTCTAAATAAAATTGATTCCTGAAATTGTAATAATGAAATTAACTTACTTATGAAACGTTATGCCATCTTTTTTGAAATTAGATGTTTGGCTATACTTTCCACACCACCTTATTGTGCAAGGAGCCATGTTTTTTCTCTAAAGTGTTTTATTTGATAAAAAACACAGGAGATGTTCACGGGTCACGGAAGTGGTTGGAACTAAAGTAGATTTTGCACGCGGTGTCTTATGTAAGACGTATAAGTCTAACGTGTTGGCAGAAAGTGTTCGCCTTACATGTGCCGTCTAATAGGCTGTGGTCGTTGCTCGAGGAAGCTGATACATAGATAACTTTTAATTTAATAACTTTTCATTTAAAAAACCGACTTCCGCCATTGTATTCGACTAAATATTTGGATGAAAAAAAAATTATGAAAGAACCATAGTGGTGAAAGGATTATGATACTTTTTGAATGCAAATGCTTGGTTTGTTGCTGAAAATATCAAAATCGCTATATGTATGCTTACAATATTTGAGGAGTTCCCTCAATTCCTCATGGATTCTATCATCAGAACTGGAATCTGAAAAAATGGGACCAATCTGGAAGTATATCTATTCAAATAAAAAAAGAATTTTCCAAATCGGTTCATAAACGCCGGAGATATGGGGTAACAAACATAAAAAAAACAACCGAATTGAGAACCTCCTCCTTTTTGGGAAGTCGGTTAAAATTAGGAATGTAGGTAACAAAAAAAAAATACAACCGAATTGAGAACCTCCTCCTTTTTTGGGAAGTCGGTTAAAAATGTGCCAAGTATGTACCTACAATACAACAAAGTTTTTTTGAAAATTTCAGTACCAGCCCCTTTATTGGATAACGAACTGATAATCGCTATCAATTCCGATTTTATAGTACACTAGTTGCGCCCCGCGGTTTCACCCGCGTGAAAAATGATGAAAATTGATGATGATGAAAAGTAGCCTATGTGTTAATCCAGGGTATAAGGTATCTCCACTCCAAATTTCCCTCAAATTCGTTCAGCTGTTTGAGCGTAAAGAAGTAACAAACATAATAGGTAACAAACTTTAGCGTTTATAATATTATACACATTTTGGCTGTAATGGCTTACACATAAGATATAGATATATACTGTGGCGGGCTTTTTTGTAGGACTATTTAAGATAAACATTTCTATCATACATTACATATGTGTAACTCTAGCGGTTTTGGCAGCGCACGCCAGAATAGCTCGCAGATGGTAGATTTTTCCTAATTACTTGACACTTATCGTCATATTATGGACAATTCACACAATATGTTTATAAATTGTAGCCTATGTGTTATTCTGATGTATAAGCTATATTATTGTAAAGTTTCATTAAAATCCATTCATTAGTTTTTACGTGATAGAGTAACAAACATCCATCCATACTCACAAACTTTCGCGTTTATAATATTAGTAGGATAGGACTGCGCTTTGTGTTTTGAATATTTCTGCTTGTGACAATAAGCTGAAGCATGCGGCGCAATGTACTGCGAAATCGTAATTGAAAATGATTATCAGTTCGTTAGCCAATACTGGGGCAGGTACGTACACTCTGATTTTTAATTTTTGTCTATTTTTGTAAAGAAACAAATGTCAAGATATGCCACTGTGTGTATAAGCACAGAATAAATATTAGTACGTATAAGTGTCATGTATGTGTGTCATATGTGAATTTACACGTATGCTACACAATCATGACACTTATACTCACAGTGGCATATCTTGACATTTGTTTCTTTACAAAAATTGTCTAAAATTAAAAATCAGGGTATAGGTATGAAAAATACAGACATTATTTTACTATTCATTTTCTATTAGCTAGCTTTTGGCTTTCCAATAATAAATGTAGGTTTACATACATAAGTAGGTAAGATACTTACTACCGAGGTGAGGGAGTAATCTAACAATTAAGAATTTACCGTTTTCCCGAATTGGAGCCCTAAGCATAAATATAAAACAAAGTACCTACCTACTCCAATAAATAGACATAGGTAGGTAGGTTAATAAGTCTAGATAATCTCTCGGGCATCCTGATGGCCCAGCCGACGCCGTTTTAGATCTGAATTACTTTTTTTTATGCGCGTGCGTACAGTCAGGGTTGTCAGATAAAAATACTTCTGTGTATCGTATAAAGTATATACAGGTACCTACTCATTTTAGGGTTCCGTAAATCGAAAAGTAGGAACCGTTGGAACCATTGTAGGATCACTCTCGTGTCTGTTTATCTGATTCATCATCATCATCAGCATCAACCTTTAGAAGTCCACTTCTGGACATAGGCCCCCTAGAATGCCACGACGAACGGTCTTGGGCCGCCTCCATCCACCGACTTCCTGTAACGATTATGTCTTTGTTTTTTATAATTATTTAAAAATGCATAATTTATAAGATATCGAAGAAAATATACGCGAACAGCTTTTTTAGTGTTACCAATAACAATAAGTTAGGAAAATAAATAGACGTATTCTTATCAAGTTAAGTGTTATAAATAATCATAATAACCGTACATGTATTGCTAGTCTTACTTTAGTTAATTGTGTATCTAGTTAACTAAAGTAAGACTAGCGATACATGTACGGTTATTATGATTATTTATAACACTTAACTTGATAAAAATATGTCTATCTATTTACTGTTGACTATTGTTCACACTTTCTTTTGTTATTTTGTTTTCTATACGTGATAACTTTTCATTTAAATAAGTAACTTTTCATTTAAAAAACCGACTTCCGCCATAGTATTTGACAAAATATTTGGATGAAAAAAAAATGATGAAAGAACCACAGTGGTGAAAGGATTATTATACTTTTTGAATGCAAATGCTTGGTTTGTTGCTGAAAATATCAAAATCGCCATATGTATGCCTACAATATTTGAGGAGTTTCCTCAATTCCTCATGGATTCCATCATCAGAACTGGATTCTGAAAAAATGGGACCAATCTGGAAGTATATGTATTCAAATAAAAAAAGAATTTTCCAAATCGGTTGATAAACACCGAAGATATGTGGTAACAAACATAAAAAAAAAAAAAAAAAAACAACCGAATTGAGAACCTCCTCCTTTTTTGGGAAGTCGGTTAAAAATGAGAACTATTTAACACTATTTATTGCATGTAAAAAACCCAAATTCTTTCTGGGGGTCGCTAACTATAGGTACGGACGGACACACGCCAACGGATCGTGAGAGCAGACACGTCCGCTCTTGCCTGAGGTGGCATAAACATTATTATTATTTACCTATAGTATTTTATTAATATATCTCACCTCGACTGTCTGCTGAGCACAAAACGTGTGTTTGTATGTTCTCGTTCTTGGCTCTCTCGATACAGGCTTAGCCTAGTGAAGTAGCCGACAATAACTTTTTCCTGATATTAATTTCTCAGCATAACAAATTGTGTATACACAAATTGTGATCTTTACGATGTGTTGTTAAACCTGATATTTTGTTTTGCTGTAATAAATACTTTTTCATTGTTTCATTATTTTTTTCAAACGCAGAGTTGTTTCGTTCTGTTTGGAGGCGGCGCGTCGAAATCGTAGAATCCATCGCTAGTCAGTAATCACTAATGTTTTGTAATAGTGTAGGTAGACTGTAGACAGTGTGGCGCTGTGACCTAGTAGTTTTGTCAGAAAATTAAAAATATGATATGGTCGCGCGTAAGATTTGGTTCATTTTGTGGGTTTATTTTGATTTTACAAAATAAACAAAACAAAAAAAAAATGCTGTCCGTGGTGAAATAAAGTGGACGGCATTTTGAACTTTTTTGATGCTTTCTTAGCTGAGGGTACACTGAACAAGAATCTGTTGTCAGTAAAGTGGGCGCCATTTTAAACTTTTTTGTTTCTAGACCGATTGCTTTAAAAAACTATGTGTGAGATTTTTCGTACCTACGTAATGCAGTCAGAGATCCATTTATGATAGCAACTATAGCTCCATACGTGCTCCCAAACATATTATGCCACCCCACACTGACCATAATATGCCATTATTTCGGTGAAACTGATTTGATTGTAGCGTTCTCCTCGATACCTCCGCATCATAATCTCCCTCCTATCTAGGAAATTAACGCAACGTTTATTATCGTTGGTGAATAAACCTCGGCTCCTCTTTTCTGTCTATGAATATACATTACCTATGTAAGTAGTAACGGATATTGCACTCAAACCAGTCGTTTGAATTTGTAGCTATGACTAAGGAGCATAAAATAAAGAAGAATAAAGCTGGAATAAATTGTTTAATTTATTTTGTCAAATAAAAATAAATTACAAAGAAGCTACACGAGTTTCACTCAAAAAACATTACCTACACCAAAACTAGACCCGGGTTTTATTAGCACAACATAAGTGAAGTATAATAGGAAAGTACCTACTTACATCGCCCATGGCAGTCCAATGTTTTTTTCTGTTTTTGAGGTTCTGTTCTATCTGTTTTCTTGTTATTTCACCTTTTCTTCGTTTATTTTGTTTATATGCATCGCGCAATTTTTCTTTCTTGGAATCAGCTATTTTCTTTTGCCTTTGTTTTACTTTAATTAGATGTATTTTTCGTTGTTCTTCATACTTCAAAGGGTTTTCTCGTTTGAGGCGTTCTATATATCGTTTTTGACGCTCGGCTCCCGATAGCGGCATCTTAACATATGATATTTTACACAAAATTAGAAGATTATTCAAATAAGATAGTAGCTACCTACTCCTATATAAGCACTATTTAGTCTATTACTAGTGTCACGAGTTTTTTGTCTTCTAGTTTTCTAATTTATAGTTTAAATACAGGGAATAGGCCAGTTTTCTCACGAAGTTTTCCATCACTGTTTGAGAGCACGTAACTTTGCACATAACTTTTCCAGGACTTGAACCCACGACCTAAGGGTCAAATTTCAGGGTCCCTAACACAGCAATATCGATTAGATGGTAAGTGCTTACTTTGGTGCCTGCCTACATCTTTTTTGATTCTTATGCTACCTTGCGCCAAAATTCGTCGAGTATTTTTCGAGTGTATAAAAAACAGTCAAAAATTCTAAAAACCATATTCGGATTCAACGTCTCTCTAAGGGCCATTTGCAAAAAAGTGTAGGTACCTACATGTTACTGAATGGAACGAAATGGAACGTAACGACCTTATAGTGAACTGGTAACATAAGGACTTGCACATAATGAGAGGATTTTTTACCTCATCATCATCAGCCGATAGACGTTAATTCCTGGACATAGGCCTCCCTATATAGGGAATTATATATATAATATATACACGGTGTAACTGGAAGGGTGCATCATCGGTGGCAGGGCGATGGGTGATCTTAATACCTATCGTTTTAACCCCCCTGTATGTTCCGCGATTTTCAGTCGTTCAAAAGTTATTCAGATTTTTATGAAATTTCTGAACATAGGTCAGTGACAGATTAATATCCTGAATAGCAAAACACTTTCCTCACTGTCTTACGCGTACGCGTAGACGTTGTCGTACCATGACAAAATGATGACATGATGAATAAAAAAAAAAAAAAAAAAAAAATTACGTTGTAATGTATGGAACTCTATGAGATATGGCACACCGATTGCGTGACGTGCACGCAAGCGTGTTCTACGTTACGTGCTGCATACGCATCCGGTGTAAATTGGCCTTTAATTGTCTTCTTTATTCTTTATTGTACACACATAATACATAAAAATAACACAAGACAGAATTAAAGGACATGTACAAAGGCGAAATTAACCCTAAAAAGAGTTTTCTTCCAGCAAACTTCTGAGGCTAGAGAGTGGTGATAATAGAGGTGTCTTTTTTGTCATTTTAAAAATTTTTGTATGTCTGTAAATTGTTTCGTCAGTAAATGTCAAGAAATGGTAAAAATAAGGCACTGTTTACAATAGGTACTAAAACATTTATTAGGAAAGTCATCAAAATGTTGGTAGGTAAAAATGTAAAATAGGTGTTACATTCACAGTATTTATTTTACATTAAAGAGGTTTAATGCCAATGGTTACATTACACTTGCAGTAGGTGTAGGTACTATTAAACCCCTTTTTCATTAATAGGAGTCTACGTCTATCGGTTGATGATGATGATGATGAATCAACCAGGCACCTTCATAAGTACACCTTTACTTGCTACAATTTACTGATATCATGAAATGTCACGAAAAGTACGTCATGAAAGTGTAAAACTCGACTTAAAAAATGCATTTTACTTCGAAACAAATCACGTCAATGATTAGATAGATAGGTTATCCTATTAATTTTACCTTGTTTTTTGCACTATTACAAGCGCATCATAGAATTATGTACAAAATACTCACATTCAGGTGAAAAGAGCTTGTCACGAAATTGTAGTAAATATTTTTTCACCTCCGACTTCCTGTTCGACGCCACAACTCTTCAAAATGGCGGTTTCTCGCGCGATGTTTTTTCATCTAATGAGAATATCAGTGTTGCCAATCGCAATGCTTAAATTCCTAATAATCTAGCCACAAAAAAGTAGCTCTAGAAACATATCTTTCGAAAAAAATATGTATTTAGAGATAGCAAAAAAACGTATTGGAGTTTTGTGCTACATATTTTCAAACTGATTTTACGTATAGATTTAAATAGGTACAATAATTTTTTTGACAATTTTGTTGTGCAGATAACCTAGTAGGTTGCATTTAGAATATGAAAAACGTTTTTTTTTTTTTAATGGGACGTCTGATTTGGTTGTAGTATACCTACAAAAGTTTTGAAAATTACCATTACCATTTATTAACAGAATTATAAAAGAATTGTAAGAAAATGGTTTCAGGAAATTGGTTTACCATAGCCTAACTTTTGTTATAATTTTACACACGATAAGATTATTTAAGTAATAACAATTTTAATATAAGTCAAGATTAAATAGGTATTTAAAACCTACATTGGTAAGCACTACGAAACAATGTGCACATCTCTTTGTTTGTACTTACGTTTTGCCGTTAAAACTGCGTCACTTGGGTGAAATTTTTTAACACTTCATTTAGTTCTAGTAGTTAGTTAGTTAGCACCGTACCTATTTCTGCCGCCAAGCAGTAGTGTTCGCATTGCTGTGTTTCGGTTTGAAGGGTAGGGGTGCCGGTGAAATTACAGGCACATGAGACTTTTCATCTTTATGTCTCAGGGTCGGCAACGCGCGTGTGATGCGGTCTGGTGTTACAGGCGTTCATAAGCTACATTAACTGCTTTTCATCTGGTGGGCCCGTAGCTTGGGTAGCTTGTATGCTTGCCAAGAAGCATAAAAAAAAAAAAAAAAGTTCGAGGCAACAGAAATTTCTACATTTTCACCATTGAAATACACCTACCTATTATTTTCTCTATGATTCTGATAACTTTATTACTAAAAATAGTAGCGAACATAGACAAATTAATACTAACTAAGTACATGGAAGAATAAATAATTTTAGAGAACCCAGGCTAAAATAGCCGCTGATGTTATTGTAATAGGGCTATAGTCTTACATGACATTATGATACGTATAATAGCGCAAAGACCTTGTACTTACTACTAGACTGTGCACTATGGCACAAAAACCGGTCCGCGCGAGAGGGCTTTCGTTGGTAGTGTGTCCCTTTCTAATGAGGTGACCATGACCAAACAGAACACGGGATAAATTGCTTGTAAAAACGTTTGTTTAAGTATCCTGATATATTGATGCTACCTAACTACGCTACCGACCTTAACCTACCTAAATTGTAGATAAAAAAAACAAAACATAGTGTGTATATTTTTTAGAATCACTTACCCAACACATGGGTTAAGGGTCGAAAGTATTTTTTTCCCTCCCTATATAAAAAGTATCACCCGACTTATTGAGCACGTTTGTGCACGCACGCACTCAGATTATTTCTTCTTACCTTAGGAAATATTGACGGAACAACATCAGGTTTCAGTATTTTCCTTGTATAAACAGGAGTAAAGTCGTCACATTTAAAATGCGCACAGCAAACAACAGACGACTTCGAGATTTTTCCAGGCACTGCGTTTTCCCACTTCAATTTCTGGTTTACATTCTTCGGAAATCTACAATACAAGAAATATAATTAATAACAAAAAAAGTCATCGGTGCAAAGTCGAAGGACACGATAACAACAATTTTTTTTTGTAATAAATATATAAAAGTCTATTTGTCGCACTTTGGTACACTCTGTCGGTGACTGGTACATCCCCAATTGATAAAACAGTAGGTGCGTATCTAACTACCTATAAGTACGAGATTGTAAAAAAAACTTTGATCAACAAAATTCATGGTTATCCTAAAGAATATGATTGTTGTTTTTACTTACCTATGGAAAGAAAAGCGGCTACCGGGATAAGACTCATTTTCGCACCCTGTCACACAACAAGAATTCACCATTTTTCATGAAAATCAAACATATTTAGTATGAAAATTTACACAATCGCAAATCGAAGTACGAGAATCAACCAAACAACCAAATGAGCAAACCTTGGAGCAAACCACCATCTTACATTTAGTATTACCGGGCCCAAACATTAAAGTTCTACTCTTACTCAGTATTAATGAATCATTCGTTTTGGTAAATCATTAAAAAGAAAAATATAAAATTTTCTACCATTTCTACCAAACCCAATGATTAGTTGAGCTGGCAAGACGTCAGACAAGGACACACTACCAGCGGGAGCCCTCTCACCAGGACCGCGATTGGTTAGCTACTACTTCTAAGGAAATAGCTACCCTAGGTTTAAGACGACTGTTGAGAACAAGCAAGGACTTATTTCAAAAAGGCAAAAAAAAGACAACCATTTCATCCAAGGTTTATACAAGACTGAAATAATCAAAAAAGTAAAAAAAATAACTTAATATTTAAATGTTTATAATTCTTTACCAGCCAGCCTCCTTAAGTTCTTAAAGGAGACTGGCCTGGTAAGTGTTGTGTAAGGTTGGTTGCCAACAACGACAGATCTCATTTTAGCTAAACAACATTTTTTGGTACACAGTCTAGTGGTAAGTATAATATCTTTGCCATATACTTACAATATTATAAGCGTAACTAGTTCATTACGTAAAAACAAAATAATCTTTGTTCCATAGTGGCAAGGATCATTTTCAAACGTCAAGTTGCCAATTGCCAAGTAAAACCGATCGAACCAGCATCAGCGTTCGGAGGCCCAATTCTCTAATTTAAATACACTCCAGTCACAATATACTTATTCTCGATTCAGACGCACTGTCACGTATAGTAACTATTACTTAATCTTCGCGTTTCTTGCTAAGAACATGTGGTTACTGACACGAGATTATATTGTTACTGGAATGTTTATAAATTAGAGAATTGGGCCTCAGATTTAGAAGGCCGATACTAAAAAAAAAGTTTGTTATGGATGCACGTACGGACAGTTTACCGTAAGATATCCCCTATCTTGGGTCTTGCCTTGCCTGCAGGGGACATCTTACGGTGAACGATCTGTAATCTGAAACTGGAACGCTCCACTATTTAATTACGTCAAAATAAAATATTCGTAATCCGTAATTAAAAGGACCTTTTACGAATGTCAAGCTTGTGTCAAGTGCCAAGTAAAAGTGGTGGAGGTGCGTTCAATTTTAGTCTCATAGGAGATAGGAGATATTTCGCGTGATACTTCCTGGCAGGACCACTTTAGCTTTTCCAATTTTGACTTCGGTACAAATTAAGA
Organism: Epirrita christyi; assembly: GCA_951392215.1. Lineage (NCBI taxonomy): Eukaryota > Metazoa > Arthropoda > Insecta > Lepidoptera > Geometridae > Epirrita > Epirrita christyi. The sequence continues at coordinate 10,996,054 of OX595858.1, forward strand.
GCTTAATTTGTACCTCTCAGAACTCGAAGCTCGTAATTTGTACCTCAAAAATGGCAGAGTTATAGCAATATCGGGAAGCTAGGAAGTTACTACTCTTTGGCACACTTGCGCCGCTAAGAGAATTCGTTAAAGCTACCGACTTGAAAAGTATCACAACAGTTTGTACCTTTCAAATAAGCAAGAATTAATCTCTGAGGTTTTAGTTGTGGTTACTAGACTATTCCTACAGTAGATTGTTTTATAATTACGTACTTTATAATCCTCCTGCTTCGCCAACATTGTTTCTTGACCATGTAGCAATAGGATCAGCGAATTCACTTTTTTCTTCAAACGAAGGCGTTCGGCATTCAAAGCTGAGCATTGTAACCGATTTTTTTTAGCATTTGCTATTAGATCAATGATGCGCTGTTTAAGTTTTTGTTTTCTTGAAGCTTTAGAATTTAAAGCATTGTCATCAACATGAAATTCACGGTCAGACTTTTTTATTGGATCCTTCTTAACTTCACGTTTTGAGACTTTAGTAGTAACTATTTCAATTCCATCGTCCAGAAATAGGGACGGAACAGCGTCTGGCACCAAATTCCGGCGTCCCATTTTGCTTTCATACATAGACGACTGAGAAAAGTGAACTGAACACACGTAGGTTCGGATATTTGGTTCCCAGTTTGGTCTGTTTAGTGCATTCACCCATTTTCGAATGACATCCGGTCTTCTTGGTAATCTAAAAATACAGTGCTGGGCTTTAGTTTGTCAGCTCCTCAGGATCAGCCCTTTAGGATTTAATGATTAGTTTATTTATAAGTACTTAGGTAGTAGGTAGGTTATTTGAAGAGTTGCTATTTTAGAAAAAAATGCTCAATTTCACGCAGTTTGTCGATTATGTTCCGAAAATCAGCGACTCAACGGTCATTGTCCTACGGAGAATGACAAGATACTTATTCTGTGGCCCGTGTAGTACCTATTTTAAGACGATACTCCTTGAAAAAATTTTCCACGCTAACTCCGCCCATGAGCCCCGATTAGAAAGTGATAGCGCTATTACTCAATGGAGCCCGAGAAGAGATGCGGTATAGATTCTGTCCCATCCAGAAGCACTCAGAAGTAAATGACGTAAGCGACATGTTATAAAACTTCGTTTTGCTTAAAAGTTGCAAATATAAAAATAAATCATCTTCTATTTTGTTACGTGCTGTGATTTTCTATCGAATAGTATAAAAATTTACCATCAATATCTTCTAGATTCGAAGGATGGACGTAAAAAAGGTTTTAGGAGGGCCGGTTACAAAAAACAAATCTATCGAGAAAATCGAATCTATGATTTCGTTAGATTACTCAAATAATCACTGTATAAACATCAGGTTTGTAACTTTTACCTTTACTGAGTGAGAATGTAACGAAGTGACTCCAAAGTCAAGGAAGCTCGTCTTAAGAAGTCGTTTAGCGTTATGATGCCATGAGTAAACATCGCCCATTCATGAATGAAGAGTAATAATTTTATTTGGTTTAAGTAAATCCATTCATGTCAAATTGAATCGTGCCATTAGTTATGCGTGCGTGCGCATTGCATCGTTCATTCCCCTTCACACCACGCGCCCCGCCACGCTGGCCGGGGCTATTTTAATAATTTGAATTAAATTATCTTACCGATGAAATGTAATATCACTATTTCGTTTAGTTTGCCTTCTTGAATCATGTTTGCAAGAAACTACTGCACAATTTACCATTTTTAACCAATACTAGCTATTTTCGCAGTTTGTGAGGAGGTTAACCATTTGACCGTGTCGACGCGCAGTTGCGCAGTTTACCGTAGTTACGAGTAGGTAAGTTCAATCGATGCCAGCGCCATCAGCGGGTGTTCATATCTGTGACAAAAGTTTTTCATGTGCGCGCTCTACAGCTGGCATAATATACCTCTGTGTGCAAACGCTGCAATTTTTTAATAAAAAAAACACCTCATTTAATGTTCTCCGACTTCGTCATAGTACCTATTTATCCAGTTGATTGTACAAATGTATGTATGTACTTATATATGTATGTTTGTCGGATGAAAACTTCCCAACCGTTAATCCGATCTTCATTTTTAATATGGGAGTAGATAGTATTGGTACAATTTGTAGGTAAGGTTATGAGCTATATCGGTCGGGGTCGGGGGGTTGATGAGATATTGGGGTCCAAGAGGGGTAAAAAAAATAAAAGTAGGATGTCTAATAAAAGCGCTTTGGTTGGACACTTAAAAACTGTTTTTAATAAGTATTTAAACTTAGTATTTTCTGAGATATTAGGGAAAAACGAAAACGTAAAAATCAAAAATTCTAGGGTACTTCCAGCACACACACACAATGCTGTGGTATGCTTGTAGCTTTTGTAATACAAATACTTACAGGGAAAAGTCTGAAAATTAAGAATTTTGTAACTTGTACCCTATAAAGAAAACCAATATAACATTCATTGTTGACCTCCCATTTCTAGGAATTTGAATGACGTTGGAGTTCTACGTTTTCATCAAACGGACGTTATCAATTAATTCGTCAGGGATTATATATACATATATATAGGTAAGGTACTAACAGGTATGTAGTATATGAACGCCCCGTTGCTTAGTCCTATTCAAAGGTTATTTGAATGATGTGTAGGAAATTACCTCGAGGTTAAAATTTTATCTCAGTAAATGTTTTTAGAAATCTGTTTGCATAGAAATATGCAAAAAAAGTCCTCTGGTGATGCTAAAATTTTACCTTTTCTTCCCCACTCAAGTAGTCGGGCTGATAAAAGTGAAATGCCATCGCGAGGTCTCAGTTCGGAGCGAACCACTAGTTATACATAGAAAATACACAGGACACCTTGTTTATATTACCTGTTAATATTAATGTGACCCTGTTAATATCTGCAGAACGTACAAATATTTGTTCTGAGGCGGCAATCGAACCCGTAACCTCCTGCCACAGAGGTCGTCAAATATGCTGCATATTCATGTACACAACATAGGTACCACATAAATTCTCTAAGTAGGTACCTAACCTATATTGATATTAATTTGAATATTCATATTAATTTACTTATTGCTCTTATGTGGTAAGTACATTCATATTGGTAGTATTGGTTATATTATTATATTGATAGAAATGTAGAAGTAGGTACCTATTTATTATTATATGCATAGGTACCTACTTCACCATTTCTGTCTTTTTCGCACAGGGCTGCTATGTTTTTTGACTACTTCCATGTTGTAAATATTTAACGAAATAAAATTCAGCATAATTTCCTAGCATCAAATATGTTATTATTCCTGCTATTGTGCAACCCACGGTGAAAAGAGACCCTTTGAGGCTCTGCCTATGCCTACCCCTTCGGGGTGAAAGGCGTGTGTTTATGTTTGTATGTAAGTACCTGAATAAAATGTTAATCTGTCTACAAAATCGAATTAAAGGCGTTTTTACAAAGCAGAAATAAAAAATGAAACTTGCATGATGCCATGGAAGTAGTAAGTGCTCTATGCACAGCTGGAATGTGCACCACTGCTTAAAAAACGGTCCGTTTGAGACAGCAACTACGAGATGATTTTTATCTCATTCTGCTAGGGTGGCCAAATGTTTGGCAACAAATAGGATTTGTCATCCCTACTACTAGATTGTAATGTTATTAGGGAACCTAAATTACATACATAAACTAAGAAAAAAAACTCAATAGCTCTAATGGCTAGAAAAACTACACTCTACTGGCTCTAATAGCTCTAGGTTCATGTAATAGTGGGCAGGTACTTACGCAGTGACAGATTAACCCTTAATCAAATTAAGCAATTGCCTAGGGCATCACATCTGGGGGGGCACCAGAAGAAGCGCAAAAAAAATCCGTCCTTAGGTCATCACGTCTCACTATCACGTCACCAAAAAAGTTTTAGGACTAATTTGAAAATTTGCGCGTTCTCCTATAAGTAGGTTATAGAAGTTGACATAGAGTCCAACCTAGATCAAATCTAATCAAATCAAATCAAATCAAATCAATCATTTATTTGCAAGAATACTTATTTTAAAATGTCAGGTCTTATAACTAGTCATAACCCCGCTCCCGCTTGCCCACTCGCTGCCCGCTAGTGCATTCGGCGATTCGAATGTACCGGAATTACGATCAGCCAATCAACCACCCCTTCCCCGCGAGCCGCCCGCTTGGCGCCCCCAGTTTTAAGGTACGTTACATCTCATCATCTTATTTTACAAACAACTAATGTGTTTAGGGGGTAAGGTCTAGTTGACATACGGATAGGGAGGCCCCACAAGCGTGGATTGCTTAGGGCATCAAGTAGTCTTAATCCGTCACTGTACTTACGTTATTACGTCCCAAGGTCCCGGGATTATAGATAAGTTTGAAAGGTAGGTATATAAACCATTATCTTATTCTTACTTCCTACTAATTTCTAAGCTACTAAAAGTTGTTACAATCATCAGTCGATAAAAGTCACAACAAGTATTAAATCAATTCCCGCTATTATAAATAAAGTTCAAAAGGAATTACAATATCTTTTCCTATTCTTACTCATTTCTAAACTACTAGTAATTATTATAATTACAAAGCCGAGGAAAGTCATAACAAGTAAATCGATCCCGGGATCCCCAGATTATTCATAAATTTCGAAAGGAATAACAATGAATCTTATCCTATTCTTAATTTCTAATAATTTGCAAGCTACTAGAGCTTTGATATTGTAATCTCAGAGTCGATAAGAAGGTATATGTGCTGTAGGTAGATCAATACAGAATTTTTTGTCGAGTAGGTAGGTTGGTACAAACTACACCATCTAATTCTAGTAGATCGAGGAGCAGGTATACGTAGGTAGGTATGTCTTACATAGTCACCAACAGGGCCATTTTTAAACGTCGGAAACGTTTCCGATCGGATTCGTTAGTTTTTCATTTCGATGTGGTAAGTAACTTATACAATTTTTTCTAGTAAAAACAATAAATATTGTTTATTACTTACTGTGTTTTACTAGAGAAAATTGTTAGAAAATTGTTTTAGTTACTTACCACATCGAAATAAAAAAATAAAACATCGGATCGGAAACGTTTCTGACGTTTTAGAATCGCCTGTAGGACCGTTTTGAAGAAATTCAAACAGGAACACAGCATTATAACTTTTGCTGGTTATGCTATTAATAATTATTTTCATACAACGTACATGCTGCATTATATTATCATACAGGTAAGTTATTAGTTAGGATAGTTTAGCAGTTAGTGCCTAGGTAGGTAGATAGAATCTTAGAATAAGGGCGTCCTTATTCTAAGGATAGAATATACGAAACAAACAAGCACAATGATTGATCGAGTAACATAAACACGACCAGAATAAGGAGGCGCTGCGTCGCGCGTCGGGCGGTCCGGCACAGAATAACGAATAGGTATATAGAACTTAAAGTTCGACCAGAAAGAGTAGAAATTAATTATCGAGGAACTAAAATTTACTGTAAACTGGCAACCCTTTAAATATGTCAATTCAGTGGCCAGTGTGGCCACTTTAGTGAATTTGTCGCTAGATTCAGCTTTTCTTTGCATTACGCGCAATTATATCTTTTTATAAATTTTAAAATACATTGTTGCAATACATTCTTAGTTAGATTTAAAAAAATTATAATAAGATATTTAAAAATTTAAGCATTGAAAAGGTTTTGCTGATTTATTTATACTATTTTTATCCACCAAATGAATGTAAAAAATAATTGGTATATTACTCACTTAAGCGCGAAGGTTTATTTTAAGAACTTTAGTTTCTAAAGAATTCAAAAAACACTTTAAAAAAATCCTGCAAACTTGCAGTTTTTTTGTTGGACTAACGAGATTTTCGGCTAGTGGCAACACACACTGCAATGTCAGAATTGTCAGACGGTGATTGGTGCAGGTGTTGATATGTGGTGATACCATGTAAACGATAGTAGCGCCCTCGTTTATTTTCTACTCTTTCGGTCGGACTGTAACTTACAACAAATATTTATATGCCAGGCTACGCCACCTTTGTCTTGATTTTAGCAATTCTACAATAGTTAGTACATTAACTCATCGTAACACTTACAACAGGAAAAATTGATGGAACTGCATCTGGTACTAAACTATTTCGAGAATTTGCTAACACGAAGTCCTTTGGTTTGAAATGATGACTACAGACAAATGAATTTTTTCCTATATTTGCTTTGATCAATTGTTGCCATTTCTGCCTCCATTTCTCGTTCTTAGGGAAGCTGAAATTAAAATGAAACAAACTGAAAACTAAAAGAACTGAAGCCTGCATAACTGAATTTGCTGAATTCTAATTCCCAGGCACGTACAAAATTTTAATTATGCAATTCGTGGATAGATTATCCTTACCGAGGTTTTAAGGCAGTACAAATTGTTGGATCAAACGTCCAAAGAATTGGATCAAAGAAGCAGCAATTAACTATAACTCTGGTTTGAATTCCAACAACTTGGTAAATTTATTGTCACCCTAACAGATGTTATTGAACTAGATGGTCACCCTTGCTATCTATCGAATAATTTACTCTCTTTTAGCTTACCTGTGAAAAGATATGCCACAACCACCGTATGACTCACTTTTACAAGTTTTTACACAGCACTTTTTCACCATTTTTTGCTACACACAATTTTGTTTACAGAATTACGAAAAAATAAAAACTTGTTTGCATACGAACATGACGAACTGAGGCACAGATTTATAAGTATCAGTTCCTCAGAATAATGACTGACTGAAGCAGTGAAGCACCCTTAGAGAATTTATGTTAAGGTTTTTGTAAACAAAACCAAACCAGTGTTTTTTTTTTTTTTCCTTTCGAACAGGCGTAATGTTAGCGCCTTGTCTTCTGTTATTATTCCGTTCATTGTATAACTGCTTCAGAGGATTTTATTCTCTGTGTATATTCATGGCTTTCCTCTGAGTTCCCTATCCAGGGTTGGATTTAGTACTATAATTATAGTATTTGTACTACAAAATCATGCTTCGTACTATGTACTATCCATATCTAAGGATAGTACGAAAAAATACTATAATTTCATTACTTCACCTAAAAGACCAAAATAAACATCAATCATTGCCAATCCAACTTAAAAAAAGTTAATTGGGTTGCTAGGCTGTCGAACAGTACAGAGTCGATACAAATGTAACAAAAAAGAACAAAAAGGTGGGCTTAATGCTAATTATAATCACAGATTATATATAGTCATCATCGATGACCTATTTACGGAAAATTTCCCTCCCGGGGAGTTTTTTTTTTTTAACTGGTGTTAATTTTAAAAGATTTTGATTTTATGGCTAATAAACTTTTAAAAATAATGAAGCGTACTATAATTTTATCCCAAATACGTTCTTTTAAAATTTTTGTTCTATCGTTTTCAACATACCGAAATCTAACCCTGTTATGACCCTTATCTGTTATAACCCTATCTGAAAGTCACTCATCCATCCATCACCTCACCTCAGTCAGTGACTAACGTTTTGAGTTTTGACACGCCCCGCAATGTTCCTATCTAATGACTTGACCGTACAGAATGGTGTATAATCTGTGGTGCAAACTTAGATTTTGACAATTAACTGCTATTAATCCTAATCTGTGTCAGCAGTAATGGCAGCCATTTTGTTTCCTTCCTTCAGTTTCCTTCGTTCGTGTTACTTTGGCGTGTTGATAGTTTTTGATATTCAAATTATTTGGGTGTTTTTTTCTGTTTAATTCGGATGAAAGAGGATTCAGTGGATTTTAGCAGGTTTTAATTCACTTTGTTCGTACATACCTATCACGCACGGCTCGAATACCTACCAAAAATGTTTCGCCAGTGTTGTGTTCCCAAATGTTGTAGCCAACGACAGGACGTTAGATTACATAGATTTCCTGTAAGAAAGGAAGATCGGGATCAGTGGTTACAGTATATTAATTGCGAAAAACTGAAAAGGATGGACAGTTTGATCAACAAAGCCTTTGTTTGTCATAAACACTTTGAAAAACGGTTTATTTCAACTACAACTACTCGTCTAAGAATTGGTGCATATCCAGCTTTGTTTACTGACTTGGAAATTTCATCTGGAAACCCATCAAGCAGTTCTTCGGAATCAGGTAAAACAACACACACACACATTATTACACTGTTCTCCTCTAATTAGAAAACGCAACATCTGTACCCGTAGCTGTCCTGTATGTACATATCTCTGGTGTGGTTCTATTAGGATGAATTCATCAGATAAGGTTTTTATAGTTATGTAGGGTAGGTATATAACTATGAAAGTTTCAGTATATTTATAACATTTTATTAAGTACTTAGTTTGATTGTAATTTTTAAGCTTTATTATGTGATTTTTGTATGTTGAAAATCATTTGCATAGTCCAGTACTTGGATGAGTTTCTGGGCTCAACCACTTTTTGGGTGTAAAATTATTTTTATGTAGTTTTTAACCACCAATATGCTAGAAGGTAAAGGAAAATCATTGACTAAAATATTATACCCTATTTTTCAGCACTAAAACAAATGCCATCATCATACAACCGCAGCCTTGATGATCATGTATATTTGAGGCAGCCTCACTGTGATCATTCTTATTGCGCTTCAGTGAGCAGCGGAGTATTAATTCCAGGCATGTATTTTTTCTATAAATAATATTTTTCATACAAAAGTATAGACTTACATGTATCCAGTGGAGGGCCATGCTAAATAAGGCCTCCCCAGTGGAATGCTCTGGGAGATTTCCCATAACAAATACGCTTGGCAGGTGGATTGGTGATTGCAGCATTATTGCAGTGTTCAGTACAGGTGGATGCGGCTGCCCTGGTTTAATCTTAGGCCAGACACATACTTAACATTTTTATTGATATACAATTTTCAGAGTTAACCACCACTGTGACTACTGAGCAGCAAGAAATCTCAAACCAAGAAAAGCCAGAGAGAACCACCACTGTGACAACTGAGCAGCAAGAAATTTCAAACCAAGAAAAGCCAGGTCAGTTGCAGAGTTTTATGCTTACCAAGTTTAGGATTAATAGCAGTATACACATTAGGACTAAGTATAATTATTCAAGTATTTATTGCTGATTTTGAAATGTAAAATAGGCACATACATATTTAAGTATAATTTGAAGTCATGCTTGCTTAGATTACATACACAATATGCTGATTTATATGAAAACTAGATTTTGCGTGCGGCGCGAGCTGCATGCAGCTCGCGTGAGGTTTTCGTTGCTGTTGTAATCTTACAAGCCCATAAAAGCCTCTACAAACCCCTACAAACCCCTACAACCCCTAAAAACCCCCACAAACCCCTACAAACCCCTACAACCCCTACAAACCCCTAAAACCCCTACAAACCCCTACAAACCCCTACAACCCCTACAAACCCCTACAAACCCCCTACAACCCCTAAAAACCCCTACAAACCCCTACAAACCCCTACAAACCCTAAAAACCCCTACAAACCCCTACAAACCCCTACAACCCCTAGAAACCCCTACAACCCCTACAAACCCCTACAAACCCCTACAACCCCTAAAAATCCCTACAAACCCCTACAAACCCCTAAAAACCCCTACAACCCCTAAAAACCCCTACAAACCCCTAAAAACCCCTAAAAACCCCTACAACCCCTAAAAACCCCTACAAACCCCTACAAACCCCTACAAACCCCTACAACCCCTACAACCCCTAGAAACCCCTACAAACCCCTACAAACCCCTACAACCCCTAGAAACCCCTAAAAATCCCTACAAACCCCTACAAACCCCTACAACCCCTAAAAACCCCTAAAAACCCCTACAAACCCCAACAAACCCCTACAAACCCCTACAACCCCTACAAACCCCTACAAACCCCTACAACCCCTAAAACCCCTACAAACCCCTACAAACCCCTACAACCCCTACAAACCCCTACAACCCCTACAAACCCCTACAAACCCCTACAAACCCCTAAAAACCCCTACAACCCCTACAAACCCCTACAAACCCCTAAAAACCACTACAACCCCTACAAACCCCTACAAACCTACAAACCCCTACAAACCCCTACAAACCTACAAACCCCTACAAACCCCTACAACCCCTAAAAACCCCTACAAACCCCTACAAACCCCTACAACCCCTACAACCCCTAAAAACCCCTACAAACCCCTACAAACCCCTAAAAACCCCTACAACCCCTACAAACCCCTACAAACCCCTACAAACTCCTACAACCCCTAGAAACCCCTACAACCCCTACAATCCCCTACAACCCCTAAAAACCCCTACAAACCCCTACAAACCCCTACAACCCCTACAACCCCTACAAACCCCTACAACCCCTACAAACCCCTACAAACCCCTACAAACCCCTAAAATCCCCTACAACCCCTAAAAACCCCTAAAAACCCCTAAAAACCCCTACAAACCCCTACAATCCCCTACAACCCCTAGAAACCCCTACAACCCCTACAAACCCCTACAAACCCCTACAACCCCTAAAAATCCCTACAAACCCCTACAAACCCCTAAAAACCCCTACAACCCCTAAAAACCCCTACAAACCCCTACAAACCCCTACAAACCCCTACAAACCCCTAAAAACCCCTACAACCCCTAAAAACCCCTACAAACCCCTACAAACCCCTACAAACCCCTACAACCCCTACAACCCCTAGAAACCCCTACAAACCCCTACAAACCCCTACAACCCCTAGAAACCCCTAAAAATCCCTACAAACCCCTACAAACCCCTACAACCCCTAAAAACCCCTAAAAACCCCTACAAACCCCAACAAACCCCTACAACCCCTACAAACCCCTACAAACCCCTACAAACCCCTACAACCCCTAAAAACCCCTACAAACCCCTACAAACCCCTACAAACCCCTACAACCCCTAATACCCCTACAAACCCCTACAAACACCTACAAACCCCTACAACCCCGAAAACCCCTACAAACCCCTACAAACCCCTACAACCCCTAAAAACCCCTACAAACCCCTACAACCCCTAAAAACCCCTACATTCCCTACAAACCCCTACAACCCCTACAAACCCCTACAAACCCCTACAACCCCTACAAACCCCTACAAACCCCTACAAACCCCTACAACCCCTACAAACCCCTACAAACCCCTACAACCCCTACAACCCCTACAAACCCCTACAACCCCTACAAACCCCTACAAACCCCTACAAACCCCTAAAAACCCCTAAAAACCCCTACAAACCCCTAAAAACCCCTACAAACCCCTACAAACCCCTACAACCCCTAGAAACCCCTACAACCCCTACAAACCCCTACAAACCCCTACAACCCCTAAAAATCCCTACAAACCCCTACAAACCCCTAAAAACCCCTACAACCCCTAAAAACCCCTACAAACCCCTAAAAACCCCTACAACCCCTAAAAACCCCTACAAACCCCTACAAACCCCTACAAACCCCTACAACCCCTACAACCCCTAGAAACCCCTACAAACCCCTACAAACCCCTACAAACCCCTACAACCCCTAGAAACCCCTAAAAATCCCTACAAACCCCTACAAACCCCTACAACCCCTAAAAACCCCTAAAAACCCCTACAAACCCCAACAAACCCCTACAAACCCCTACAACCCCTACAAACCCCTACAAACCCCTACAAACCCCTACAAACCCCTACAACCCCTACAAACCCCTACAACCCCTACAAACCCCTACAAACCCCTACAAACCCCTAAAAACCCCTACAACCCCTACAAACCCCTACAAACCCCTAAAAACCACTACAACCCCTACAAACCCCTACAAACCTACAAACCCCTACAAACCCCTACAACCCCTAAAAACCCCTACAAACCCCTACAAACCCCTACAAACCCCTACAAACCCCTACAAACCCCTACAAACCCCTACAACCCCTACAACCCCTAGAAACCCCTACAAACCCCTACAAACCCCTACAACCCCTAGAAACCCCTAAAAACCCCTACAAACCCCTACAAACCCCTACAAACCCCTACAAACCCCTACAACCCCTACAACCCCTAAAAACCCCTACAAACCCCTACAAACCCCTACAAACCCCTACAAACCCCTACAAACCCCTACAAACCCCTACAACCCCTACAACCCCTAGAAACCCCTACAAACCCCTACAAACCCCTACAACCCCTAGAAACCCCTAAAAACCCCTACAAACCCCTACAAACCCCTAAAAACCCCTACAACCCCTAAAAACCCCTACAAACCCCTACAAACCCCTACAAACCCCTACAACCCCTACAACCCCTAGAAACCCCTACAAACCCCTACAAACCCCTACAACCCCTAGAAACCCCTACAAACCCCTACAAACCCCTACAACCCCTAAAAACCCCTAAAAACCCCTACAAATCCCAACAAACCCCTACAAACCCCTACAACCCCTACAAACCCCTACAAACCCCTACAACCCCTAAAAACCCCTACAAACCCCTACAAACCCCTACAAACCCCTACAACCCCTACAAACCCCTACAACCCCTACAAACCCCTAAAAACCCCTACAAACCCCTACAACCCCTACAAACCCCTACAAACCCCTACAAACCCCTACAACCCCTAAAAACCCCTACAAACCCCTACAAACCCCTACAACCCCCTACAAACCCCTACAAACCCCTACAACCCCTACAACCCCTAGAAACCCCTACAAACCCCTACAAACCCCTACAACCCCTAGAAACCCCTAAAAATCCCTACAAACCCCTACAAACCCCTACAACCCCTAAAAACCCCTAAAAACCCCTACAAACCCCAACAAACCCCTACAACCCCTACAAACCCCTACAACCCCTAAAAACCCCTACAAACCCCTACAAACCCCTACAAACCCCTACAACCCCTACAAACCCCTACAACCCCTACAAACCCCTACAAACCCCTACAAACCCCTAAAAACCCCTACAACCCCTACAAACCCCTACAAACCCCTAAAAACCACTACAACCCCTACAAACCCCTACAAACCTACAAACCCCTACAAACCTACAAACCCCTACAAACCCCTACAAACCCCTACAAACCCCTACAACCCCTACAAACCCCTACAAACCCCTACAAACCCCTACAACCCCTTAAAACCCCTACAAACCCCTACAACCCCTACAAACCCCTACAAACCCCTACAACCCCTACAAACCCCTACAAACCCCTACAAACCTCTACAAACCCCTACAACCCCTAAAACCCCTACAACCCCTACAAACCCCTACAACCCCTACAGACCCCTAAAAACCCCTACAACCCCTACAAACCCCTACAACCCCTACAAACCCCTACAAACCCCTACAACCCCTACAAACCCCTACAAACCCCTTTAAACCCCTACAACCTCTACATACTATGGCATTTGATTAGAAGTTTTTTTGCGTGCAAAATCTATGAAATAGTATTAAAAAAAAAACCTAACAACCTACCGAGGACCTGTGTATACTATGGCATGTGATTAGATTTTTTTTTGTGTAGATAATTTGTTTGTTTTTTGTTCGATATTTTTCATTGAGGCGCGAGCTGCAAGCAGCTCGCGTGGTAATAAAACAAAAAAAAAATCTCAAAGTCAAATTTCTGAATTGAAATTCCAACTTTTTTTATATTGTTATTACTCAATAAATGGAGGAAATCGTTTTGACCGGGAAACAGCTCTTGATACTGGTAACGGTTCAGTATGGATTTCCTCTGCAATACCGCATCAAATTGTAATCCATACTGTCATAATTTATATTATTTTCATGTTTTTGCGGAAAATCTCGGAAAATACCCGGAAAATGGTGATTTTTCTTTCACCAGGCAACACTTTTTGTCATTCTAAACAACCGCCTCATACAAGTTGTCCGGCTCGGGAGTTGCCAACAGCCTCATTTTTCACTTGGAAAATTTGGAAAATTTCATATTTTTACAAAATGGCCGCCACAGCGACCGCCATCTTTTATTTTGAAAAAACGAATAGAATATTAAAGATGAAGCAGTGCACTGGCAACATTTCTGCATAAACAGAATTGCCATATGGCAACTTTGGTAGAAGGAAACTTGAACTCGTAGCCGAGTCGGACCCGAAAATTTCACTACTCGCATGCTCCCAGTGTTGCCAACTCACTGCAACCAAAATAGTCAAAAGTCACTCACATGGTCCTCTTCTTCAAGTCAACATCAAATTTTGATTCAAAATACCATTTTTTTTTTTTTTTACATTTTATGGAAAATCTCGGAAAATACCCGAAAAATGGGGATTTTTTTTTAACCAGGCAACACTTTTCATCGTTTTACACAACGGCTCCATACAAGTTGTCCAGCTCGGGTGTTGCCAAAAGCCTCATTTTCCAGTTGTAAAATTCAGAAAATTTCATCTTTTTACAAAATGGCCGCCACAGCGTCCGCCATCTTTTATTTTGAAAAAACGAATAGAATGTCAAAGATTAAGCAGGGCACTGGCCACATTTCTGCATAAACAGAATTGCCATATGGCAACATTGGTAAAAGGAAACTTGAGCTCGTAGCCGAGTCGGACCTGAAAATTTCACTACTCGCATGCTCCCAGTGTTGCCAACTCAATGCAACCAAAATAGTCAAAAGTCACTCTCATGGTCCTCTCCTTCAAGTCTACATCAAATTTTGATTCAAAATACCATTTTTTTTTTTTTTACATTTTATGGAAAATCTCGGAAAATACCCGGAAAATGGGGTTTTTTTTAAAACCAAGCAACACTTTTTATCGTTTTACACAATGGCCCCATACAAGTCATCCGGCTCGGGTGTTGCCAACAGCCTCATTTTTCACTTGGAAAATTTTGAAAATTTCGTCTTTTTACAAAATGGCCGCCACAGCGTCCGCCATTTTGAATTTCGAAAAACCAATAATTTTCCCATATGGAGCAGTTCAGTGGCAACACTTGTGCATACTCGGAATTTGCGTATGGCAACTTTCGTAGTGGAAAAATAAGGATAGTAGCCGAGTCGGGCGCAAAAATAAAAAAAGTTCGCCTGATTCCAGTGTTGCTAGCTGACGGGGACAAAAATGGTCAAATGTCATTCGCATGGACCTTTTCAACGATACCACATCAAATTTTGATTCAAAATGTAAATATTTCTAATTTTCACATTTTTGGGGAAAATCTCGGAAATTACCCGAAAAATGGGGAAAATTTTCTCGCCAGGCAATACTCTTTACCGTTCTACACAACCGCCCCATACAAATTTTCAGGCTCGGGTGTTGCCAACAGCGTCATTTTCGGGTTGGAAAATTTGGAAAATTTTTGCTTTTTACAAAATGGCCGCCACAGCGTCCGCCATTTTGAATTTCGAAAAAATGAATAAAATACCTAATATGGAGCAGTTCAGTGGCAACACTTGTGCATACTCCGAATTCACGCATGGCAACTTTCGTAGAGGAAAAATATGGAAAGTAGCCGAGTCGGGCCCAAAACTTAAAAAGTTTGCTTTTTCCCAGTGTTGCCAAATTGAAAGCGACAAAAATGGTCAAATGTCATTCGCATGGACCTTTTCAACGATACTGCATCAAATTTTGATTTAAAATGTCATTATTTCTACTTTTCACCTTTTTGGGGAAAATCTCGGAAATTACCCGAAAAATGGGGAAAATTTTCTCGCCAGGCAACACTCTTCACCGTTCTACACAACCACCCGATACAAGTCTTCAGGCTCGGGTGTTGCCAACAGCGTCATTTTTGGGTTGGAAAATTTGGAAAATTTTTGCTTTTTACAAAATGGCCGCCACAGCGTCCGCCATTTTGAATTTCGAAAAAGTCGTACTAACACGTCATTCTACAGGATACTGGCAACTATTGAAGCAAAACAGATTCACCGTACGCCAATGTTGCCAGAACAAAGCACCCCGCCAAAGTGGAGTATGAAAATCGGTAAAATTCAAAGTCAAATTCCGAAGACGCCACCTTTTTTTTTTTTTTTTTTTTTTAAATTTTTTAAATTTTTTCCCTCCCTCTTTCGAGTCTACCACTTTAGAAAACCCTACCTAGCACCGCTTGGGAGCTGTCAAATCTGACAGCTGTCATTTCGAAAAATTCAAAATTCGAATCCGACACTTCTGGTCAGATTCACCCCCCCTTAACTTCCCCCATACAAACCCCCCCCCTAAACCGACTCCTTCTAGGAGAACAACCATGTCAATCAGTCACCGTTATTTAGCTTTATAATATATAGAATAGACTAGATTTTGCGTGCGGCGCGAGCTGCATGCAGCTCGCGTGTGGTTGTTGTAGCTGTTGTTATTAATTAGAACCCCTAAATCTTAAAAGACCCTAAAAAACCCCTACAAACCCCTACCAACCCCTACAAACCCCTACCAACCCCTACAAACCCCTACAACCCCTACAAACCCTACAAACCCCTACAAACCCCTACAAACCCCTACAAACCCCTACAAACCCCTACAACCCCTAAAACCCCTACAAACCCCTACAAACCCCTACAACCCCTAAAAACCCCTACAAACCCCTACAACCCCTAAAAACCCCTACATTCCCTACAAACCCCTACAACCCCTACAAACCCCTACAACCCCTACAAACCCCTACAACCCCTACAAACCCCTACAAACCCCTACAAACCCCTACAAACCCCTACAACCCCTAAAAACCCCTACAAACCCCTACAAACCCCTACAACCCCTACAACCCCTACAAACCCCTACAAACCCCTACAAACCCCTACAACCCCTAAAACCCCTACAAACCCCTACAAACCCCTACAACCCCTAAAAACCCCTACAAACCCCTACAACCCCTAAAAACCCCTACAACCCCTACAAACCCCTACAAACCCCTACAAACCCCTAAAAACCCCTACAACCCCTACAAACCCCTACAAACCCCTAAAAACCACTACAACCCCTACAAACCCCTACAAACCTACAAACCCCTACAAACCCCTACAAACCTACAAACCCCTACAAACCCCTACAAACCCCTACAACCCCTAAAAACCCCTACAAACCCCTACAAACCCCTACAACCCCTACAACCCCTACAAACCCCTACAAACCCCTACAAACCCCTAAAAACCCCTACAACCCCTACAAACCCCTACAAACCCCTACAACCCCTAGAAACCCCTACAACCCCTACAAACCCCTACAACCCCTAAAAACCCCTACAAACCCCTACAAACCCCTAAAAACCACTACAACCCCTACAAACCCCTACAAACCTACAAACCCCTACAAACCCCTACAAACCTACAAACCCCTACAAACCCCTACAAACCCCTACAACCCCTAAAAACCCCTACAAACCCCTACAAACCCCTACAACCCCTACAACCCCTACAAACCCCTACAAACCCCTACAAACCCCTAAAAACCCCTACAACCCCTACAAACCCCTACAAACCCCTACAACCCCTAGAAACCCCTACAACCCCTACAAACCCCTACAACCCCTAAAAACCCCTACAAACCCCTACAAACCCCTACAAACCCCTACAACCCCTACAACCCCTACAAACCCCTACAACCCCTACAAACCCCTACAAACCCCTACAAACCCCTAAAATCCCCTACAACCCCTAAAAACCCCTACAAACCCCTAAAAACCCCTACAAACCCCTACAATCCCCTACAACTCCTAGAAACCCCTACAACCCCTACAAACCCCTACAAACCCCTACAACCCCTAAAAATCCCTACAAACCCCTACAAACCCCTAAAAACCCCTACAACCCCTAAAAACCCCTACAAACCCCTACAAACCCCTACAAACCCCTACAAACCCCTACAAACCCCTACAACCCCTACAACCCCTAGAAACCCCTACAAACCCCTACAAACCCCTACAACCCCTAGAAACCCCTAAAAATCCCTACAAACCCCTACAAACCCCTACAACCCCTAAAAACCCCTAAAAACCCCTACAAACCCCAACAAACCCCTACAACCCCTACAAACCCCTACAAACCCCTACAAACCCCTACAAACCCCTACAAACCCCTACAAACCCCTACAACCCCTACAAACCCCTACAACCCCTACAAACCCCTACAAACCCCTACAAACCCCTAAAAACCCCTACAACCCCTACAAACCCCTACAAACCCCTAAAAACCACTACAACCCCTACAAACCCCTACAAACCTACAAACCCCTACAAACCCCTACAAACCTACAAACCCCTACAAACCCCTACAAACCCCTACAAACCCCTACAACCCCTACAAACCCCTACAAACCCCTAAAAACCCCTACAAACCCCCACAACCCCTACAAACCCCTACAAACCCCTACAAACCCCTACAACCCCTACAAACCCCTACAAACCCCTAAAAACCCCTACAAACCCCCACAACCCCTACAAACCCCTACAAACCCCTACAAACCCCTACAACCCCTACAAACCCCTACAAACCCCTAAAAACCCCTACAAACCCCCACAACCCCTACAAACCCCTACAACCCCTAAAAACCCCTATAAACCCCTACAACCCCTACAAACCCCTACAAACCCCTACAAACCCCTACAAACCCCTACAAATCCCTACAACCCCTAGAACCCCTACAACCCCTACAAACCCCTACAACCCCTACAAACCCCTAAAAACCCCTACAACCCCTACAACCCCTACAAACCCCTACAAACCCCTACAACCCCTACAAACCCCTACAAACCCCTTTAAACCCCTACAACCTCTACATACTATGGCATTTGATTAGAAGTTTTTTTGCGTGCAAAAACTATGAAATAGTATAAAAAAAAAAACCTAACAACCTACCGAGGACCTGTGTATACTATGGCATGTGATTAGATTTTTTTTTGTGTAGATAATTTGTTTGTTTTTTGTTCGATATTTTTCATTGAGGCGCGAGCTGCAAGCAGCTCGCGTGGTAATAAAACAAAAAAAAAATCTCAAAGTCAAATTTCTGAATTGAAATTCCAACTTTTTTTATATTGTTATTACTCAATAAATGGAGGAAATCGTTTTGACCGGGAAACAGCTCTTGATACTGGTAACGGTTCAGTATGGATTTCCTCTGCAATACCGCATCAAATTGTAATCCATACTGTCATAATTTATATTATTTTCATGTTTTTGCGGAAAATCTCGGAAAATACCCGGAAAATGGTGATTTTTCTTTCACCAGGCAACACTTTTTGTCATTCTAAACAACCGCCTCATACAAGTTGTCCGGCTCGGGAGTTGCCAACAGCCTCATTTTTCACTTGGAAAATTTGGAAAATTTAATATTTTTACAAAATGGCCGCCACAGCGACCGCCATCTTTTATTTTGAAAAAACGAATAGAATATTAAAGATGAAGCAGTGCACTGGCAACATTTCTGCATAAACAGAATTGCCATATGGCAACTTTGGTAGAAGGAAACTTGAACTCGTAGCCGAGTCGGACCCGAAAATTTCACTACTCGCATGCTCCCAGTGTTGCCAACTCACTGCAACCAAAATAGTCAAAAGTCACTCACATGGTCCTCTTCTTCAAGTCAACATCAAAGTTTGATTCAAAATACCATTTTTTTTTTTTTTACATTTTATGGAAAATCTCGGAAAATACCCGAAAAATGGGGATTTTTTTTTAACCAGGCCACACTTTTCATCGTTTTACACAACGGCTCCATACAAGTTGTCCAGCTCGGGTGTTGCCAAAAGCCTCATTTTCCAGTTGTAAAATTCAGAAAATTTCATCTTTTTACAAAATGGCCGCCACAGCGTCCGCCATCTTTTATTTTGAAAAAACGAATAGAATGTCAAAGATTAAGCAGGGCACTGGCCACATTTCTGCATAAACAGAATTGCCATATGGCAACATTGGTAAAAGGAAACTTGAGCTCGTAGCCGAGTCGGACCCGAAAATTTCACTACTCGCATGCTCCCAGTGTTGCCAACTCAATGCAACCAAAATAGTCAAAAGTCACTCTCATGGTCCTCTCCTTCAAGTCTACATCAAATTTTGATTCAAAATATCATTTTTTTTTTTTTACATTTTATGGAAAATCTCGGAAAATACCCGGAAAATGGGGAATTTTTTTTCACCAGGCAACATTTTTCATTGTTTTACACAATGGCCCCATACAAGTCGTCCGGCTCGGGTGTTGCCAACAGCGTCATTTTCGGGTTAGAAAATTTTGAAAATTTCGTCTTTTTACAAAATGCCCGCCACAGCGTCCGCCATTTTGAATTTCGAAAAAACTAATAGAATTTCCAAGATGGAACAGTTCAGTGGCAACACTTGTGCATACTCAGAATTTGCGCATGGCAACTTTCGTAGTGGAAAAAAAATGAAAGTAGCCGAATTGGGCCCAAAAATAACACCTTTGCCTGCTCCCAGTGTTGCCAGCTCAGAGCGACCAAAATGGTCAAATGTCATTCGCATGGACCTCCTTAACGACACCTCATCAAATTTTGATTCAAATTGTATTTTTTTTTATTTTCAGTTTTATGGGGAAAATCTCGGAAAATACCCGGAAAATGGGGAATTTTTTTTCACCAGGCAACACTTTTCATCGTTTTACACAATGGCCCCATACAAGTTGTCCAGCTCGGGTGTTGCCAACAGCCTCATTTTTCACTTGGAAAATTTTGAAAATTTCGTCTTTTTACAAAATGGCCGCCACAGCGTCCGCCATTTTGAATTTCGAAAAACCAATAATTTTCCCATATGGAGCAGTTCAGTGGCAACACTTGTGCATACTTGGAAGTTGCGCATGGCAACTTTCGTAGTGGAAAAATAAGGAAAGTAGCCGAGTCGGGCGCAAAAATAAAAAAAGTTCGCCTGATTCCAGTGTTGCCAGCTGACGGGGACAAAAATGGTCAAATAACATTCGCATGGACCTTTTCAACGATACCACATCAAATTTTGATTCAAAATGTCAATATTTCTAATTTTCACTTTTTTGGGGAAAATCTTGGAAATTACCCGAAAAATGGGGAAAATTTTCTCGCCAGGCAACACTCTTTACTGTTCTACACAACCGCCCCATACAAGTCTTCCGGCTCGGGTGTTGCCAACAGCCTCATTTTCCAGTTGTAAAATTCAGAAAATTTCGTCTTTTTACAAAATGGCCGCCACAGCGTCCGCCATTTTGAATTTCGAAAAAACGAATAAAATACCTAATATGGAGCAGTTCAGTGGCAACACTTGTGCATACTCTGAATTCACGCATGGCAACTTTCGTAGTAGAAAAATATGGAAAGTAGCCGAGTCGGGCCCAAAACTTAAAAAGTTTGCTTTTTCCCAGTGTTGCCAAATTGAAAGCGACAAAAATGGTCAAATGTCATTCGCATGGACCTTTTAAACGATACCACATCAAATTTTGATTTAAAATATCGTTATTTCTACTTTTCACCTTTTTGGGGAAAATCTCGGAAATTACCCGAAAAATGGGGAAAATTTTCTCGCCAGGCAACACTCTTCACCGTTCTACACGACCGCCCAATACATGTCGTCCGGCTCGGGTGTTGCCAACAGCGTCATTTTCGGGTAGGAAAATTTGGAAAATTTTTGCTTTTTACAAAATGGCCGCCACAGCGTCCGCCATTTTGAATTTCGAAAAAGCCGTACTTACACGTCATTCTACAGGATACTGGCAATTATTGAAGCAAAACAGATTCACCGTACGCCAATGTTGCCAGAACAAAGCACCCCGCCAAAGTGGAGTCTGAAAATGGCAAATTTTCAATGTCCAATTCCGGAGCCGCCATCTTGTTTTTTTTTTTTTTTTCAAATTTTTTTTTAAATTTTTCCCCCCTTCTATCGGTTCTACCACTTTAGAAAACCCTACCTAAAACCGTTTAGGAGCTGTCAAATCTGACAGCTGTCATTTCGAAAAATTCAAAATTCGAATCCGACACTTCTGGTCAGATTCACCCCCCCTAAACTTCCCCCAAACAAACCCCCCCCCTTAACCGACTCCTTCTAGGAGAACAACCATGTCAATCAGTCACCGTTATTTAGCTTTATAATATATAGACTAGATGGAGCGTGGTGCGCGAGCTGCAAGCAGCTCGCGAGGGGGAGTTTTTACAAGGGGTTAAAAAAATATTTCGGAAAAAAAAAATTCATCAAAATTTCTCTAAGTCTTTTTCCATTCAAAATTTTTCAGAGTCCTTTTGAGGGAAAAGGTGCGCGAGCTGCAAGCAGCTCGCGTCTGGCTGTTGGTTTAAAAGGGGTTAAAAAAACAATTTAAATAAAAAAAAAATCATTAAAATTTTACTAAGTCTTTTTCCAACAAAGATATTTTTTCATTCAAAATTTGTCAGAGTCCTTTTGAGGGAAAAGGTGCGCGAGCTGCAAGCAGCTCGCGTCTGGCTGTTGGTTTCCAAGGGGTTAAAAAAAAATTTTTCAAAAAAAAAATTTTGAACAAAAAAATTTCATCAAAAAAATTTTCATCAAAATTTCTCTAAGTCTTTTTTCATTCAACATTTTTCAGAGTCCTTTTGAGGGAGAAGGTGCGCGAGCTGCAAGCAGCTCGCGTCTGGCTGTTGGTTTCAAAGGGGTTAAAAAAAAAATTTTCAAAAAAAAAATTTTGAACAATATCATTTCATCAAAAAAATTTTCATCAAAATTTCTCTAAGTCTTTATTCCTTCAAAATTTGTCAGAGTCCTTTTTGGGGAGAAGGTGCGCGAGCTGCAAGCAGCTCGCGTCTGGCTGTTGGTTTCCAAGGGGTTAAAAAAAAAAATTACAAAAAAAAATTTTTGAACAAAAAATTTAAAAAACTATACCAGGCAACACTTTTCATCATTCTACACAAATCCTCCATACAAGTCACCCCGCTCAGATGTAGCTATATGTCATTTATTTCAACTTGAAAATTGGCAACTTTAAGAGTTGGCTACACCATCCGCCATCTTGAATTTCTGACAAGTGGCAATTTTTCTATATACTACAGGATACTACCAATGTTTCTGCATCATCAGTTTTTTCATCCGGCGAATTCGGTAGAACAAAGTAACTCCTCAAAGTAGAGTCTGACCAAAAATTCGAACATCGCTCGCGCCCAGTGTTGCCAACTCGAAGCAACGAAAATAGTCAAAAGTAGTTTGTATGGACCTGTTCTTTGATACTACACAAAATTTTGATTAGAAATGTCATTATTTATAGGTTTCACGTTTTTTGGGTAAAATCTCCGAAATTACCCGAAAAGTGGGGAGTTTTTTTTTTTCTTGCAACACCTTACTACCTGGCCTACATTCGTTCCATACAAACCATCCCGCTCAGGTGTTGCCAACAGCCGATTTTTTCATTTTTAAACTGTTCAATTTCACAAAGAGGTGGCTACACCGTCCGCCATCTTGAATTTCTGACAAGTCAAGGTTTTCCTATATACTACAGGATACTGGCAATGTTTCTGCATCATCAGTTTTTTCATACTTTGAATTCGGTAGAACAAAGACTTTTGAGTTAGTAGGGTCTGACCCAAAAATTCGAACATCGCTCGCGCCCAGTGTTGCCAACTCGAAGCGACCGGAATGGTCAAAAGTCATTCGCATGGACCTCCTCTTCGATGTTACACCAAATTTTGATTCAAAATGTCATTATTTCTACTTTTCATGTTTTCGGGTAAAATCTCCGAAATTACCCGAAAAATGGGGAGTTTTTTTTTACCAAAAAAATCTTTTTATCATTCCACACGACCGCTTCATACAAAACATCCCGCTCGGGTGTTGCCATCAGGCTCATTTTTCGCTTTCAAAATTGCCCGAATTTGATCATTTAACAAGATGGCCGCCGCACCATCCGCCATCTTTATTTTTTGACAGCTGATAGTTTTTCCACATACTGCAGGATGCTGGCAACGTTTCTGCATCAGCAGTTTTGTCGTGCGGCAAATTCGGTAGAACAATGTAACTCTCCAAAGTGGGGTCTGAAAACGGCCGAATTTCGAACGCCGATTCCGGGGCGGCCATCTTGTTTTTTTTTTTTTTCAACATTTTTTTTTAAATTTCTCGATACCCTCTTTCGTTCGAGCCATCTTCGAGGTTTCCAGGTGCCACCGTCGCGGAGATGCGTTTGCCGAAGGCGGCCATCTTGGATTTTTCGAAACGTCATTGCCTAATTCCTGGTCGCATGGAAGAGCCGAACACTTCCCCCAAACATACCCCACCCCTAAAACGACTCCTTCTAGGAGAACAATCATGTCAATCAGTGAGTCACCGGAATTTAGCTTTATAGTATATTGACTAGATTTTGCGTGCGGCGCGAGCTGCATGCAGCTCGCGTGTGGTTGTTGTAGCTGTTGTTATTAATTAGAACCCCTACTTGTCCCTACTAAACCCTACAAACCCCTAAAAACCCCTACAACCCCTACAAACCCCTACAACCCCTACAAACCCCTACAACCCCTACAAACCCCTACAAACCCCTACAAACCCCTACAAACCCCTACAACCCCTAAAAACCCCTACAAACCCCTACAAACCCCTACAAACCCCTACAACCCCTAATACCCCTACAAACCCCTACAAACACCTACAAACCCCTACAACCCCTAAAACCCCTACAAACCCCTACAAACCCCTACAAACCCCTACAACCCCTAAAAACCCCTACATTCCCTACAAACCCCTACAACCCCTACAAACCCCTACAACCCCTACAAACCCCTACAACCCCTACAAACCCCTACAAACCCCTACAAACCCCTACAAACCCCTACAACCCCTAAAAACCCCTACAAACCCCTACAAACCCCTACAAACCCCTACAACCCCTACAAACCCCTACAACCCCTACAAACCCCTACAAACCCCTACAAACCCCTAAAAACCCCTACAACCCCTACAACCCCTAAAAACCCCTACAAACCCCTACAAACCCCTAAAAACCCCTACAACCCCTAGAAACCCCTACAACCCCTACAAACCCCTACAAACCCCTACAACCCCTAAAAATCCCTACAAACCCCTACAAACCCCTAAAAACCCCTACAACCCCTAAAAACCCCTACAAACCCCTAAAAACCCCTAAAAACCCCTACAACCCCTAAAAACCCCTACAAACCCCTACAAACCCCTACAAACCCCTACAAACCCCTACAACCCCTACAACCCCTAGAAACCCCTACAAACCCCTACAAACCCCTACAACCCCTAGAAACCCCTAAAAATCCCTACAAACCCCTACAAACCCCTACAACCCCTAAAAACCCCTAAAAACCCCTACAAACCCCAACAAACCCCTACAAACCCCTACAACCCCTACAAACCCCTACAAACCCCTAAAACCCCTACAAACCCCTACAAACCCCTACAACCCCTACAAACCCCTACAACCCCTACAAACCCCTACAAACCCCTACAAACCCCTAAAAACCCCTACAACCCCTACAAACCCCTACAAACCCCTAAAAACCACTACAACCCCTACAAACCCCTACAAACCTACAAACCCCTACAAACCCCTACAAACCTACAAACCCCTACAAACCCCTACAACCCCTAAAAACCCCTACAAACCCCTACAAACCCCTACAACCCCTACAACCCCTAAAAACCCCTACAAACCCCTACAAACCCCTAAAAACCCCTACAACCCCTACAAACCCCTACAAACCCCTACAAACTCCTACAACCCCTAGAAACCCCTACAACCCCTACAAACCCCTACAACCCCTAAAAACCCCTACAAACCCCTACAAACCCCTACAACCCCTACAACCCCTACAAACCCCTACAACCCCTACAAACCCCTACAAACCCCTACAAACCCCTAAAATCCCCTACAACCCCTAAAAACCCCTACAAACCCCTACAAACCCCTAAAAACCCCTACAAACCCCTACAACCCCTAAAACCCCTACAAACCCCTACAAACCCCTACAACCCCTACAAACCCCTACAACCCCTACAAACCCCTACAAACCCCTAAAAACCCCTACAACCCCTACAAACCCCTACAAACCCCTAAAAACCACTACAACCCCTACAAACCCCTACAAACCTACAAACCCCTACAAACCCCTACAAACCTACAAACCCCTACAAACCCCTACAACCCCTAAAAACCCCTACAAACCCCTACAAACCCCTACAACCCCTACAACCCCTAAAAACCCCTACAAACCCCTACAAACCCCTAAAAACCCCTACAACCCCTACAAACCCCTACAAACCCCTACAAACTCCTACAACCCCTAGAAACCCCTACAACCCCTACAAACCCCTACAACCCCTAAAAACCCCTACAAACCCCTACAAACCCCTACAACCCCTACAACCCCTACAAACCCCTACAACCCCTACAAACCCCTACAAACCCCTACAAACCCCTAAAATCCCCTACAACCCCTAAAAACCCCTAAAAACCCCTAAAAACCCCTACAAACCCCTACAATCCCCTACAACCCCTAGAAACCCCTACAACCCCTACAAACCCCTACAAACCCCTACAACCCCTAAAAATCCCTACAAACCCCTACAAACCCCTAAAAACCCCTACAACCCCTAAAAACCCCTACAAACCCCTACAAACCCCTACAAACCCCTAAAAACCCCTACAACCCCTAAAAACCCCTACAAACCCCTACAAACCCCTACAAACCCCTACAACCCCTACAACCCCTAGAAACCCCTACAAACCCCTACAAACCCCTACAACCCCTAGAAACCCCTAAAAATCCCTACAAACCCCTACAAACCCCTACAACCCCTAAAAACCCCTAAAAACCCCTACAAACCCCAACAAACCCCTACAACCCCTACAAACCCCTACAAACCCCTACAAACCCCTACAACCCCTAAAAACCCCTACAAACCCCTACAAACCCCTACAAACCCCTACAACCCCTAATACCCCTACAAACCCCTACAAACACCTACAAACCCCTACAACCCCGAAAACCCCTACAAACCCCTACAAACCCCTACAACCCCTAAAAACCCCTACAAACCCCTACAACCCCTAAAAACCCCTACATTCCCTACAAACCCCTACAACCCCTACAAACCCCTACAAACCCCTACAACCCCTACAAACCCCTACAAACCCCTACAAACCCCTACAAACCCCTACAACCCCTAAAAACCCCTACAAACCCCTACAAACCCCTACAAACCCCTACAACCCCTACAACCCCTACAAACCCCTACAACCCCTACAAACCCCTACAAACCCCTACAAACCCCTAAAAACCCCTAAAAACCCCTACAAACCCCTACAAACCCCTAAAAACCCCTACAAACCCCTACAAACCCCTACAACCCCTAGAAACCCCTACAACCCCTACAAACCCCTACAAACCCCTACAACCCCTAAAAATCCCTACAAACCCCTACAAACCCCTAAAAACCCCTACAACCCCTAAAAACCCCTACAAACCCCTAAAAACCCCTACAACCCCTAAAAACCCCTACAAACCCCTACAAACCCCTACAAACCCCTACAAACCCCTACAACCCCTACAACCCCTAGAAACCCCTACAAACCCCTACAAACCCCTACAAACCCCTACAACCCCTAGAAACCCCTAAAAATCCCTACAAACCCCTACAAACCCCTACAACCCCTAAAAACCCCTAAAAACCCCTACAAACCCCAACAAACCCCTACAAACCCCTACAACCCCTACAAACCCCTACAAACCCCTACAAACCCCTACAAACCCCTACAACCCCTACAAACCCCTACAACCCCTACAAACCCCTACAAACCCCTACAAACCCCTAAAAACCCCTACAACCCCTACAAACCCCTACAAACCCCTAAAAACCACTACAACCCCTACAAACCCCTACAAACCTACAAACCCCTACAAACCCCTACAAACCTACAAACCCCTACAAACCCCTACAAACCCCTACAACTCCTAAAAACCCCTACAAACCCCTACAACCCCTAAAAACCCCTAAAAACCCCTACAAACCCCAACAAACCCCTACAACCCCTACAAACCCCTACAAACCCCTACAAACCCCTACAAACCCCTACAAACCCCTACAAACCCCTACAACCCCTACAAACCCCTACAACCCCTACAAACCCCTACAAACCCCTACAAACCCCTAAAAACCACTACAACCCCTACAAACCCCTACAAACCTACAAACCCCTACAAACCCCTACAAACCTACAAACCCCTACAAACCCCTACAAACCCCTACAAACCCCTACAACCCCTACAAACCCCTACAAACCCCTAAAAACCCCTACAAACCCCCACAACCCCTACAAACCCCTACAAACCCCTACAAACCCCTACAACCCCTACAAACCCCTACAAACCCCTAAAAACCCCTACAAACCCCCACAACCCCTACAAACCCCTACAAACCCCTACAACCCCTAAAAACCCCTACAAACCCCTACAACCCCTACAAACCCCTACAAACCCCTACAACCCCTACAAACCCCTACAAATCCCTACAAACCCCTACAAACCCCTACAACCCCTAGAACCCCTACAACCCCTACAAACCCCTACAACCCCTACAAACCCCTAAAAACCCCTACAACCCCTACAAACCCCTACAACCCCTACAAACCCCTACAAACCCCTACAACCCCTACAAACCCCTACAAACCCCTTTAAACCCCTATAACCTCTACATACTATGGCATTTGATTAGAAGTTTTTTTGCGTGCAAAAACTATGAAATAGTATAAAAAAAAAAACCTAACAACCTACCGAGGACCTGTGTATACTATGGCATGTGATTAGATTTTTTTTTGTGTAGATAATTTGTTTGTTTTTTGTTCGATATTTTTCATTGAGGCGCGAGCTGCAAGCAGCTCGCGTGGTAATAAAACAAAAAAAAAATCTCAAAGTCAAATTTCTGAATTGAAATTCCAACTTTTTTTATATTGTTATTACTCAATAAATGGAGGAAATCGTTTTGACCGGGAAACAGCTCTTGATACTGGTAACGGTTCAGTATGGATTTCCTCTGCAATACCGCATCAAATTGTAATCCATACTGTCATAATTTATATTATTTTCATGTTTTTGCGGAAAATCTCGGAAAATACCCGGAAA
Source organism: Epirrita christyi (assembly GCA_951392215.1). Taxonomy (NCBI): domain Eukaryota; kingdom Metazoa; phylum Arthropoda; class Insecta; order Lepidoptera; family Geometridae; genus Epirrita; species Epirrita christyi. Next base: position 11,024,993 of record OX595858.1, read on the forward strand.
ATGGTGATTTTTCTTTCACCAGGCAACACTTTTTGTCATTCTAAACAACCGCCTCATACAAGTTGTCCGGCTCGGGAGTTGCCAACAGCCTCATTTTTCACTTGGAAAATTTGGAAAATTTCATATTTTTACAAAATGGCCGCCACAGCGACCGCCATCTTTTATTTTGAAAAAACGAATAGAATATTAAAGATGAAGCAGTGCACTGGCAACATTTCTGCATAAACAGAATTGCCATATGGCAACTTTGGTAGAAGGAAACTTGAACTCGTAGCCGAGTCGGACCCGAAAATTTCACTACTCGCATGCTCCCAGTGTTGCCAACTCACTGCAACCAAAATAGTCAAAAGTCACTCACATGGTCCTCTTCTTCAAGTCAACATCAAATTTTGATTCAAAATACCATTTTTTTTTTTTTTACATTTTATGGAAAATCTCGGAAAATACCCGAAAAATGGGGATTTTTTTTTAACCAGGCAACACTTTTCATCGTTTTACACAACGGCTCCATACAAGTTGTCCAGCTCGGGTGTTGCCAAAAGCCTCATTTTCCAGTTGTAAAATTCAGAAAATTTCATCTTTTTACAAAATGGCCGCCACAGCGTCCGCCATCTTTTATTTTGAAAAAACGAATAGAATGTCAAAGATTAAGCAGGGCACTGGCCACATTTCTGCATAAACAGAATTGCCATATGGCAACATTGGTAAAAGGAAACTTGAGCTCGTAGCCGAGTCGGACCTGAAAATTTCACTACTCGCATGCTCCCAGTGTTGCCAACTCAATGCAACCAAAATAGTCAAAAGTCACTCTCATGGTCCTCTCCTTCAAGTCTACATCAAATTTTGATTCAAAATACCATTTTTTTTTTTTTTTACATTTTATGGAAAATCTCGGAAAATACCCGGAAAATGGGGTTTTTTTTAAAACCAAGCAACACTTTTTATCGTTTTACACAATGGCCCCATACAAGTCATCCGGCTCGGGTGTTGCCAACAGCCTCATTTTTCACTTGGAAAATTTTGAAAATTTCGTCTTTTTACAAAATGGCCGCCACAGCGTCCGCCATTTTGAATTTCGAAAAACCAATAATTTTCCCATATGGAGCAGTTCAGTGGCAACACTTGTGCATACTCGGAATTTGCGTATGGCAACTTTCGTAGTGGAAAAATAAGGATAGTAGCCGAGTCGGGCGCAAAAATAAAAAAAGTTCGCCTGATTCCAGTGTTGCTAGCTGACGGGGACAAAAATGGTCAAATGTCATTCGCATGGACCTTTTCAACGATACCACATCAAATTTTGATTCAAAATGTAAATATTTCTAATTTTCACATTTTTGGGGAAAATCTCGGAAATTACCCGAAAAATGGGGAAAATTTTCTCGCCAGGCAATACTCTTTACCGTTCTACACAACCGCCCCATACAAATTTTCAGGCTCGGGTGTTGCCAACAGCGTCATTTTCGGGTTGGAAAATTTGGAAAATTTTTGCTTTTTACAAAATGGCCGCCACAGCGTCCGCCATTTTGAATTTCGAAAAAATGAATAAAATACCTAATATGGAGCAGTTCAGTGGCAACACTTGTGCATACTCCGAATTCACGCATGGCAACTTTCGTAGAGGAAAAATATGGAAAGTAGCCGAGTCGGGCCCAAAACTTAAAAAGTTTGCTTTTTCCCAGTGTTGCCAAATTGAAAGCGACAAAAATGGTCAAATGTCATTCGCATGGACCTTTTCAACGATACTGCATCAAATTTTGATTTAAAATGTCATTATTTCTACTTTTCACCTTTTTGGGGAAAATCTCGGAAATTACCCGAAAAATGGGGAAAATTTTCTCGCCAGGCAACACTCTTCACCGTTCTACACAACCGCCCGATACAAGTCTTCAGGCTCGGGTGTTGCCAACAGCGTCATTTTTGGGTTGGAAAATTTGGAAAATTTTTGCTTTTTACAAAATGGCCACCACAGCGTCCGCCATTTTGAATTTCGAAAAAGCCGTACTTACACGTCATTCTACAGGATACTGGCAATTATTGAAGCAAAACAGATTCACCGTACGCCAATGTTGCCAGAACAAAGCACCCCGCCAAAGTGGAGTATGAAAATCGGTAAAATTCAAAGTCAAATTCCGAAGCCGCCATCTTTTTTTTTTTTTTTTTTTTTCAATTTTTTTTAATTTTTTTCCCCCCTCTTTCTACCCTCCCACTTTGAAAACCCTACCTGTAACCGTTTAGGAGATGTCAAATCTGACAGCTGTCATCTTGGTTTTTTCGAAATGTCAATGCCTAATTCCTGGTGAGATTGACCCCCCCTACACTTCCCCCAAACAAACCCCCCCCCTAAAACGACTCCTTCTAGGAGAACAACCGTATCAATCAGTCACCGTTATTTAGCTTTATAATATATAGAAATAGAAATAGACTAGATTTTGCGTGCGGCGCGAGCTGCATGCAGCTCGCGTGAGGTTATCGTTGCTGTTGTAATTGTTATAAGCCCTTAACACAACCCTTACAACCCCTACAAACACCTACAACCCCTACAAACCCCTACAACCCCTACAAACCCCTACAACCCCTACAAACCCTACAAACCCCTACAAACCCCTACAACCCCTACAACCCCTACAAACCCCTACAAACCCCTACAACCCCTAAAACCCCTACAAACCCCTACAAACCCCTACAACCCCTAAAAACCCCTACAAACCCCTACAACCCCTAAAAACCCCTACATTCCCTACAAACCCCTACAAACCCCTACAACCCCTACAAACCCCTACAACCCCTACAAACCCCTACAAACCCCTACAACCCATACAAACCCCTACAAACCCCTACAAACCCCTACAAATCCCTACAACCCCTAAAAACCCCTACAAACCCCTAAAAACCCCTACAAACCCCTACAAACCCCTACAACCCCTAGAAACCCCTACAACCCCTACAAACCCCTACAAACCCCTACAACCCCTAAAAATCCCTACAAACCCCTACAATCCCTACAAACCCCTACAACCCCTACAAACCCCTACAAACCCCTACAACCCCTACAAACCCCTACAAACCCCTACAAACCCCTACAAACCCCTACAACCCCTAGAAACCCCTACAAACCCCTACAAACCCCTACAACCCCTAGAAACCCCTACAAACCCCTACAAACCCCTACAACCCCTAAATACCCCTACAAACCCCTACAACCCCTACAAACCCCTACAACCCCTAAAAACCCCTACAAACCCCTAGAAACCCCTACAAACCCCTACAAACCCCTACAACCCCTAAAAACCCCTACAAACCCCTACAAACCCCTACAAACCCCTACAACCCCTAAAAACCCCTACAAACCCCTACAAACCCCTACAAACCCCTACAACCCCTAAAAACCCCTACAACCCCTAGAAACCCCTACAAACCCCTACAAACCCCTACAAACCCCTACAACCCCTGAAAACCCCTACAAACCCCTACAAACCCCTACAACCCCTAGAAACCCCTACAAACCCCTACAAACCCCTACAAACCCCTACAAACCCCTACAAACCTACAAAACCCTACAACCCCTACAACCTCTACATACTATGGCATGTGATTATAAGTTTTCTTGCGTGCAAATACTATAAAATAGTATAAAAAAAAAACCTAACAACCTACCGAGGGCCTGTGATAAGAAGTTTTTTTTGTGTAGGTAATTTGTTTGTTTTTTGTTCGATATTTTTCATTGAGGCGCGAGCTGCAAGCAGCTCGCGTGGTAATAAAAAAGAAAAAAAACTTATAGTCAAATTTCTGATTTGAAATTCCAACTTTTTTTATATTGTTATCACCCAAAAAATGGAGGAAATCGTTTTGACCGGGAAACAGCTCTTGATACTGGTAATGGTTCAGTGTGGATTTCCTCTGCAGTACCGCATCAAATTGTAATCCATACTGTCATAATTTATATTATTTTCATGTTTTTGCGGAAAATTTCAGAAAATACCCAGAAAATGGTGATTTTTCTTTCACCAGGCAACACTTTTTGTCATTCTAAACAACCGCCCCATATAAGTTGTCCGGCTCGGGAGTTGCCAACAGCCTCATTTTTCACTTGGAAAATTTGGAAAATTTCATATTTTTACAAAATGGCCGCCACAGCGACCGCCATCTTTTATTTTGAAAAAACGAATAGAATATTAAAGATGAAGCAGTGCACTGGCAACATTTCTGCATAAACAGAATTGCCATATGGCAACTTTGGTAGAAGGAAACTTGAACTCGTAGCCGAGTCGGACCCGAAAATTTCACTACTCGCATGCTCCCAGTGTTGCCAACTCACTGCAACCAAAATAGTCAAAAGTCACTCACATGGTCCTCTTCTTCAAGTCAACATCAAATTTTGATTCAAAATACCATTTTTTTTTTTTTTACATTTTATGGAAAATCTCGGAAAATACCCGAAAAATGGGGATTTTTTTTAACCAGGCAACACTTTTCATCGTTTTACACAACGGCTCCATACAAGTTGTCCAGCTCGGGTGTTGCCAAAAGCCTCATTTTCCAGTTGTAAAATTCAGAAAATTTCATCTTTTTACAAAATGGCCGCCACAGCGTCCGCCATCTTTTATTTTGAAAAAACGAATAGAATGTCACAGATTAAGCAGGGCACTGGCCACATTTCTGCATAAACAGAATTGCCATATGGCAACATTGGTAAAAGGAAACTTGAGCTCGTAGCCGAGTCGGACCCGAAAATTTCACTACTCGCATGCTCCCAGTGTTGCCAACTCAATGCAACCAAAATAGTCAAAAGTCACTCTCATGGTCCTCTCCTTCAAGTCTACATCAAATTTTGATTCAAAATACCATTTTTTTTTTTTTTACATTTTATGGAAAATCTCGGAAAATACCCGGAAAATGGGGATTTTTTTTTCACCAGGCAATATTTTTCATTGTTTTACACAATGGCCCCATACAAGTCGTCCGGCTCGGGTGTTGCCAACAGCGTCATTTTCGGGTTAGAAAATTTTGAAAATTTCGTCTTTTTACAAAATGGCCGCCACAGCGTCCGCCATTTTGAATTTCGAAAAAACTAATAGAATGTCCAAGATGGAACAGTTCAGTGGCAACACTTGTGCATACTCAGAATTTGCGCATGGCAACTTTCGTAGTGGAAAAAAAATGAAAGTAGCCGAGTTGGGCCCAAAAAGAACACCTTCGCCTGCTCCCAGTGTTGCCAGCTAAGAGCGACTAAAATGGTCAAATGTCATTCGCATGGACTTCCTGAACGACACCTCATCAAATTTTGATTCAAATTGTATTTTTTTTAATTTTCATGTTTTTGGGGAAAATCTCGGAAAATACCCGGAAAATGGGGATTTTTTTTTCACCAGGCAACACTTTTCATCGTTTTACACAATGGCCCCATACAAGTCGTCCGGCTCGGGTGTTGCCAACAGCCTCATTTTTCACTTGGAAAATTTTGAAAATTTCGTCATTTTACAAAATGGCCGCCAAATTGACCATATTCAAAAATTTCAAAAAACGTATAGTTTTCCCATATTAAGCAGTTCACCGACAAGGTTTCTGCATAAACAAAATTTGAATTTGGAAACTTTCGTAGAAGGAATCTAGAGCTCGCGTAAGAGTCGGGCCCAAAACTTAAAAAGTTTGCTTTTTCCCAGTGTTGCCAAATTGAAAGCGACAAAAATGGTCAAATGTCATTCGCATGGACCTTTTAAACGATACCTCATCAAATTTTGATTCAAAATGTCAATATTTCTAATTTTCACTTTTTTGGGGAAAATCTCGGAAATTACCCGAAAAATGGGGAAAATTTTCTAGCCAGGCAACACTCTTCATCGTTCTACACAACCGCCCCATACAAGTCGTCCGGCTCGGGTGTTGCCAAATGCCTCATTTTTCACATGGAAAATTTTGAAAATTTTGTCTTTTTACAATATGGCCGCCAAATTGTCCGTATTCAAAAATTTCAAAAAACGTATAGTTTTCCCATATTAAGCAGTTCACCGACAAGGTTTCTGCATAAACAAAATTTAAATTTGGAAACTTTCGTAGAAGGAATCTAGAGCTCGCGTAAAAGTCGGGCCCAAAAATAAATAAAGTTCGCCTGATTCCAGTGTTGCCAGCTGAGGGGAACAAAAATGGTCAAATGTTATTCGCATTGACCTTTTCAACGATACTGCATCAAATTTTGATTTAAAATGTCATTATTTCTACTTTTCACCTTTTTGGGGAAAATCTCGGAAATTACCCGAAAAATGGGGAAAATTTTCTCGCCAGGCAACACTCTTCACCGTTCTACACAACCGCCCGATACAAGTCTTCAGGCTCGGGTGTTGCCAACAGCGTCATTTTTGGGTTGGAAAATTTGGAAAATTTTTGCTTTTTACAAAATGGCCGCCACAGCGTCCGCCATTTTGAATTTCGAAAATGCCGTATTTACACGTCATTCTACAGGATACTGGCAATTATTGAAACAAAACAGATTCACCGTACGCCAATGTTGCCAGAACAAAGCACCCCGCCAAAGTGGAGTCTGAAAATGGCAAATTTTCAATGTCAAATTCCGGAGCCGGCATCTTTTTTTTTTTTTTTTTTTTTAATTTTTTTTTAATTTTTCCTGCTCCTCTATAGGATGCACCACTTTAGAAAACCCTACCTAAAACCGTTTAGGAGCTGTCAAATCTGACAGCTGTCATTTCGAAAAATTCAAAATTCGAATCCGACACTTCTGGTCAGATTCACCCATCCTAAACTTCCCCCAAACAAACCCCCCCCCTTAACCGACTCCTTCTAGGAGAACAACCATGTCAATGAGTCACCGGGATTCAGCTTTATATTATATAGACTAGATTTTGCGTGCGGCGCGAGCTGCATGCAGCTCGCGTGTTGTTTTGTTGCTGTTGTAATTGTAACAAACCCCTACAACCCCTACAAATCCCTACAAGCCCCTACAACCCCTACAAACCCCTACAACCCCTACAACCCCTACAAACCCCTACAAACCCCTACAACCCCTACAAAACCCTACAAACCCCTACAACCCCTACAAAACCCTACAACCCCTAGAAACCCCTACAAACCCCTACAAACCCCTACAAACCCCTACAACCCCTACAAACCCCTACAAACCCCTACAACCCCTACAAACCCCTACAACCCCTACAAAACCCTACAACCCCTAGAAACCCCTACAAACCCCTACAAACCCCTACAAACCCCTACAAACCCCTACAACCCCTACAAACCCCTACAAACCCCTAAAACCCCTACAAACCCCTACAAACCCCTAAAAACCCCTACAAACCCCTACAACCCCTAAAAACCCCTACAAACCCCTACAAACCCCTACAACCCCTACAAACCCCTACAAACCCCTAAAAATCCCTACAACCCCTAAAAACCCCTACAAACCCCTACAAACCCCTACAACCCCTACAACCCCTAAAAACCCCTACAAACCCCTACAAACCCCTACAACCCCTACAAACTCCTACAACCCCTAGAAACCCCTACAAACCCCTACAAACCCCTACAAACCCCTAAAAACCCCTACAAACCCCTACAAACCTCTACGACCCCTAAAAACCCCTACAAACCCCTACAACCCCTACAAACCCCTAGAAACCCCTACAAACCCCTACAAACCCCTACAAACCCCTACAAACCCCTACAAACCCCTACAAGCCCCTACAAACCCCTACAACCCCTACAAACCCCTACAACCCCTACAAACCCCTACAACCCCTAAAAACCCCTACAAACCCCTACAAACCCTACAAACCCCTACAACCCCTAGAAACCCCTACAAACCCCTACAAACCCCTACAAACCCCTACAAATCCCTACAAACCCCTACAAACCCCTACAAACCCCTACAAACCCCTACAACCCCTACAAAACCCTACAAACCCCTACAACCCCTACAAAACCCTACAACCCCTAGAAACCCCTACAAACCCCTACAAACCCCTACAAACCCCTACAACCCCTACAAACCCCTACAAACCCCTAAAACCCCTACAAACCCCTACAACCCCTACAAACCCCTACAACCCCTAAAAACCCCTACAAACCCCTACAAACCCCTACAACCCCTAAAAACCCCTACAAACCCCTAAAAATCCCTACAACCCCTAAAAACCCCTACAAACCCCTACAAACCCCTACAACCCCTACAACCCCTAAAAACCCCTACAAACCCCTACAAACCCTACAAACCCCTACAACCCCTAGAAACCCCTACAAACCCCTACAAACCCCTACAAACCCCTACAGCCCCTACAAACCCCTACAACCCCTACAAACCCCTACAAACCCCTACAACCCCTACAAAACCCTACAAACCCCTACAACCCCTACAGCCCCTACAAACCCCTACAAACCCCTACAAACCCCTACAACCCCTACAAAACCCTACAAACCCCTACAACCCCTACAAAACCCTACAACCCCTAAAAACCCCTACAAACCCCTACAACCCCTAAAAACCCCTACAAACCCCTACAAACCCCTACAACCCCTACAACCCCTAGAAACCCCTACAAACCCCTACAAACCCCTACAAACCCCTACAAATCCCTACAAACCCCTACAACCCCTACAAACCCCTACAAACCCCTACAACCCCTACAAAACCCTACAAACCCCTACAACCCCTACAAAACCCTACAACCCCTAGAAACCCCTACAAACCCCTACAAACCCCTACAAACCCCTACAACCCCTACAAACCCCTACAAACCCCTACAACCCCTACAAAACCCTACAACCCCTACAAAACCCTATAACCCCTAGAAACCCCTACAAACCCCTACAAACCCCTACAAACCCCTACAACCCCTACAAACCCCTACAAACCCCTACAAACCCCTACAAACCCCTACAACCCCTAAAAACCCCTACAAACCCCTACAACCCCTAAAAACCCCTACAAACCCCTACAAACCCCTACAACCCCTACAAACCCCTACAAACCCCTAAAAATCCCTACAACCCCTAAAAACCCCTACAAACCCCTACAAACCCCTACAACCCCTACAACCCCTAAAAACCCCTACAAACCCCTACAAACCCCTACAACCCCTACAAACCCCTACAACCCCTAGAAACCCCTACAAACCCCTACAAACCCCTACAAACCCCTACAGCCCCTACAAACCCCTACAACCCCTACAAACCCCTACAAACCCCTACAACCCCTAAAAACCCCTACAAACCCCTACAAACCCCTAAAAACCCCTACAACCCCTACAAACCCCTACAACCCCTAGAAACCCCTACAAACCCCTACAAACCCCTACAACCCCTACAAACCCCTACAAACCCCTAAAACCCCTACAAACCCCTACAAACCCCTACAACCCCTACAAACCCCTACAAACCCCTACAACCCCTAAAAACCCCTACAAACCCGTACAAACCCCTACAAACCCTTACAACCTCTAAAAACCCCTACAAACCCCTACAAACCCCTACAACCCCTAAAAACCCCTACAAACCCCTACAACCCCTACAAACCCCTAGAAACCCCTACAAACCCCTACAAACCCCTACAACCCCTACAAACCCCTAAAACCCCTACAAACCCCTACAACCCCTAAAAACCCCTACAAACCCCTACAAACCCCTACAAACCCCTACAAACCCCTACAAACCCCTAAAACCCCTACAAACCCCTACAACCCCTACAACCCCTAAAAACCCCTACAAACCCCTACAAACCCCTACAACCCCTACAACCCCTACAAACCCTACAAACCCCTACAAACCCTACAAAACCCTACAAACCCCTACAAACCCCTACAACCCCTACAAGCCCCTACAACCCCTACAAACCCCTACAAACCCCTACAAACCCCTACAAACCCTACAACCCCTACAAACCCCTACAACCCCTAGAAACCCCTACAAACCCCTACAAACCCCTACAACCCCTAAAAACCCCTACAAACCCCTACAAACCCCTACAATCCCCTACAACCCCTAAAAACCCCTACAACCCCTACAAGCCCCTACAACCCCCTACAAACCCTACAACCCCTACAAACCCCTACAAACCCCTTTAAACCCCTACAACCTCTACATACTATGGCATTTGATTAGAAGTTTTTTTGCGTGCAAAAACTATGAAATAGTATAAAAAAAAAAACCTAACAACCTACCGAGGACCTGTGTATACTATGGCATGTGATTAGATTTTTTTTTGTGTAGATAATTTGTTTGTTTTTTGTTCGATATTTTTCATTGAGGCGCGAGCTGCAAGCAGTTTGCGTGGTAATAAAACAAAAAAAAAATCTCAAAGTCAAATTTCTGAATTGAAATTCCAACTTTTTTTATATTGTTATTACTCAATAAATGGAGGAAATCGTTTTGACCGGGAAACAGCTCTTGATACTGGTAACGGTTCAGTATGGATTTCCTCTGCAATACCGCATCAAATTGTAATCCATACTGTCATAATTTATATTATTTTCATGTTTTTGCGGAAAATCTCGGAAAATACCCGGAAAATGGTGATTTTTCTTTCACCAGGCAACACTTTTTGTCATTCTAAACAACCGCCCCATACAAGTTGTCCGGCTCGGGAGTTGCCAACAGCCTCATTTTTCACTTGGAAAATTTGGAAAATTTCATATTTTTACAAAATGGCCGCCACAGCGACCGCCATCTTTTATTTTGAAAAAACGAATAGAATATTAAAGATGAAGCAGTGCACTGGCAACATTTCTGCATAAACAGAATTGCCATATGGCAACTTTGGTAGAAGGAAACTTGAACTCGTAGTCGAGTCGGACCCGAAAATTTCACTACTCGCATGCTCCCAGTGTTGCCAACTCACTGCAACCAAAATAGTCAAAAGTCACTCACATGGTCCTCTTCTTCAAGTCATCATCAAATTTTGATACAAAATACCATTTTTTTTTTTTTTACATTTTATGGAAAATCTCGGAAAATACCCGAAAAATGGGGATTTTTTTTTAACCAGGCAACACTTTTCATCGTTTTACACAACAACTCCATACAAGTTGTCCAGCTCGGGTGTTGCCAAAAGCCTCATTTTCCAGTTGTAAAATTCAGAAAATTTCATCTTTTTACAAAATGGCCGCCACAGCGTCCGCCATCTTTTATTTTGAAATAACGAATAGAATGTCAAAGATTAAGCAGGGCACTGGCCACATTTCTGCATAAACAGAATTGCCATATGGCAACATTGGTAAAAGGAAACTTGAGCTCGTAGCCGAGTCGGACCCGAAAATTTCACTACTCGCATGCTCCCAGTGTTGCCAACTCAATGCAACCAAAATAGTCAAAAGTCACTCTCATGGTCCTCTCCTTCAAGTCTACATCAAATTTTGATTCAAAATACCATTTTTTTTTTTTTTTACATTTTATGAAAAATCTCGGAAAATACCCGGAAAATGGGGATTTTTTTTTCACCAGGCAATACTTTTCATTGTTTTACACAATGACCCTATACAACATATCCGGCTCGGGTGTTGCCAACAGCCTCATTTTTCACTTGGAAAATTTGGAAAATTTCTGCTTTTTACAAAATGGCCGCCACAGCGTCCGCCATTTTGAATTTCAAAAAACCAATAATTTTCCCATATGGAACAATTCAGTGGCAACACTTGTGCATACTCAGAATTTGCGCATGACAACTTTCGTAGTGGAAAAATAAGGAAAGTAGCCGAGTCGGGCCCAAAAATTACAAAGTTCGCCTGATCCCAGTGTTGCCAGCTGAGGGGGACAAAAATGGTCAAATGTCATTTGCATGGACCTTTTCAACGATACTACATCAAATTTTGATATAAAATGTCATTATTTCTACTTTTCACCTTTTTGAGGAAAATCTCGGAAATTACCCGAAAAATGGGAAAAATTTTCTCGCCAGGCAACACTCTTTACTGTTCTACACAACCGCCCCATACAAGTCTTCCGGTTCGGGTGTTGCCAACAGCCTCATTTTCCAGTTGTAAAATTCAGAAAATTTCGTCTTTTTACAAAATGGCCGCCACAGCATCCACCATTTTGAATTTCGAAAAAACGAATAAAATAACCAAGATGGAGAAGTTCAGTGGCAACACTTGTGCATACTCAGAATTTGCGCATGGCAACTTTCGTAGTGGAAAAAAAAGGAAAGTAGCCGAGTTGGGCCCAAAAATAACACCTTCGACTGCTCCCAGTGTTGCCAGCTGAGGGGAACGAAAATAGTCAAATGTCATTCGCATAGAGCTTCTAAACGATACCTCATCAAATTTTGATTCAAATTGTATTTTTTTTTACTTTTCAGGTTTTTGGGGAAAATCTCGGAAAATACCCGGAAAATGGGGATTTTTTTTAATCCAGGCAACACTTTTCATCGTTTTACACAATAGCTTCATACAAAATGTCCGGCTCGGGTGTTGCCAACAGCCTCATTTTTCACTTGGAAAATTTTGAAAATTTCGTCTTTTTACAAAATGGCCGCTATGTTGTCCGTATTCAAAAATTTCAAAAAACGTATAGTTTTCCCATATTAAGCAGTTCAACGACAAGGTTTCTGCATACACAAAATTTGAATTTGGAAACTTTCGTAGAAGGAATCTAGAGCTCGCGTAAGAGTCGGGCCCAAAACTTAAAAAGTTTGCTTTTTCCCAGTGTTGCCAAATTGAAAGCGACAAAAATGGTCAAATGTCATTCACATGGACCTTTTAAACGATACCACATCAAATTTTGATTCAAAATGTCAATATTTCTAATTTTCACTTTTTTGGGGAAAATCTCGGAAATTACCCGAAAAATGGGGAAAATTTTCTAGCCAGGCAACACTCTTCATCGTTCTACACAACCGCCCCATACAAGTCGTCCGGCTCGGGTGTTGCCAAATGCCTCATTTTTCACATGGAAAATTTTGAAAATTTTGTCTTTTTACAATATGGCCGCCAAATTGTCCGTATTCAAAAATTTCAAAAAACGTATAGTTTTCCCATATTAAGCAGTTCACCGACAAGGTTTCTGCATAAACAAAATTTAAATTTGGAAACTTTCGTAGAAGGAATCTAGAGCTCGCGTAAAAGTCGGGCCCAAAAATAAATAAAGTTCGCCTGATTCCAGTGTTGCCAGCTGAGGGGAACAAAATTGGTCAAATGTCATTCGCATGGACCTTTTCAACGATACTGCATCAAATTTTGATTTAAAATGTCATTATTTCTACTTTTCACTTTTTTGGGGAAAATCTCTGAAATTACCCGAAAAATGGGGAAAATTTTCTCGCCTGGCAACACTCTTCACCGTTCTGCACAACCGCCCCATACAAGTCGTCAGGCTCGGGTGTTGCCAACAGCGTCATTTTCGGGTTGGAAAATTTGGAAAATTTTTGCTTTTTACAAAATGGCCGCCACAGCGTCCGCCATTTTGAATTTCGAAAAAGCCGTACTTACACGTCATTCAACAGGATACTGGCAATTATTGAAGCAAAACAGATTCACCGTACGCCAATGTTGCCAGAACAAAGCACCCCGCCAAAGTGGACTATGAAAATCGGTAAAATTCAATGTTCAATCCCGAAGCCGCCATCTTGTTTTTTTTTTTTTTTTTTCAATTTTTTTTAATTTTTTCCTCCCCTCTTTCTACCCTGTCATTTTGAAAACCCTACCTATAACCGTTTAGGAGATGTCAAATCTGACAGCTGTCATCTTGGTTTTTTCGAAATGTCATTGCCTAATTCCTGGTGAGATTCACCCCCCCTACACTTCCCCCATACAAACCCCCCCCCTAAACCAACTCCTTCTAGGAGAACAACCGTATCAATGAGTCACCGTTATTTAGCTTTATAATATATAGACTAGATGGAGCGTGGTGCGCGAGCTGCAAGCAGCTCGCGTGTTGAGGTAAAAATACAAGGGGTTAAAAAAAAAATTTAAAAAAAAAGTTTTCGACAAAAACTTTTTCGAATAAAATTTCTCTAAGTCTTTTTTCGTTCAAAAAAGTCTTTTTTCGTTCAAAATTTTTCAGAGTCCTTTTGAGGGAGAAGGTGTGCGAGCTGCAAGCAGCTCGCGTCTGGCTGTTGGTTTCAAAGGGGTTAAAAAAAAATATTTTAAAAAAAAAAATTTTGAACAAAAAAATTTCATCAAAAAAAATTTCATCAAAATTTCTCTAAGTCTTTTTTCATTCAACATTTTTCAGAGTCCTTTTGAGGGAGAAGGTGCGCGAGCTGCAAGCAGCTCACGTCTGGCTGTTGGTTTCAAAGGGGTTAAAAAAAAAATTTTTCAAAAAAAAAATTTTGAACAAAAAAATTTCATCAAAAAAATTTTCATCAAAATTTCTCTAAGTCATTTTTCATTCAACATTTTTCAGAGTCCTTTTGAGGGAGAAGGTGCGCGAGCTGCAAGCAGCTCGCGTCTGGCTGTTGGTTTCCAAGGGGTTAAAAAAAAAATTTTTCAAAAAAAAAATTTTAACAAAAAATTTAAAAAACTATACCATGCAACACTTTTCATCATTCTACACAAACCCTCCATACAAGTCACCCGGCTCAGATGTAGCTATATGCCATTTATTTCGACTTGAAAATTGGCATCTTAAAGAGTTGGCTACACCGTCCGCCATCTTGAAATTTTGACAGCTGATAGTTTTCCTATATACTACAGGATCCTACCAATGTTTCTGCATCATCAGTTTTTTCATCCGGTGAATTCGGTAGAACAAAGTAACTCCTCAAAATAGAGTCTGACCCATAAATTCGAACATCGCTCGTGCCCAGTGTTGCCAACTGGAAGTGACGAAAATAGTCAAAAGTCATTTGTATGGACCTGTTCTTTGATATAACACCAAATTTTGATTAGAAATGTCGTTATTTATAGGGTTCACGTTTTTTGGGTAAAATCTCCGAATTTACCCAAAAAGTGGGGAAGTTTTTTTTTTCATTAAATACTATTCTACCTGCCCTACATTCCCCCCATACAAACCATCCCGCTCAGGTGTTGCCAACAGACGATTTTTTCAGTTTTAAACTGTTTAATTTCACAAAGAGTTGGCTACACCGTCCGCCATCTTTAATTTTTGACAGCTGATAGTTTTCCTATATACTACAGGATACTGGCAATGTTTCTGCATCAGCAGTTTTTTCATACTTTGAATTCGGTAGAACAAAGACTTTTGAGTTAGTAGGGTCTGACCCAAAAATGCGAACATCGCTCGCGCCCAGTGTTGCCAACTCGAAGCGACCGAAATGGTCAAAAGTCATTCGCATGGACCTCTTCTTCGATGTTACACCAAATTTTGATTCAAAATGTCATTATTTCTACTTTTCATGTTTTCGGGTAAAATCTCCGAAATTACCCGAAAAATGGGGAGTTTTTTTTTACCAAAAAAATCTTTTCATCGTTCCACACGACCGTTTCATACGAAACATCGCGCTCAGGTGTTGCCATCAGTCCCATTTTTCGCTTTAAAAATTTGCCGAATTTGATCATTTCACAAGATGGCCGCCGCGCCATCCGCCATCTTTATTTTTTGACAGCTGATAGTTTTTCCACATACTACAGGACGCTGGCAACGTTTCTGCATCAGCAGTTTCGTCATATGGCAAATTCGGTAGAACAATGTAACTCTTCAAAGTGGGGTCTGAAAACGGCCGAATTTCGAACGCCGATTCCGGGGCGGCCATCTTGTTTTTTTTTTTTTTAAACATTTTTTTTTCAATTTCTCTATACTCTCTTTCGTTTGAGCCATCTCCGAGGTTTCCAGCTGCCACCGTCGCGGAGATACTTTTGCCGAATGCCGCCATTTTGGATTTTTCGAAATTCGGCTCCGACACTTCTGCTCCGATTCGGCCAACTTAAACTTCCCCCAAACACACCCCACCCCTAAAACGACTCCTTCTAGGAGAACAATCATGTCAATCAGTGAGTCACCGTAATTTAGCTTTATAGTATATTGACTAGATTTTGCGTGCGGCGCGAGCTGCATGCAGCTCGCGTGTGGTTGTTGTAGCTGTTGTTATTAATTAGAACCCCTACTTGTCCCTACTAAACCCTACAAACCCCTAAAAACCCCTACAACCCCTACAAACCCCTACAACCCCTACAAACCCCTACAACCCCTACAAACACCTACAAACCCCTACAACCCCTAAAACCCCTACAAACCCCTACAAACCCCTACAACCCCTAAAAACCCCTACAAACCCCTACAACCCCTAAAAACCCCTACATTCCCTACAAACCCCTACAACCCCTACAAACCCCTACAACCCCTAGAAACCCCTACAACCCCTAGAAACCCCTACAAACCCCTACAAACCCCTACAAACCCCTACAACCCCTACAAACCCCTACAAACCCCTAAAACCCCTACAAACCCCTACAACCCCTACAAAACCCTACAACCCCTAGAAACCCCTACAAACCCCTACAAACCCCTACAAACCCCTACAACCCCTACAAACCACTACAAACCCCTACAACCCCTACAAACCCCTACAACCCCTACAAAACCCTACAACCCCTAGAAACCCCTACAAACCCCTACAAACCCCTACAACCCCTACAAAACCCTACAACCCCTAGAAACCCCTACAAACCCCTACAAACCCCTACAAACCCCTACAACCCCTACAAACCACTACAAACCCCTACAACCCCTACAAACCCCTACAACCCCTACAAAACCCTACAACCCCTAGAAACCCCTACAAACCCCTACAAACCCCTACAAACCCCTACAACCCCTACAAACCCCTACAAACCCCTAAAACCCCTACAAACCCCTACAAACCCCTAAAAACCCCTACAAACCCCTACAACCCTTAAAAACCCCTACAAACCCCTACAAACCCCTACAACCCCTACAAACCCCTACAAACCCCTAAAAATCCCTACAACCCCTAAAAACCCCTATAAACCCCTACAAACCCCTACAACCCCTACAACCCCTAAAAACCCCTACAAACCCCTACAAACCCCTACAACCCCTACAAACTCCTACAACCCCTAGAAACCCCTACAAACCCCTACAAACCCCTACAAACCCCTAAAAACCCCTACAAACCCCTACAAACCTCTACGACCCCTAAAAACCCCTACAAACCCCTACAACCCCTACAAACCCCTACAAACTCCTAGAAACCCCTAGAAACCCCTACAAACCCCTACAAACCCCTACAACCCCTAGAAACCCCTACAAACCCCTACAAACCCCTACAAGCCCCTACAAACCCCTACAACCCCTACAAACCCCTACAACCCCTACAAACCCCTACAAACCCCTACAACCCCTAAAAACCCCTACAAACCCCTACAAACCCTACAAACCCCTACAACCCCTAGAAACCCCTACAAACCCCTACAAACCCCTACAAACCCCTACAAATCCCTACAAACCCCTACAAACCCCTACAAACCCCTACAAACCCCTACAACCCCTACAAAACCCTACAAACCCCTACAACCCCTACAAAACCCTACAACCCCTAGAAACCCCTACAAACCCCTACAAACCCCTACAAACCCCTACAAACCCCTACAACCCCTACAAACCCCTACAAACCCCTAAAACCCCTACAAACCCCTACAACCCCTACAAACCCCTACAACCCCTACAAACCCCTACAAACCCCTACAAACCCCTACAACCCCTACAAACCCCTACAAACCCCTACAACCCCTACAAAACCCTACAAACCCCTACAACCCCTACAAAACCCTATAACCCCTAGAAACCCCTACAAACCCCTACAAACCCCTACAAACCCCTACAACCCCTACAAACCCCTACAAACCCCTACAAACCCCTACAAACCCCTACAACCCCTAAAAACCCCTACAAACCCCTACAACCCCTAAAAACCCCTACAAACCCCTACAAACCCCTACAACCCCTACAAACCCCTACAAACCCCTAAAAATCCCTACAACCCCTAAAAACCCCTACAAACCCCTACAAACCCCTACAACCCCTACAACCCCTAAAAACCCCTACAAACCCCTACAAACCCCTACAACCCCTACAAACCCCTACAACCCCTAGAAACCCCTACAAACCCCTACAAACCCCTACAAACCCCTACAGCCCCTACAAACCCCTACAACCCCTACAAACCCCTACAAACCCCTACAACCCCTAAAAACCCCTACAAACCCCTACAAACCCCTAAAAACCCCTACAACCCCTACAAACCCCTACAACCCCTAGAAACCCCTACAAACCCCTACAAACCCCTACAACCCCTACAAACCCCTACAAACCCCTAAAACCCCTACAAACCCCTACAAACCCCTACAACCCCTACAAACCCCTACAAACCCCTACAACCCCTAAAAACCCCTACAAACCCGTACAAACCCCTACAAACCCTTACAACCCCTAAAAACCCCTACAAACCCCTACAAACCCCTACAACCCCTAAAAACCCCTACAAACCCCTACAACCCCTACAAACCCCTAGAAACCCCTACAAACCCCTACAAACCCCTACAAACCCCTACAACCCCTACAAACCCCTACAAACCCCTAAAACCCCTACAAACCCCTACAACCCCTAAAAACCCCTACAAACCCCTACAAACCCCTACAAACCCCTACAAACCCCTACAAACCCCTAAAACCCCTACAAACCCCTACAACCCCTACAACCCCTAAAAACCCCTACAAACCCCTACAAACCCCTACAACCCCTACAACCCCTACAAACCCCTACAAACCCTACAAACCCCTACAAACCCTACAAAACCCTACAAACCCCTACAACCCCTACAAACCCCTACAACCCCTACAAGCCCCTACAACCCCTACAAACCCCTACAAACCCCTACAAACCCCTACAAACCCTACAAACCCCTACAACCCCTACAAACCCCTACAACCCCTAGAAACCCCTACAAACCCCTACAAACCCCTACAACCCCTAAAAACCCCTACAAACCCCTACAAACCCCTACAATCCCCTACAACCCCTAAAAACCCCTACAACCCCTACAAGCCCCTACAACCCCTACAAACCCTACAACCCCTACAAACCCCTACAAACCCCTTTAAACCCCTACAACCTCTACATACTATGGCATTTGATTAGAAGTTTTTTTGCGTGCAAAAACTATGAAATAGTATAAAAAAAAAAACCTAACAACCTACCGAGGACCAGTGTATACTATGGCATGTGATTAGATTTTTTTTTGTGTAGGTAATTTGTTTATTTTTTGTTCGATAATTTTCATTGAGGCGCGAGCTGCAAGCAGCTCGCGTGGTAATAAAACAAAAAAAAAATCTCAAAGTCAAATTTCTGAATTGAAATTCCAACTTTTTTTATATTGTTATTACTCAATAAATGGAGGAAATCGTTTTGACCGGGAAACAGCTCTTGATACTGGTAACGGTTCAGTATGGATTTCCTCTGCAATACCGCATCAAATTGTAATCCATACTGTCATAATTTATATTATTTTCATGTTTTTGCGGAAAATCTCGGAAAATACCCGGAAAATGGTGATTTTTCTTTCACCAGGCAACACTTTTTGTCATTCTAAACAACCGTCCCATACAAGTTGTCCGGCTCGGGAGTTGCCAACAGCCTCATTTTTCACTTGGAAAATTTGGAAAATTTCATATTTTTACAAAATGGCCGCCACAGCGACCGCCATCTTTTATTTTGAAAAAACGAATAGAATATTAAAGATGAAGCAGTGCACTGGCAACATTTCTGCATAAACAGAATTGCCATATGGCAACTTTGGTAGAAGGAAACTTGAACTCGTAGTCGAGTCGGACCCGAAAATTTCACTACTCGCATGCTCCCAGTGTTGCCAACTCACTGCAACCAAAATAGTCAAAAGTCACTCACATGGTCCTCTTCTTCAAGTCATCATCAAATTTTGATACAAAATACCATTTTTTTTTTTTTTACATTTTATGGAAAATCTCGGAAAATACCCGAAAAATGGGGATTTTTTTTTAACCAGGCAACACTTTTCATCGTTTTACACAACGGCTCCATACAAGTTGTCCAGCTCGGGTGTTGCCAAAAGCCTCATTTTCCAGTTGTAAAATTCAGAAAATTTCATCTTTTTACAAAATGGCCGCCACAGCGTCCGCCATCTTTTATTTTGAAAAAACGAATAGAATGTCAAAGATTAAGCAGGGCACTGGCCACATTTCTGCATAAACAGAATTGCCATATGGCAACATTGGTAAAAGGAAACTTGAGCTCGTAGCCGAGTCGGACCCGAAAATTTCACTACTCGCATGCTCCCAGTGTTGCCAACTCAATGCAACCAAAATAGTCAAAAGTCACTCTCATGGTCCTCTCCTTCAAGTCTACATCAAATTTTGATTCAAAATACCATTTTTTTTTTTTTTTACATTTTATGGAAAATCTCGGAAAATACCCGGAAAATGGGGTTTTTTTTAAAACCAGGCAACACTTTCTATCGTTTTACACAATGGCCCAATACAAGTCATCCGGCTCGGGTGTTGCCAACAGCCTCATTTTTCACTTGGAAAATTTTGAAAATTTCGTCTTTTTACAAAATGGCCGCCACAGCGTCCGCCATTTTGAATTTCGAAAAACCAATAATTTTCCCATATGGAGCAGTTCAGTGGCAACACTTGTGCATACTCGGAATTTGCGTATGGCAACTTTCGTAGTGGAAAAATAAGGAAAGTAGCCAAGTCGGGCGCAAAAATAAAAAAAGTTCGCCTGATTCCAGTGTTGCTAGCTGACGGGGACAAAAATGGTCAAATGTCATTCGCATGGACCTTTTCAACGATACCACATCAAATTTTGATTCAAAATGTAAATATTTCTAATTTTCACATTTTTGGGGAAAATCTCGGAAATTACCCGAAAAATGGGGAAATTTTTCTCGCCAGGCAATACTCTTTACCGTTCTACACAACCGCCCCATACAAATTTTCAGGCTCGGGTGTTGCCAACAGCGTCATTTTCGGGTTGGAAAATTTGGAAAATTTTTGCTTTTTACAAAATGGCCGCCACAGCGTCCGCCATTTTGAATTTCGAAAAAATGAGTAAAATACCTAATATGGAGCAGTTCAGTGGCAACACTTGTGCATACTCCGAATTCACGCATGGCAACTTTCGTAGTGGAAAAATATGGAAAGTAGCCGAGTCGGGCCCAAAACATAAAAAGTTTGCTTTTTCCCAGTGTTGCCAAATTGAAAGCGACAAAAATGGTCAAATGTCATTCGCATGGACCTTTTAAACGATACTGCATCAAATTTTGATTTAAAATGTCATTATTTCTACTTTTCACCTTTTTGGGGAAAATCTCGGAAATTACCCGAAAATTGGGGAAAATTTTCTCGCCAGGCTACACTCTTCACCGTTCTACACGACCGCCCAATACAAGTTGTCCGGCTCGGGTGTTGCCAACAGCGTCATTTTCGGGTTGGAAAATTTGGAAAATTTTTGCTTTTTACAAAATGGCCGCCACAGCGTCCGCCATTTTGAATTTCGAAAAAGCCGTACTAACACGTCATTCTACAGGATACTGGCAATTATTGAAGCAAAACAGATTCACCGTACGCCAATGTTGCCAGAACAAAGCACCCCGCCAAAGTGGAGTCTGAAAATGGCAAAATTTCAAAGAGCTATTCCCACGTCGCCATTTTGTTTTTTTTTTTTTTTTTTTTTTTTTTTTTAATTTTTCCTGTTCTTCTATAGGACGCACCACTTAAGAAAACCCTACCTATAACCGCTTGGAAGCTGTCAAATCTGACAGCTGTCATTTCGAAAAATTCAAAATTCGAATCCGACACTTCTGGTCAGATTCACCCCCCCTAAACTTCCCCCAAACATACCCCCCCCCTAAAACGACTCCTTCTAGGAGAACAACCATGTCAATCAGTCACCGTTATTTAGCTTTATAATATATAGAATAGATAGATAGAAGCCCAGAAAATGAAATTAGTTATTGTCTGTTTTGAATTTGTTCTGAGGCTCGCTGTTGACAATTTATAAAGTACCTACAAAAGTTAAGATATAAGAATCATGTTGAGTTAGATTGACAAATGCTTGTTTTGTTAATATTCTATCACTCAAAAAGTATTTATTGCTCAGTGTATGTACCGCTCAATCATTTTGAGTTAGAGTTTAGAGTATCAACACATGGTTATTTTGAACGCTAAAAATGCTAATCAATTGCCTCTCAGTTAATTATCACACATATTTATTTGTAATTTTTTTTTTTCAGATCGCACACCTTGTAGATTCAGCAAAAAGAGGTTGATCAGAGATGTTAAATCATTGACTCCAAAATGCAAGCTTTTGTACAAAGAGTTTCAAAAAGCTAAGCGCCAAAGGGATTTTCAATGTAGGGCCAAAAGGGCAATTGATTTTAGCAAAGAGACGTCATTTCAAGAACTGACGAAAAAAATGAATCCATTGGCAAAAAATCTTCTTTGGATGCAAGTCAAACTCTGCACGAAAAATAAAAGAGCTAGAAGATTCACAATGGATGAAAAATTGATTGGACTGGCAATTTATAAACAAAGCCCAAAATCATATAAATTTCTCAAAAAAATATTTATTTTGCCTTCCAACACTACATTGAAGAAAATGATAAGCCATTTAAACATAGAGGCTGGCATCAATCCACAAATTTTTGGACTTGTAAAAGAACAGGTAAAATTATATTAGTAAACAATATTATTTAAGGTCCATAATCTTCATCAACATAAGTTCACTGCTGGACATAAGCCTGCTCATAGAATGGTTGTGTTGTATGCATTTTTACCATAGGGGGCACCTTGGACAGCGGATTGGTGATTGCAGTATTGGTGTTATGTTCTCTGGTGGGTACTGCTGCCCACCCCTTGTGTTATCTCTTAGTTTATATATTAGGTAAATTTATAAATACCCTAATCTCCTTTATCATTTTAGGTAAAAGACTGGAATGAACAAAAGAAGTTATGCACAATTATGTTCGATGAAATGGCCCTGGAACCTGCAGTAACATATTCTTCCAATAAAGATACAATTGACGGTTTTGTACATTTGAATGAAAAAATAAGCCAGTTTGCAGACCATGCCCTTGTGTTTATGATACGTGGAGCAGTTCATAAATGGCAACAGCCAATTGCCTTCTATTTCTGCGAAGGGCAGACAAAAAGTTTACAACTCAAAGCCATCATTAAAGATATAGTAGCTGCCATAACAGAAACAGGACTCCAGCCCATTGCACTTGTCTCCGATCAAGGTTCTAGTTTTCAATGTGCAATGAATGACCTTCTGGAAGACACAAAAAGAGACCAGTTGTGTGCAGGGGAAAATGTTGGTTAGTGCTCTTGATATGATATAATAATCAATAATCAATAAATGCTGGACACATTTCACACAACATCTAGCCCCAAGCTAAATACCCAGAACACCCTGAACAATTATCTGCAGATCGTACAAAGATTTGTTCATAGGTGGGAATCGAACCCGCAACCTCCTGCGTCGCAGGCGAACCTTCGCCCGCCGCGCCACAGAGGTCGTCATATATGATGAGGATATGGTACTACCTATATAAAAAATAAAAGCAAATAGGTATATAAAATAAAATGTTTATTTGGATAATTGTCGTGCTGGTTGTGGTTTCACGCGAAATCGGTTGAGCCAATTTATATGAAATTTACAATACTTTTAACCCGTAATTCAGTTTCCTTGGGAGAACAATTGCGATAAAACCGCAGGCTACTAGATGGCATAAAAGAAGGGTTTGCTTTAATTTATGTACTATTCACGTTTATTTATTTCTTCATATTGGTATTACAGTAAAATCGTCTGCAATATGAGCCAGGATGATGATCTAGCTAGGGCACTACAATATTATAATTAAAAATAAAATAATGTTATCACTACATATAGGTGTACCTATACCTAGTAGGTATACTTACATAGCAAGTATACCTACTACTTCTCTGTTATTAATCTGATGTAATAATCTCTCTAATCTGTTAACCTGTTCTCTTTACTTTCAGATAACACAATCCATTTATGTGGTAATTCAATAAGTGTCTTCTATGATCCACCACATTTAATTAAAGGGATGCGCAATAATTTGCTTTCTAAAGACATCATTTTTGAAGGAAAATTAGCTACTTGGCAGGATATCATTGATGTCTACAACACTGATTGCAACCATGGTGAATCCAGAATATTGCACAAATTGACATGAAATTCCTGGCAAAATTAAGAAAATGAAGGCAAGTTTATTTAATTATTTTATACTAGCAGCTTTCTACAGTGTCACCCGCATAAGTGTCGATCCCAAGGGAATATCGGCATACAAATTAGCCAGGGGTTAAGCTATGTACATACCAAATTTCATTGCAATTGGTACGGTAGTTTTTGCATGGAGAAGTAACAAACATACATACATAACACACACTAGGATTCCCTGTGTTGTGGGTATCAGGAACGAGTACCATGGTACCATAACACCCAGTCCCGGAACACATTTGCAGATCATACAAACATTTGTCCTGCATACCATACTCAAAGACTCACAGTGTAGTGTGATATTAGGGTGATGATGTGATTTAGAGGCAATCATTGTAATTTGGAAGCTAAATAATAGTTGATGTGTGGACAGAGAATAGGTGCGGGAGATAAGGAGAATTAGGTGCTTAATTTAAATTCGTTTGTTAATAATTTTCAGGTCAAGAACTGCGTGCGTGTCTTTAGTAAAACAGTTGCAGCTGCTTTATCCTACACTGCTCAGTTTCGTAAGTAGAAGTTCGATATAATATTAGACGGCGCGGCGCGCAGCCGCGTCAGGGTTGATTTTGCATGAATGGAGAAATGAAAGTTACAATTTACAATTAGGTACAATACAATTTACAGTGAGATTGAGTAACAAACATCTAATTATTCAAACTTTCGCATTTATAATAGTGGGATTATTTTATCTATTCCCGAAATTATTAATGATTCTCGCATGTTTGGATTCAGACATTTAAGCTTAGTTTTATATCAGATACTCATGGCATTTTTATTTTTCAGCTTTATATCCTAATGGGAAGCCAGTAAGCCCGACGCTGAGGAATACATCGGATTTAGTATCATTTATGGATGATTTATTCGATAGTGCCAATGGAGCTGGCGGTCTAGATAATAAAACGAAATCAAAGGATCTTCGGCGGGCTGTGACGTCAAAATCAAAGCACCACAGTTTTTGGACAGATGCCATCAAAAAATTGAATAAGATAGCATTTATAACTAAAGACAAAAAAAAGAAAAGTGTTCCGTCACTAAAAAATTGGGTTGTTACTCAAGGGTCTGGAAATACCTAAGTGAGAAGAAAAATTTAAAAATAATGAGACCTCGCTATTTCAATTCAGACCCAGTAGAAAACTTTTTTGGCCAAGTCAGGGCATACAACTATAGGAGTAATGACCCAAGTGTTAGTGCGTTCAAACACACTTTCAAATCACTGCTGATAACGAGATTTATAAATTTCCATTCAAATACTTTTAACTGCGAGGATGATACAGGCAAGGAATTACTGTCAATTCAGTCACTGTTCAAAACATTTAATAATGATAACAATGCGCCAAATAATGATACCAATGAGATTGAACAAACCAATGAAGACCAACATTCGGTTACTGTTGAAAATATTCAGGTCCAAGCAAGACGAGAGAGATTAAACGTACACTCTAGAGCATACACCGTTGGATGGGTTACTAGAAAACTTTTACAAAAAATTAAATGCAACAAATGCAAAGAAAATTTGGTTACAACTGATGAAGAAACCAATGTCCACGATTGGATAAAAGCACGGGAATATTTGTCGATAAAAAGAAGAAAATTAGCCTATCCAACCGAATATGCCGTGAGGAATTTCGGTATCATAACAAAGGTGACAAATGAATATTTAGAACAAAAAGCATACCAAAACAATATTTGCAAAAATATTAAACAAAAAGTATTGTCTGAATGTTCCTTTGATTTCCTCGATTGTGAATCTCATAAAGAAATTGTACTTGAATACTTTCTAAGTATATCAGTAAAACTATTCATATTTAATTGGTGCAATGTAATTAATAAAATTTTAAAAGGAGTTGACATAATTCGCCTTGAAAGATCATCTTTGCCGCCAATGCAATGTAAGGCATTACATAAATACAAAAAGAAATTAAAAAATAAAAAACTTAATAAATAATTTGCTTATTAAGCGTATTACACTCTTGATGACTATATTAATGATAAAGCCGCGTGGCCTGATGTCGCTCTGCCCCTCGACTGCTAAAATGGAAATTTGCAATATCTGTACTTACCTATTTACATGTTTGTATTAGATTATTATTTATAAGTATAACAAGCGTAGCGTGTGCTGTCTTGCATATTTTTGCTGATGTTTATTTACTTTTGACTACCTTCCTAAGGTTTTTAAGTTCTCATTTACTATGTATCAGCAACTCCTTGCTCCGAGGCACCACACAGGCGCTTCTCACCTAGTGGTAAGACGGACCATTTATGTAAGCCAAGCCGAGTTTGTTGCCTGATTCTTCTCGGCTTGGTCGCGTTGGAACAGGAGTAATTTAATTTTATATAAGACGATTCAAAATGATCCTTGTGATTTCAATGAATAAAGTTCTTTTTGACTTTGACTTTGCTTGTTTCTGTTCATAAATTTTAATTGAGGGTTTACTATAAATCATGCCTGAGCACAACTTCTTTTTAAATTCTCGTTTAGCAAGCTATGGTTTCATCCATTATTCTACTAGTTACTAATAATATATCGCCACAGACAATATAGCGCAGCAAACGATTGATCGAAAAAAACAAAAAAACCATTGTCATCGTCGAAGTTTGCAACCTTAGAGAATTTATGTGGGGAGATGGCATGCTCAACTTCTAGTACTAAATTATTTCTGCCACTTTTTGCGGGAGGCGAGGTAAACACGTACAGCACACATTTACTTACTCACGCACACTCATGCAGAAAGTTGAGGCGTCTCTATAAACGCACACGGAAATAAAAGCTGTCACACAAACATAAAACAAGCACACAAATAAATAATTTCTGTAATTACACTATTGGTTAGTTGCACACTAGCGCAAAAACTAGTGATGGGGTGTGAAAGATTGAATTAAATTAAGATTATTAATTGTCTATGGATCTAGTCTATGGATGTATGTTTGAATGGGTGAATTGATTCATGTTGATCAAAAGTAATCGCGTAACAAACATAATATATAAAAAAAACATAGTCAGTTAAAAATTGTTTTAGGATTTAAGAGGTCACCGGTAGGACGCGTACGTCCTTTTGCACGCGAACGAAGTTTGCTTCTATTTTGGCTATTATTTCTTCAAATTTTGTATTCATGATTTGTACACTAATATTTATATAGACCCGTGGTGCGGTAATTTTATCATTATCTTATAAAATTATATGGTTTCCAAATCTCACTTATCAGGCATGTATGATCTGCAACTATTTGTTCCGGGTCTGGGTGTTATGGTACCAGTTACTCGTAGTTCCTGATAGGTACCTACGATACAGGGAATCCTAGTGTGGGATCAAAACTATGTATGTGACTGTTGAGTGTTAAAAAAAACAATATTTTGGCTTCTGCTCGGAATGGATGTAAGGTTGGGTCCCGTGGTATTAAGGAGCTCCTCCTCATTGACATGGCCATCAGACAGATGGTCAGGAGGAGCAGGGGAAACCTCTCGGCTGCTTGTATTGATTATAAGAAAGTCTATGATTCTGTGCCACATACATGGATTTAACAATTATAAGCTGGGATTACATTTTAAATTGTATTTTTTAAATGAAAATATAAGCTATTGGTTTTAAAATGGATCAATTTATTGTTAAGAAAATGTATTTTCGCGGATCTGCTTTTTTCATACGAAACGAGATTCGAATATCCGTATACTTTTGCATACCTTCCTAATTTCATATTGTGATTGACGAAATAACCCTAAAACCGTAAAAAAAACGAAAATACAAACCTCTAAAATAACCTTACAACCCCTTTAAACCCGAAAAACAGCTAATCAAGCCCATTTAACCTATATTTTAGGCTGGTATTGAACGACGTAGGTATTGATATTTTCTTTGGAAACAGGTTTTTTTTTACAGCTTTGAGATCGTTTTTCGGCCTGAAAACTCCCTATCCTGTTAATTTCATAAAAATCGTTGCAGCCACTTTCGTTCATTCATTCGTTCGTTTTTTTCACATCACTTGTCCCCGTACCAAGAAATTACGTATCGTTATTTCTGTCGCATGCTTGGACTAAGAAAATATATTTTACGGTGAAATTAATGGCCTAATTGTGTTGTCAATTACTTAAATGTGATAAGAAACTCCATATTTTGTTAAATTTGATGTTTCCGACCGCCATTTACACGAAACCACAGCACAACCAACCATTTTTAGGAGCTCCGTATAGCGACAGGTATGAACGCAGAATGGCGAACGATCGTGGCTACACTAGTTTTTATAAACTGACACGAACGACCGTTCATGTACTTCGGCAGAGGGGAAAGCGTATGCTTGCCATCTCCCCACATAAATTCTCTAAGGAAGCACCACTAGTCTGAGTATTACTTTCATCCTCTTTCGTGGCGAATGGCGATACATTCTTTATGCCCTTAGGGAAGGTACCGTTCCCACTCTAAATGCTAAATACTAGCATTTATGCGTGTTTCAAATGGTTTCAAACACGGAATTTTTATACTACGTTTCAAATATTTGCCATTCTCGTTGACACCATTAATTTTTTGATTTTCATTCTGACTGCAAGTTCTTACAATGACAGTGACAGTACTATTAGACGTTAGATATCCAAGCATCTTGGAATTCTTGAAGAACTGGCGATTATACATTTTCCTAAAAAAAAACTGTTTCTTTCATCAAAAAAAGCTGTTGGCTGCGTTTGTCTGAGATTTATTTTATTCCTGTGCTATGATGATGTGCCTGATGTGCTGTTCAAAAAGGGGTAACCCGTTCACGGATTAGTTTATGCTTCTTTTCTCATAAAACTCGTCGCCAGCTCGTTCTCGTTGTGTTTGCCCATCCGTTCCGTTGTGTGGTGTGATCCTTCGTGCTTTAATATCTCTTGTCCTCTTCCCAACGAATCATGCCAGACAGGCAGGCCGATATTAGTAGAAAAATCGTTCAGCAAATTCAATGTTACAGAATAGAAAGTAATCGATTCTGTATTACAGGTGTTCTGTACTTTTTCAAGCCCTGGTAGTCGAAACAGTTACAATTTTGACTTCAATTCAGTGAAAGTTGACCCAGGCCTGTGATATGGCTTTGGTTTTATTTTGGGTCCTGATTGAAGCAAATTGTACAGAAATATATGATTTTGATAAACAGTTGCTGACTGAACAAGATCTAAGATCTTATTGTATGATTATTTTTCGTAACAATAGCATTGGGTCCCATATTATAAATGGGGTTTTTAAAGCCCTACCCTTGTCTGTAAGCAGAGTCAGCCCAGAGTAGCATAGTCAGGTCAGAGTAGCATAGTAGGAGGGCTGTACATTAACTAGCATCTATTCTTAGTGTAACTCACACTTATGGAGAATAATTAATTAGAGATAGAAAAATAATTAAGATTAAACATTTCAAGGCACTGCCTTACATTGTTTGAGTCCAGCTAAATGAATCGAGTTTTTGGGTAACATTTAACACCATTTTTTACTTGCATACATGACATGTAAATTTTATTTACAGGTTAGTTAAGTTTGTTAAAACTGAAGCAAGAGCTTTAGACATATTACCATACCATGGAGGAAGATACATCGGAGCTGGTGAGAATATGGAGGGAAAAGAAGCTCGGAGAACCTCGTGCAACCGAGGAAAAACCACACAACTTTGTGAAACAAGAATGCTCAGTCCCCGAGATGATGAATCTAACTACCATCCACCCGGACAGTTTACCGCCAAACGCTCACCAACATTTAGAACAGAGATCTATGGATCAGAGATTCAATCAACACTCAATATTCGGAGGCATATCAGGTTCGGAGGCAGTATGGATGCCACCAGATGACATTCCACCTCCACCAGAAAAGAAGGCTCCGAAAAGCTCCTTCCTCGATCCTGCAAATTGGAGACGGATGACGCTGAATGAAGACGAAGCAATCATCAAGTTTAACAAGCGAGCAACAAATCCAAGATACACAAATGGGAGATTCAAATGCCACGAGTGCTTCTCGAACTTCGCAAGAGAGGAGAAACTGGCTAAACATGTTATGATCAATCATCACGAGGTAAGTTTTTGTTCCTATCTATCATCATCATCATCATCATCATCATCTGCGGCCCCACTTAACATTGCTGTGTTAACTCACTGCTATCTAAGGGAACGTACTGATACTACGTGATCCGTTCAGGGGGGGGAGAGGTTAAAATACCATTGGTCACAGGGGCAGGGTGTTTTCTCAGGTTTTCGTCACATAGTCAATATCCTGTAGAAAAATCTTGCGTTTTGTCAAGCTATATTCAAATATAAGCGCTTTTTAAACTTTTTAGCACACATTCTGGGCGTCACGCGGCAAGCGCCGTATTAATAAAGACAAACGTGATCCAAAATATTTTTTTTTAACTTTCTGTTTGCAAAAATTGATTTAAAACCATATTCCTGAATTACTATGTGAAAACTCAAGGTGGGCCTTAGCATATACCACGGGTGGTCATCGAGGGGGAGAGGGGGTTAAAAAAATTCTAAAATGGGTCACTTATTATGTGTACCTTCTCTAATGCTAGTCTTGTTTTGAAGGCATGTAACTTGTGTTCCTAAAAAATATAGAAAGAAAAAAAATATCTTTGCAGGTTTGGCATTTTAATTCTAGATTATGATCTAACTTAACAATGATGGTCAAAATGTTGCATTTCTTTCTGTCTGCTGAGTATGTGTGTGTGTGGAACAAAGATAACAGATATTGTATGTTGTTTAACAAAATAAATACATAAATTAACTGTATTTTAATATATCATATAAAATATGATATTCCATCTATTTTTTTCACTTTAGCTGCATAATTTATACAACTTTGCACTACACAAAACGGTATTGTAGACGCTTGAGCGGTGTGGAGTTCAAAGGCCAGGGCCACAGTGCGGGCCTAGCGCGGATGCGACGACGGGCGCGAAATATCAAACATATGAAACCGCCGTTTGCGTCCATATTGTAGTGGCTAAGGCGGGCGCCTAGCGCGACTGTCATGAGCAAGTAGCGCGGGTTTTTTTCAAACGTTCCTATCCAAGCGACATGGCCACACTACGGGCCTAGTAGGCAAGCGTCTCAATGCGCGGGTGGCAGGCATATCAAACCAGGGTGGTTATTCGCTATGACCTAAAAAATTCCTTGTCTATACGGTGACGTGTGACGTCACCCATGCGATTCAGCGATGATTCCACGCAGATACCCTTCAGCCACTTTGGTAACTAACTGGTTTATAACCAGCTACGAAAAAATACTTTTTGTTCTCTGTTATGTAACCAGTCATAACACTAATCATATCGTAACGAGCCCGCGTTATGTTCGTTTGGTCATAGCGAATAAGGGGGCAGTTTGGTCTTATGCGCGTCTAATAACTCGCGCGTCACTGTGGCCACCCCACCGCACGCCACCGCCGCGGCGCCCCGGCGCTGTCGCGCCCTCAAACGCCCCCGTCCCCGCGCTTTCACTGTGGACGAGAACAAACTCGTACTGGCCTACTGAGGTGGGATAGTAAGTTATATTGACGATCTCTGTGGCGCGGCGGGGGAAGGTTCGCCTGCGACGCAGGAGGTTGCGGGGTCGATTCCTGCCTCGGAACAAATATTTTTACGATCTGCAGATATTTGTTCAGGGTGTTCTGGGTATTTTCTATGTATAATAAAAAATATCTATCTATGTAATGTATTGTATTAAGTATATCAGTTATCTAGCACCCATAACACAAGCTCTGCTTAGCTTGGGACTAGATAATGTTGTGTGAAATGTCCAGTATTTCCGCGCGTGATTTCGTCTGCGCGTAGATAGACTAGGCAGCTGATAGTATTTGTGAAAAGTTTTTTATTATTAATTAGGTAATTTGTTGCATTTTGTTGCAGAGTGCCGGTCCGCACATGTGTCGTTTCTGCAAGCGTCGTTTCCAAAAGCCGTGCAAACTGCGAATGCACGTGAAGAAGCATTACGTGCAGATCGAGTGTCTTCGGTGCAGTATGCAATTTGATGGAGAGTAAGTGTTTAGAATATATCACTTCCCTGTCTACAAAACTGTGTAGGCGACAAGGAGACGCGACATGGCACTTGGCTAGCAATCAATGATGGCCTGTTACAAATTTCCTACTAGGAGTGGCAGGCGTGGGAATTGAAAGAGTTTGTTAGAGAATCGTACCTTCTCTATTTTATTTATTTATTTATTTATTCTCTCCTATTGGAATCCTTAGTATCTCCTGTTGGAAAGTAGTTACTGTAGCCTATGAACGCCTGTAACACCATCACACGCGCGCTGCCGACCTTAAGGCAGTACCCCGACCAAACACGGCGTCAAGCTGTTTTTTTCAAGCCTCTCTCCTCGTTAAATAAAGCAAGTAGAAAAAAAATTTAAAGTCACCACATATATTTGACATTTTGTCATCAAGTTCCACGATTGGTTTAATGATTTATAGATATTTTTAACCGACTTCCCAAAAAAGGAGGAGGTTCTCAATTCGGTTGTATTTTTTGACGTGTCAACGTCTTATAAATCGATGGAGCCGGCTGCACGCTCGAAAAAACATGACTAATGCGTCGTTACCTCGTCATACGTCGTTACCTCGTCATGCGTCACCTCGCGAAGCGCATGCGCTATGCGCATATATATATATATATATATGCGCATGCGCTAACGTCGCATGCGCGCGAGCGCGGAACGAGCGACAAAGAAGCACAATAACGACGTTGACACGTTGAACTATCGTCAGTAAACCGACTTTACAGACAACCGTTTTTTTTTTTTTATGTTTGTTACCGCGTATCTCCGGCGTTTATGAACCGATTTGGAAAATTCTTTTTTTATTTGAATAGATTTACTTCCAGATTGGTCCCATTTTTTTCAAAATCCAGTTCTGATGATGGGATCCATGAGGAATTGAACTCCTCAAATATTGTAGGCATACATATGGCGATTTTGATATTTTCAGCAACAAACCAAGCATTTGCATTCAAAAAGTATCATAATCCTTTCACCACTATGGTTCTTTCATCATTTTTTTTCATCCAAATATTTATTTTATTTATTTATTTTATTTTATTTTTACTTTTATTTTATTTAGTCGAATACTATGGCGGAAGACGGTTTTTTAAATGAAAAGTTATCGAGGTTCAATAGAACAATCCTTCAAAAGAGCTCACATCTTTGAATGAAACTTTCGCAGGAAGTTACCCCTCCTGTAACCGCCACTTTTTTCCAGCGAGAAGCTTTTGCTCTGGCGGAAAATGGAAAATGGAAAAAAAAAAGTGAAAAGTGGCCACTTTCCATTTATTGAATGCAGAGGCTTGATTCATGGCTTGTACGGTAGGTAGGTCCAACACCAAGACACATACCAAAATCAACCAATAACACGCAACTGAACTGAATACAAAATTCAAAAGTTGCGTAGACTCGTATTCGGGCTGATCGGAACGGCAGCGCGGCCCAGTTGAGAGCTCAGTGTCATTTCCAAAACCATAGAGTTCGGGAAGCGCGGCCCAGTTGAGAGCCAAGGGGTTTAACGTCGTAAGTACTCGACAATAAACCCATGAAACAATTTAAATAAATCATGATTTTGTACATTTTCTTTTAAAGTTCACGTTACTGAATTTTTTGGTTTACACAATTGGATAGTTAATTTAATAGTAGAATTATTACACGATTAATTTAAAAAAAAATGGGTTCTCTTAATTTTTTATGAATTATATTTCATGAATCCGTGCGAATCTGGCTGTGCGCAAGGAGCGGACCAGTCAGCCGCCGGTTCTCGGACGGACGGCTAGATGGCAGTACTATTAGAACGGACTACATAGGTGTCACTAAAATAAATAATTTGCGATGTATTGTAGAGGCGAACACCTCAAGGTCATTCGGTCAGGGTAGCGCCTTAAGATATAAAGATGAAAAGTCTCATGTGCCTGTAATATCACCGGCACCTGTACCCTTCAAACCGTAAGACAGCAATGCGAACACTACTGCTTGGCGGCAAAAATAGGTACGGTGGTAGTACTTCCCTGGACAAACTCTTTCACATGAAGTTCTACTACTAACAAAATCTAAACGCAACTTTTAGTTAATTAATAGCTGCACTATGTCTTGGACAATGAAAGAAAGAAGCACTCACTCTGTCCCACTCCAACCGTCAAAAAAGTCACGCCAAAATGGCATTCAGCTCAGCATATTGCTGAGTAAGTAGTATGCTGAGTGAGTGATATGAAACCATTTCCATACATTTTACATACACATATTTACGCCTTTTTCTCTGAACGGGTAGGCAGAACTTTAATGGGCCTCTTTTCACTGTGGGCCATGCTATTATAGGAATATAGAAGTGACTTCTGATCTCATTGCCGCAATTGCTTTCTTCGAATAAAGCTTTCTTCAGTAATAACACATTCCCCCTAAAAAAAAGTTAAATAAAAAAAATTAAGTAAAGTAAGTATTTAATAAAGTAAAAAGTAATTATATATATTATTATTATTTTATTATTCAATAAAGTATTTTCTATCTATCTATCCCCCTGACATTTACCCTGAGGCCCAATTCTCGGTTTAGATTTAGTGTCTATGTCACAATCCTTCTCAACTGACTATACATCATAACCCTTCCTAGTCAGGTAAAAATGTGATTATATCGAAATGTGACCAACAAAGTTTTCCGAGAAGGCATAATAGACGCGTCTCTCTTTAACTCTTTCATAACATATATATTACTATCCTACTCTAATCTACGATAACCGTGAATATAAAGTAGACTAAATTGTTATTAATATAGAGCAGAATAACTTCACGAGACCATGCGATGACGTGACAAAATCAAGCAATGATCAGATTAAGCTTTCAGTCAACTACAACGTCGCGTGTTAGTCGGTAACCTAAAGCTGTGGTGGTTGTCTCATTGTTATACTACCACAACTGCGACTGCTTTGTTACTATATTCACACTGGTAAATAAACCTAGCGTGTATGGTGTCGTGTCGTGTCAAATCTTGTCGCCTACATTAAAAGGGAGAAATATTATATATAAAATTATTTGCGAAAATTATTTCAAAAAATCTTTATGATATTGTATGTATTGTCATCAGCCTACCCACGTAAGTCAGCATTTCTATACTAGTACTGGAAGTGGGTGAAAATTGAGTTACAAGAATTTCATACACTCGCAGACTCGCACACACATAGAAAACACTTGAAGCTTATAAGTATTTAAAGTAAGGTATCGTGACCATTCCAATAAATTTATGCCAGATATTCATATCATTGAAAATTAATATTGATTTTTTGGCATTTTGTAGTTTGCACATAAAGCTAAGCGTCCACTAGGTAGACGGGTTCGCAGCGGGCATTGTCGGCCCGCTAGTGGACGCAGCTTCACAGTAAATGTATAGCAGGAGAAATGCGTTGCGCCCCGACCCGCCAAGTGGACGTCTAGCATAATAATTCGAGTATAATTGTTCTTTCAGAGGTCTGGCTTTCCAACATGAAGAGTTCCACAGAGGTGTGACAACCACTTGTAAATACTGCAACCATCAATTCAGGTAAATAACAATCATCATCATCATGGGATAGGTGATCGCAGTTCAGAGTTAATTACTCAGGTGGATGCTGCTGCCCATCGATTTTGTAAAACAAACTGTAAGAAATTTAGGTGTTTGGGCTCACTATGAAAACACAAAGCTTGAATTGTAACCGAGTTTATTATTTTCGATCGCAACGAGTGACGCGACCGCACTCACTCGCCGTTTGTTCGCCACTGCTCCACAGAGCCGACCGACCGAACGGGCGGCGCGCGCGGCTAGCCGAGAGCCTGACGTTTGCGCATGCGCGCTTGTCCCTCTCCCCGCGCGGCCCCCGCCTAACCCTACGCGCAGCCGCCGGCGCCGCACTAAAGTTTTAACAAATTTTATAAATTATGTTTCCTACACAAACCATCTGCTTTTGTATTAAAGTCGCCAAAGCTATTTAAGGCCACAGCACACCGTCTGCGTGTATGGAACTGTATGAGACATGGCACACCTGTTGCGTGACGTGCACGCAAGCGTGTACATATACAAAGCGACGCGCGTATCTACGTTACTGGCTGCATACGCATCCGGTGTGCTTTGGATCTACCTATCCCGAATAAGTGAGAAGACATCAAGAGATGATGTCCTGCGATTGAGGTGCCGGGGCCGGATTGAGGGGACGATTCGACTGTACCTCCAGAGGCTGGAGACCAATAGGGCCTCTGAATTCAAGTCCTACGCTCTCCAGGTTACGGCAAGGTACAAGAATGAGCTCCTCAAACCTGATTTCTGGCCAGTTGGCATTTTTGCAAGTGGTATCGCATCAAAATCCCCCAAAAGATGTAAAGTGTTAGTTTTAAAATGTAAAATATATATGTTAGTCTATAAGGTATATATTCTATGGTCTTATTGTTTAGGTATAATTTTATTATACATTTCCCATGTAGCCTGAAATAAAACATTATTATTATTTTTTGGCCTTTAACCCTTGTGGGCCTGGTCTTAACTAAGGCTTAGACACTTTAGACCATCATTTGCAATGGTACCCACTTTGTTGATGACCTCTGTGGCGCAGTGGGCGAATAGCCGGCTGAGACGCAAGAGGTGCGGGTTCGATTCCCGCTGCGGACAAATGTTTGCATGATCTGTAAATATTTATCCTGTACTCGTAGTTCCTGATACCCACGACACAGGGAATCCTAGTGTGGGATCAGAACTATGTATGTGACTATTGTATGTTATATTTTTTTCTATGTATAATAAAAAATATCCATCTATGTAATGTATTAGATTAAGTATATCAGTTATCTAGTACCCATAACGCAAGCTCTGCTTAGCTTGGGGCTAGATAATGTTGTGTGAAATGTCCAGCATTTATTTATTTGATTTTTTATGTTAGTTTCAAAATACTATCAAAATACTTATGACTTTGACTTCTAATTCTAAGTGGGGGTGTTAAGACCTGCACTGACGTCCCGCTGTGGGGTGTATTGTGCATTGTCCCCCTGTGCTAACCCTACCCCAGCCAGCCCAGCTCCTTAAAGTAACGGAGCAGGACTTTGGGTTGGTGGCAACACCGTTGAAGTGTGTCCGAAGGCGTCGATGATGGAGAGCAGGATAGAAGTAGCTCCTGCAAACCCGTCTTGGCCCTGGTTTCTTTTGTAGCCGCACAATGCAGGATCACGTGCTCCACCGTCTCTTCTTCCTGCAAATGACTTTGACTTGTAAGATGAAAGCTTGTAAACTGTCACTGTATTTCAGACACAAGTCGACGTACTACCAACACCTGCGCACGCAGCATCGCTCCTCGCACATCTGCACGTTGTGCGGCGCCTCCTTCGTCAGCAAGGCAGGCCTCAACGTGCACAAGAAACGACTGCATTCCAACGACAAGGTACACAAAACAATCTTACCCCCCCTGGAATGCCACGACGAACGGTCTTGAGCTGCCTCCATCCACCGACTACCTGCGACGTTTATAATGTATTTAGTCTTGTTTACTCTACCGTCTAGGTAACTATGGTAAAATAACAGCCTTTAAATGTCCACTGGACGAGGTCTACTTATGAATATGTTTAATAACCTGTAACCGTTTTCGTTATCAATAAACTACTATGACTATGGCCTCCCTATGGCCATAAAATACTATGGGGGAATTGCCATAATCACCACACTTGGCAGGCGGATTGGTGATTGCAGTATCCGTGTTGAGTTCTCAACCGGATGCTGCTGCCTTTAACCTGAGGCCCAATTCTCTAATTTAAAAACATTCCAGTCACAATATAATCTCGTCTCAGTTGCACTGTCATGTATAGTAACTATTACTTAATCTTAGCGTTTCTTGCGAAGAATATGTAATAGTTACTATACGAGACAGTGCGACTAACACGAGATTATATTGTGACTGTGAACGCGCCAAAGGCCTTAAAGGGAAATTTGTATGACGATCATTTGAGCGGGGGGTGGCTATTATAGCATGGGCTGCGAACAGCCCTTGTCTAACCTCTAAAGGCTAGATGCGGTGTTTCAAAAGCTTCACTATGAGAAACGCGGGGTTAATTGAAGATCTTAATCGCAATTTGGCTGTAGAAAAGTGACACGTTCAAGGAGTTCAGAAGGTATATGAATTTGGGAAGGGTACAGCGTCCTACCTGGATCTTTGCAACTGCTCGATATTCTCCCAGAGTATCCTTGATGCTCCCGGTGCCGGTGAAGCGGTAGGCAGGCGTTTATCCAAAACGCCGCCGTGCCAAAATAGGTACGCCACGCGGCCAAGCCAAGCAAGCGGCGGAGGTTGATGTCCTCACCGTAGGACTTCCGAAGAACAATCCTCAATTGCGTACACTTAGCACTAACACAAATATGGCGAATAAAGGTTATAAAGTTTAGAATTTTCACTAAGTACAGTAATTTGCGGTTTTTTATGTTTAAAGCGTGCTCTCGCGATGCCGGTCAGACGAAACTTATCAGTCCTAAAAAATGGCGTCTTCTAATGCATCGCCTTTCTGCAGCGATGCTCTTTCCACTCACGCAGGTGTATGTAAGACGCTGTATGCGCGAGGGAGAATGGATTGGTCTGGGGTAGGTTCAAGGAACGTGTGTTTATTTGCCAACCTTGCGAAAACCAAAAAATGAATAGCGGCGAATTATGAGATAAGATGGCGAAAACATTCCCCCGACCTTAAAGGGTTGCCTTTAGAAAGCAAACTAATAGGACTTAGAAACTTAATAAAATTATATGCGGCAGAGTCTGCTCTATGTAGAGTCAGACGTCAAAATTACATACTAGCGTGTCTGCTCTATAGAGAGCCAGAGAATAAGACATAAATTTAATATTATAATGATTATCCCTAAACTAATCTAAAATAAGCAGCAGCTTCTCTACTTTAGCTCATTGACTCGGTAAAAGGCACACACGGACTACTGGTCGGACGAGGGTACCTCTACACGTCCTGACGGTAAGAGAGCGCGTTGTGCCGTCCTTCGAGGTATGAACAGCCTCTACTACACCTAAAGGCCATGAAAAAACTGGGGCGTTATCTACTATAATCACAACAACTGATCCCAATGGAATCGGAGTAGATGGTGTGTTCCACTTGGCTCTAGATTGTAATTGATGCAAGTACTCTGTACGCCATCGCTGCCAGAATGACTGCACCATTTTGTCTAACAGAGAATGTCTCTCTTGAAGACTAACGTTCTCTACATGAGCGGCGGGAAGAGACTGAAGCGGAGCGGTATTGAGAAAATGAGCTGGCGTAAAAGCTGATGGCTCAGCGGGGTCGCTGCTCATAGCG
Source organism: Epirrita christyi (assembly GCA_951392215.1). NCBI lineage: Eukaryota > Metazoa > Arthropoda > Insecta > Lepidoptera > Geometridae > Epirrita > Epirrita christyi. The sequence continues at coordinate 11,064,460 of OX595858.1, forward strand.
GTGAGCGGACGCGAGTTTACAAGTGCTTCGATCTGTGTTAGCACCGTTAGCAGTTCTTCGTAAGAGAGAATTTGCATGCCGATGACCTTGAACAAATGAGACTTCACCACCTTTACCATACTCTCCCAACAACCGCCCATATGGGGCGATTGGGGGATTATGCGCCTCATAGCTATACGACTCTCTGATAGCTCATGTTGAAGATGCGGGCGATGTTGATCGAGGAACTTATAAAGATCGTGGAGGTAAGAACTACATCCAACGAAATTAGTCCCGTTGTCAGTGTATATACACTGCACGGGACCGCGGCGTGAAAGAAAGCGTTTTAGAGCAGCAAGGAAGTTGACCGTACTCAATTCTGTAGCGATTTCAATATGCAAGCATCGTGTTGTCAGACACGTAAATATACAAAGCCATGCCTTACGGCTTTTGACACCTCTGCCACGAACGGGTGTATATTGGAGAGGGCCAGCATAATCACATCCTGTATGCGTGAACGGCTTGTCAACTTGGTTGACGCGGAAGACAGGCAGATCTGCCATGATCGGAAAGGATGGACGCGGTTTCGCTCTAAAACACGTGTTGCACTTATGGATACGGTGACGAATAATTCGTCGCGCTGCCAGTATCCAATACTGATTCCTGAGTAAGGACATCAACAGTTCGGGGCCGGCGTGTAAATATTTTCGATGATAGTAGTCGATTAATGAATCGACCACGTGATCATGTCGCGGTAGCACACACGGGTGCTTTTGTGTATAATTGAGCGCAGCGTAGGTAAGCCGGCCACCGACGCGGATAAGACCGTTTTCATCTAAAAACGGCTTAAGTTTTTGTAAAGCGGGAGAACAATTTTCATCGTTTTTTAATTTATTTATATCGTCACTGAAGTAGACGTGTTGTAATGCGGAGAGAATTTTAATTTCGACAAATTCTAAATCAGACTTATTTATATAAGATCTGCGCGGTAATAGTTTTAAAAAGCGATACATATAAACAATTATGCGTAGTAACTTCGACCAGGAAGAAATGCGTTGAGCGAGCTCATAGATAAGCGATTTTGACGTGTTTACAGTTACAGCGAGCGCAAGCGGTTTTAGCTCCGGCATTTCACTGACGTTTTCGCGATCGAATTCCGATATAGGCCACTCCGATGGATGCCTGGATGCCCATGGGGGTCCAGTGAACCAGAGAGGGTGTTTGTTTAGCAGCGCGGGCGCTAAGCCACGCGATAAGCAATCAGCAGGATTTTCAATACCTGCTACGTGATGGAAACAGCTGGCAGGAACATTGTCCACAACTTTCACAACGCGATTTGCTACGAAAGTTTGCCAGCGGTGCGGGGAGGAATTGATCCAGCAAAGTACGACTTTAGAGTCAGTAAATGCGAAGACATTAGAAATTTTATATCTTGACTCAAAATTGTCAAGCACTTTACGCATTAGCTTAGACAATAGAACCGTGGCGCACAGCTCTAAGCGCGCAATAGATATAGTTTTAAGCGGCGCGACCTTAGATTTCGAACACACGAGCCTTACAGTCACATTGGAGTGACTGTTGACTTGCAAATAGATGACGCCGCCGTACGCACGCTCACTCGCATCAGCGAATCCAATGAGATTGGCTACACAACCTTGCACTACCCCGAGATGCCGCGGAATGCGTATCTCGTTGAGTGCCGGAAGTTCGCCACAGAACTGTCTCCATTGGCTCGTGATGCGTTGCGGGGGGGCCTCGTCCCAGTCACACTTTAATAACCATAACTCCTGAATAAGGAGCTTGGCATAAAGTATGACGGGAGCCACTAGGCCTAAATTGTCCCACAAGCGCGCGACGACGGAGAGAATGATGCGTTTGGTACAGCCTGCGTCAGGCTCAGCGACCTTGAACTTGAAGACGTCATCTGACCTATCCCAATGCGTACCTAGAATTTTGTGAGGTACATCCTTATCGATTTCGAGATCTGACGAAGCTCTGTGCGAGGCGGGAATAGCGCGTAGGACAGTGTCCGAATTACTCGTCCATTTTACCAGGTCAAATTGACCGCACTTAAATAATTTTATAAGTTCGGTACAGGAATCAATCGCAACAGACTCGTCCTTCTGCGCTGAATCAGCTGCCATTATGCTATAGCAGACATCGTCCATATATGTCGAAACAGCTGCTATAGCAGCTGCAGCTGGAAATTTATGCCCTTCATCAGCGATCAGTTGATGAACGACGCGGATGGCGTGAAAAACTGACGACTTCATACCGAAAGCAACGCGAGTTAATTCAAAAATCGAGAGTTTATCTTCTGGTCGAAACCTAAAAAGAAATCTCTGATATTTTCGGTCTTTTTCAACCATGGCTAATTGAAGAAACATCTGACGGCAATCGGCCGAAATGGCGATTTTGAAAAGCCTAAAGTTCAACAGGATGTTGTTTAAATCGCCCTGTAAATTTGGGCCGGAATGAAGAACGTCATTCAAAGATAGACCTGTGCTGGTTTTACAACTAGCATCTAAAACCATGCGGACTTTGGTGGAGGTCTTATCAAGGCGCTGTACACAATGATGCGGGACAAAATAGGATGCGGTTTTAGCGGAAATATTATTATCAATGGGTCCTATTTCGGTTACGTAACCTTTTTCAACGTATTCACGAATGATATCGTCATAGGCGGCGCGCAGAAAACTTGATGACTCCAACTTCTTTTCTAAGCACAGGAAGCGTCTTTGTGCGGTGGAGAACGAATCTCCTAGTTTATAAACATCGTCACGAAAAGGAAATGCGACGGTGTACCTACCACTAGCGTCGCGCGTGGTGGTAGTGCGGAAATGTGTCTCACACTCAAGATCGTCTTGACTGTGAGTGGGCGGAGTGGAAACTTCCTCGAGTTCCCAAAACCTTTTGAGAAGGTGGTCCAAGGAATGTTGGACCGTAGCGCAACAGGCAGAAGTAGATTTACAAGGGAGCAGCGCGGGCGCTGAACCCATTAGAATATACCCTAGCACTGTTTGTATAGCGGGCGGAATTCCATGCACGTTGCTATGTACCTTACCAGGCATCAACAAGTGCGGGAATATGGATGCTCCAAGCAGAACATCCACAGGAGCGGGATTGGCGAACGTACTATCCGCGAGTTGTAGCGATTTGATATGAGTAAACGCGGCATTGTTCACGGGAACGGTAGGCAGGTCATCCGTGATGCGATCTACGACAAGGCCCGATACATCATAAAACACGTCTTCATTAAACCGCGAAAATATTCTGAAGTCTATGGAACCTCTAATAGGGTTTTCAGAACCACCAAAACCTCGAACAATCATTTGGGTATTTTTATTGCAATTCAAACCTAAACGCACACAACATTCTGAACTAATAAAATTACATTGCGATCCAGAATCTAATAAACATTTTACTAAGTGTCTTTTACCATCATTGTCGTAGATAACCACTTGCGCGGTTGATAACAATACCGTAGTGGGCCTCATACATTGCGTGGTGCGGTCGTCATTACTTGCGCTAAGCTGCGACGGCGCAGCAATGGATGTGTGTAATGACGATATCCGTGGCTCGCTTATCGCCGACGTAGGAACGGCTGGCGCGCTCATCATTATGTCTGATGTCGCGGACCGAGCCGCACGCGCGCCCGGAGTCGCGGGAACAGCTGACGCAATCACCAATCCACTATCGTGGGATTGCGTTGCGTCCGCCCTATTGAAATGCAACATGGTATGATGCTTTTGATGACAAGTACGACATTTTAGAGTTGAATTACAATCGCGGGTTTTATGTTTAATACCTAAACAATTAACACATGCGCTAATATCTTTTACGCATTTGAAACGTGAAGACGGTGTCATGTCATTGAATTTTTGACACTTAAAAAGATGATCATGTACAACATTGTCACATAGACATTTTTTGTTAGTAGCTGTGAGAGTTACATAACTTTGCGGGTTAGGTACATGACTGCGGGATTTAACGGAACTTCGTGTAGAATTGCCGGCCGCGCTAGGCTGCGTATTTTGATAAATTCTATGTTGACTCCTAATGAAGCTCGTCAGCTGACTAAAGGTAGGCAGCGCGATGTCACGATATTGTGACTCGAAAGCGCGAATCGTTTCTCCATCTAATTTCTTTAACGCGATATGCATAAATATGAAATCGGTCAAATCATCGATTTTAAGGGTTTTAATCGCATTTGCGGCTGTGACATACTGATCCATAAATGATTGAAAATTAGATGAAGAAGCGGGACCATTAATTTTGAGATTTATCATCTGATCTAGGTACGTAGATGCGAGGACACGTTTGTCTTGATACCTATCAACGAGACATTTCATAATTATTTGATAGTTCGTAGGACATGGCGTGATGCCTGAGAATACTAACTGCGCTTTAGTGGACAACTTCCCTATCAAATAATACAACCTCTCAGCGTCTGTCAGCGATGGATTTTCGTGTATTGTGGACTTATAGCTCTCATAAAATAAGGGCCAATTCCGAATGTCCCCATCGAATGACATAATTTCGATTGGCGCCAAAGTTGGGTGTTTTGTCCTAATGACCTTCTGATCAAAATGATCAGAATCATGCTGATTTACCCTCGAAGGTACAGGCTCAACCTGCTTTAATACACGTTTTATACGACCGAAGAGGTCATCAAATGAAATCAATGCATGATAGCTAGGTATAGCGGCGGGATTACTTTTCAACAGTAGTATATTATGCTCGTTTACAAGGTCCCTAAACTCGGTTCGAATCTCATCAACAGTCTCGACTGAACATAGAAATCTTTCCCTAGATTCATCATCGGTGTGTGCCTTCTTCGAATTCTCATACACAGTTTGTATAAACTCGAAAAGCGTATTTCGCTTTTTTTCTACAAGAATTAATTCCAAGTCCACCTCAGAAGCGGATGGATCGGTTTTATCTTTTAACTTACCGTCCGAACCAGCCGATCGTATTGGAAGCATTTTGAAATATTAAAACGAAATACGTGACCAAGTGATGCAGATAATAGATCGGTATGCGTGTAAATACCTACGGGCGCACGCCACTGCGTAAACAACCTATAACTAAATAGGTATCTAGTAGTAGGTTATGCCTAGGTGCAAACCGGTTGTCTATAAGGACCAGAAATTTAATTGTTCCGTTTAGCGAAAGCTGCGTAATATATTAGAATGCTATTACAGCAGCGCGAATAAGTTAATATGAGAACTTACGTTCTAGCAACTTAGCGTATGTATTTAAGCGGATTTAACATATAAATTTAATCACACGAATGTAATTACACTTATAGGGGGGCCTAATTATCGCGGAATAAAGCAGAATTGAATACTTGAGATATGATAGGCAGCTCCTATAAGGGCGGTTGGAATGTTAAGCGAAATGATGGAACTGAACGAATTCAGCCCAGTTAGCGGGTGATCCCTAGGGATGGAAATGAAGTTTGACTGATAGCAGGGATGAGAGCAATGGGTTAAATACCATTACGACTCGAAGGACCACAAAATGAACGCGCCAAAGGCCTTAAAGGGAAATTTGTATGACGATCATTTGAGCGGGGGGTGGCTATTATAGCATGGGCTGCGAACAGCCCTTGTCTAACCTCTAAAGGCTAGATGCGGTGTTTCAAAAGCTTCACTATGAGAAACGCGGGGTTAATTGAAGATCTTAATCGCAATTTGGCTGTAGAAAAGTGACACGTTCAAGGAGTTCAGAAGGTATATGAATTTGGGAAGGGTTCAGCGTCCTACCTGGATCTTTGCAACTGCTCGATATTCTCCCAGAGTATCCTTGATGCTCCCGGTGCCGGTGAAGCGGTAGGCAGGCGTTTATCCAAAACGCCGCCGTGCCAAAATAGGTACGCCACGCGGCCAAGCCAAGCAAGCGGCGGAGGTTGATGTCCTCACCGTAGGACTTCCGAAGAACAATCCTCAATTGCGTACACTTAGCACTAACACAAATATGGCGAATAAAGGTTATAAAGTTTAGAATTTTCACTAAGTACAGTAATTTGCGGTTTTTTATGTTTAAAGCGTGCTCTCGCGATGCCGGTCAGACGAAACTTATCAGTCCTAAAAAATGGCGTCTTCTAATGCATCGCCTTTCTGCAGCGATGCTCTTTCCACTCACGCAGGTGTATGTAAGACGCTGTATGCGCGAGGGAGAATGGATTGGTCTAGGGTAGGTTCAAGGAACGTGTGTTTATTTGCCAACCTTGCGAAAACCAAAAAATGAATAGCGGCGAATTATGAGATAAGATGGCGAAAACAGACTGGAACGTTTTTAAATTAGAGAATTGGGCCTCTAGTGTAATCCCTGAGTCGGCTTTTACGACATCCACGGGAGGAGATGGAGGGGATCTATTCTTGGGCCAGACATCTCGGCGCCGTATGTTTTACTACGAACATAGGAATAGTTAATAACCAAGTAGAAGTGACACTGGCGCTAGGTCGCACTCAAAGTCGCACTAAATACCTACTCACTCGCGCATACTAAGTCTGCTTAACAGTGCGGGATGGCGCACCGATCAGCTCCTGAGAGCTGATTCTGAGTTTTAACAAGCAATTGACACGGACGTATGGTGTAATGTAACACAGATTTTTGTATGGAAAATAAGGTTCACAGAGTGTACGCTAGGGGCGCTCATCGGTGTCGCCATACAAAATCCTTGTTACACTACTACACCATATGTCCGTGTCAATTGTGTGCTAAAAACTTAGAATCAGAGGCCCAATTCTCTAAGTTAATTTAAAACTACACTGAAAGTTGACCGAATCGAGACTGAATTGTAAATTGACTGAAAGTTGAATTTCTTGGCCCTCATAAATAACAATTTAGTTAACTTTCTACTTACTTACTTTCAATTCATGGTGACCACCATTAGAGTAGGATAGTTATATAGTTATATATATAATTGGAAAGAGTAAAGAGAGACTCCACCTACTTATGCTAAAATTATCGAAAAAACTTTGAATCGTTAAGTTTCGGTCACATTTCGATATAATCACATTACAGTGTTGTATTTTATGTCAGGAGAATACCATTTCTGACATTTAACACAAGATCATCGACACAAGATCGAAAAATCATTCGAACTCTATTTTAACTATTTTTTAGTTAGTGAATTGGGCCTCTGCTCCTGGAGTCCGTAATGACGGAATGTGGAGTATTCGTGAATATTTAGATCAAGAAGTTTCCCCTATTTAAGTTTCATAACATTTAAATAGCGCTAAGGCTGCTAAAATGATCCCCATTGTTGTGTTCCCAATTGCCATTTCCTACTGTAATTGGGGGGCGGGTCAAAGAAACAAATGTCTGACATCGTACCATTGCTACAGAACATGCCGAAGGAACCTGAAGCGAGTATCTACTGCCGGCGCTGTGACATCAAGTTCGCATCAATGCAGGCGTACCAGGAGCACTACCGGCACTCGGCACTACACGCCGACGGGGTCGAGTGAGTTTACACATCGCTAGTCTTTATACGCTACGGGGTCAAGTTTATAGTCCGCTAGTCTTAACACGCTTCGGGGTCAAGTTTATAGTCCGCTAGTCTTAACACGCTTCGGGGTCAAGTTTATAGTCCGCTAGTCTTAACACGCTTCGGGGTCAAGTTTATAGTCCGCTAGTCTTAACACGCTTCGGGGTCAAGTTTATAGTCCGCTAGTCTTAACACGCTTCGGGGTCAAGTTTATAGTCCGCTAGTCTTAACACGCTTCGGGGTCAAGTTTATAGTCCGCTAGTCTTAACACGCTTCGGGGTCAAGTTTATAGTCCGCTAGTCTTAACACGCTTCGGGGTCAAGTTTATAGTCCGCTAGTCTTAACACGCTACGGGGTCAAGTTTATAGTCCACTAGTCTGTACACGCTACGGGGTCAAGTTTGTAGCCCGCTAGTCTTTATACGCTACGAGATAAATAAATAAATAAATAATAAATGAATAATGGACATTTCACACAACATTATCTAGCCCCAAGCTAAGCAGAGCTTGTGTTATGGGTACTAGATAACCATAGATGGATGTTTTTATTATACATAGAAAAATACCCAGAACACCCTGAACAAATATCTGCAGATTGTTCAAATATTTGTTCCGAGGCGGGAATCGAACTCGCAACCTCCTGCGTCGCAAGCGAACCTTCGTCCGCCGCACCACAGAGGTCGTCAAGGTCAAGTTTATAGCCAGCTAGTCTTAAGACGCTACGGGTCCTGTGAGTTAAGTTAAAGTCCGCTAGTTGCAGATAGACTGGGCAACGAACACATGGGTTGTCAAAACCCTAATAAAAAGGTAATTTATTCAATGGCATGAATATTTGTTTCTGTTACAGTGTCTATGTAAACGATGACGTCAGAGGAGCTAACTATGTTCGCTGCACTGTGGTGAGTGTCCATTTTCAAATATTTAACCAGAAAAATGGTGTAACTAAAAAAAATAAGTTTATAAACTAAAACCCGACTACGCAACTTAAAACAAGTAACGAAATGTGGAAGGCCAAATCCACGAACCTATACTCCTGATACCCATGAGGGAATCAGACCTCCTATTCCCTAACTGAAAGTCACTCGGTGACTAACATTTTGACAAGTAAAATGACCATCAATTGCTCAAAATTATCATTAAAAAATTGATAATTGATGGTAATTTTACTATTCAAACGTTAGGGAACGTACCCATACTACGTGACCCATTTTTTTCAATTTTTAACCCCCCTCTCCCCCCTCGGTGACCACCCGTCGTATTTTCTAAGGACCCCCCCCCCCCCCCCCCCCGTCACGCTTGAGTTTACACGTAGTAATTGACAAATATGGTTCAATATGGTGTGTGGTATCAATTTTGAATATACCTCGAAAAAACGTGAGATTTTGTGAGAGGATATTGACTACGTGACGAAAACCTAAGACCCCCTCCCGCCCCTGTGACCAAGCGTTGTATTTTTAAAGACCTCCCCCCCCTAAACAGGTCACTTAGTATGGGTACTTTCCCTTAGTCACCGAGTGACTTTCAGTTAGGGAATAGGGGGGCAGGACTATGTAAGCGACTGTTGGATATTGTTGTTGTATTTAACTAGCTCTGTACATTACAGTGTCACGAACAGTTCTTCACGTACCAAGCGTGCCTCAAGCACCATCGTCGCATGCATCCCGACGCACCATTCATGAAGAAGTCGCTGGCTAGTCCCGCCGCGGCCAGCAACGAGCGGGTTAACTGCGACGTCTGCGGAGCCCTTATCAAGGTACTTATATCACTCATGTTTTGAAAGGAGGTTATCTTCATCAGCCAGTAGACATCCACTGCTCTAAGTCAACTTTGATGCGCAAGACCTTCTTCAGTATGGTTCCATTCATCTATGATAAAATATCTCTATGTTTGTGAGAATTGCCAACGTCGTTGTTTTAGAGAAAGCTGAGAACCATATGATAATTTTATTATAAAATTCGTGAATTCATGACCGATAAATCTTTTATTATGTAATTCATTTTTTTTATAATTATTATCGTCATTAACTAGGCATTTTAATTTATGTGCCATTTATATTATAATATTTGTATTGTTTGTCATATATTATTTATACTCAATTGTTGTTATTAGGTTTTAAATATAATTAATCTAATGATTGTATATTATATAAATAATTGCACACCCTTTGAGGGTAGATTACATTATATTCATTATAATAACTATGACATCATATAAACATGTAATTCAGTAATAAATATACTTTGACTTTGCTGGATGAGGCCTCTCCCCATAGCATATATAGCGTGAAATGGGAGTATTTGCCATAATCACCACGCGGAATGGTGATCGCAGTTTGGTCTAAAGTACTCAGGTAGATGCTGCTGCCCATCAACATGAGTAATCCCTTAGTTGCTTTTTACGACATCCACAGAGTTGGAGGAGTCCTTCTTGTAGTCTGTTGTACTCAAAGTCAAAGTCAAAAAGAATTTTATTCATTGAAATCACAAGAATCATTTTGAATCGTCTTATAAACTAAAATTACTCCTGTTCCAACGCGACCAAGCCTAGAAGAATCAGACTACAAACACGGCTTGGCTTACATAAATGGTCCGTCTTACTACTAGGTGAGAAGCGCCTGTATGGTGCCTCGGAGCAAGGAGTTGCTGATTCATAGTAAATGACAACTTAAAAACCTTAGAAATGTAGTCAAAATTAAATAAACATCAGCAAAAAAAATATACAAGACAGAACACGCTACGCTTGTTATACTTATAAATAAAAGGAATACTTGTAGCGCAGACTCTTTTCCGTAACTAGGCTCCCAATGGGCCCTTTTTGCGTGGCGAGTGGCGGCTGCTAATCCAGCCACCCGATGTCCTCCAGGAAGGTCAGCAGCTCACTAATGCCGGCGCAGGCCTGCCCAGGAGTTCTCGGTTTCCGAGGAAAGTCATTCTTTGAGACGCCACACTGCTACACTCCAGGAGCACAGGCGCTGGCGTCTCATCTGTCGTAGGGCTGATTCTTAAGTTTTTAGCACACAATTGACACGGACGCATGGTGTAGTGTAACAAGGATTTTGTATGGCGAAACCGATGAGCGCCCCTAGCGTACATTTGAACCTCATTTTCCATACAAAAATCCGTGTGAAGTGTGTCACACACGTAGCAGATGCGGTAAGATATGTGTATCTGAGCGCGTATCTGTCCATATCGCTCTCTATACTAAACTCAAGAAGCAACACACACGTAGCAGATCACTTATATTTTACCGTCAAGCATCTGTAGGCACCGACATATTATATCAAAAGATGGACAGATTATATCTGTGATTAATAATGTATCATTGCCGCGTGAATGTATCATTTTCGTATATTATATTATCTGCTACGTGTGTGATACCTTCAGATGCGATAAGTTTTTATACGCATATAAAATATTACCGCATCTGCTACGTGTGCGATGCACTTTACACTACACCATACGTCCATGTCAATTGCTTGTAAAATTTTAGAATCAGCTCTCAGATGTTCTGACTCTGTCTGACTGACCTAGAGGAGTCCTTTTCCTAGGCCGTAACTCGTCGTTAACGATCTAGTAACTTTGCTTCCAGGCCACAAGTCTGTACACACATATGAACGCGCACACCAGAACCAAAGTGTACACCTGCCAGATATGCGGCATGCAGTTCCCTTACCCGACTTCGTTGCTGCGGCATAAAGTGGTAAGTGTTATGTTTTAAAATGCCTTCTTTTAACATACTTCGTTTACGAGTATGTCTGTCTTTCAGATTAAAAATTTGTAATACATTTTTCAACCACTTGCCAATCCAATTGAGCCGCAAACAAGGATGGCGACTGTTGTCCCAGATCAAAAACTAAATTAACCAGTTCCCATAGAAGAAATTAGTTTCGTTCAAATTTTTTTATTGCTAAATTTGTTTTTGATGTAGAGAATCAAAAGTTACATCTAATTCAGTTTATAGCAAAAAACTTGATAAATGTTTTTTTTAAAGAAAAGTAACATAACCAATAACAAAAAGTATCTCTTCTGAACGTAACGTGAAATTGACAAAAAAAAAATATAATGCTGGACATTTCACACATCATTATCTAGCCCCAAGCTAAGCAGAGCTTGTATTATAGGTACTAGAAAACTGATATACTTAATACAATACATTACATAGATAGATATTTTTATCATACATAGAAAATACCCAGAACACCCTGAACAAATATCTGCAGATCGTACAAATATTTGTTCTGAGGCGGGAATCGAACCCGCAACCTCCTGCGTCGCAGGCGAACCTTCGCCCACCGCGCCACAGAGGTCGTCAAAAAGTCGAAATTGGGTCACAATGTATGGTACGCCATCCTTCTTTACCACACCTGTTGTTTCTTTGGTGAGAATTCAATAATATGGTACCAGAGAGCTGTTCTGGTGTCTCTGGTGGCCGTCTTGCTTGGGCTCGTTGGATTTTTCTTAACAATAACTATAGCTCTTTGTGGAGTTCAGGGTCTGATGACGGAGCCGGAAGGTGGCCGTAGGAACTCCTCAACCTTACAAGATATCCCCATCTTGTTTGGACTCGTCGTGGGCGTTCATCATCAGCCGTGAGACGTCCACTGTTGGAGATGGCCTCTCCCATAGAATGCAATGGGGGTATTTGACATAATCACCATGCTTGGCAGGCGGATTGTCAAAGTCAAAGTCAAAGTCAAAAAGAACTTTATTCATTGAAATCACAAGGATCAATTTGAATCGTCTTATATAAAATTAAATTACTCCTGTTCCAACGCGACCAAGCCTAGAAGAATCAGGCAAAAAACACGGCTTGGCTTACATAAATGGTCCGTCTTACCACTAGGTGAGAAGCGCCTGTGTGGTGCCTCGGAGCAAGGAGTTGCTGATACATAGTAAATGAGAACTTAAAAACCTTAGGAAGGTAGTCAAAAGTAAATAAACATCAGCAAAAATATGCAAGACAGCACACACTACGCTTGTTATACTTATAAATAATAATCTAATACAAACATGTGAATAGGTAAGTACAGATATTGCAAATTTCCATTTTAGCAGTCGAGGGGCAGAGCGACATCAGGCCACGCGGCTTTATTGGTGCTGAATACTCGGGTAGATTATGCTGCCCATCCCCTGTTGTTATCCCTTAGTTGTCTATCACGACATCCATGGGAGGAGATGGAGGGGTCTATTCTCAGGCCGGACCACAGCAAGGGCGTTCCTATAGCGTTATGTATATTTGCAGACGCACACAGGCGAGAAGAAGTATCCATGTCCGCTATGTGAGAAGCGATTCACTCAGCGGAACAGTATGCAACTTCACTATCGCACCTTCCATCTCAAGGAACCTTACCCCAAGAGGTAACATGTTTAATTAATTCTCATTTAATTCATTTATATTGTAGTTATACAAACCGGACGGAAACATTTCTTTTGGATTCTCCGGTTATTATTTCCAGAGGCTATTCTAAAAATCGGATTCGTTAGTTTTTCATTGCGATGTGATAAGTAACTAAAGCAATTTTCTCTAGTAAAACACAGTAAAAAACAATAAATATTGTATATTACTGTGTTTTACTAGGGAAAATTGTTAGAAAACTGTTTTAGTTACATACCACACTATTTTTTTTTTCAATAAATACTTCTAATCTATTTGCTATTGGTTTGAGGGCTTTTCATCTTCGATTAAAAAGAAAAAAAGTAGTTTAAATTTGTTCGATAGATGGCGCTGCCTCAACTGTATCAATCAAGATTGTCTGTGGTGCACGCGTACAAAACTATTATCTAAGTAGTCTGTGGCTATTAGTCATGATATTCTGTTTGTGATTGCTTCTTGAGTGTGCGCTTGTGATTACGTTTTTAAAAGTAGGCAAAAATAAATACCACGAAACGAAAATTATTTCTACGTTGTCGATGTTGACATTTCACTTTATTTTGACACTTGACTGCTACGTTACAGAGCAGCGCCATCTATTTTCAACGCTGAAAGCATGATTTGAAACGGCCTTGAAACCCCCCCCTCATTGGGGAGCAGTTCCTAAAAAGAAACGAAAAATTTTGTAAAAAATTCCTCTGTTGTATTTTCAGAAACAGAAGAAAGAAGACGCAGGAGCCAGAAGTGCAGCAGCAACAACAGCAACAGCAACAGCAACAACAGCAGCACGTGCCGCCACACGTCACGCACGTGTCTCTCATGGGGCTCTAGTGGACGCCGTACCTCGTAGTTGTAAGGCTATTAGGGATGTATCACTAATCTGTCAAAGGTCTGTTAACTGGGTTACCAGATCACGTAACCCATTCATTATTTGTGGGGCCCAAGATCAACGGGCTGTTAGCTGTGGGGGCGCCAGATCAACAACCCGTTAGCTGTGGGTCCCTAGATCAACGGGCCGTTACCTTTGGGACCCCAGATCAACGGGCCGTTACCTTTGGTGCCCTAGATCAACGGGCCGTTACCTTTTGGGCCTCAGATCAACGGGCCGTTACCTTTTGGGCCTCAGATCAACGGGCCGTTACCTTTGGGGCCCTAGATCAACGGACCGTTACCTTTGGGGCCCCAGATCAACGGGCCATTAGCTATGGGGGCCCAGATAAACGGGCCGTTAGTAGTGGAGCTCCAGATATACAGGCTGGGGCTCCAGATTACTAACCCATTAGCGGGTTTTTAGCTGTGGACTACATATTACATACCCATTAAATGGCCTGTTAGTTGTGGGGTGTGTACAAATACATTAAGGTGGATCGTCTCGCATGTGGCGCGAAATTCAAATTTGATTGTGTTTTTTGCTCATCACAGCTCATCAACACTTCTTGTGATAGCGAAAACTGATTTTGCGAAAACAAGGGAACCTAACACACATGTTCTTTTTGATAGTATCTCTAAAAGATAATTAGTTTAGCTACGAATACTGTTCAATGATTTTTACAGTGTTTTTTTGGTTTAGGGATATCCGTAGCTTAACTAATGATATTTATGAGATACTATAAATTAAAACATGTGTGATGGGTCTCCTAGTTTTCGCAAAACCTGTTTTCGTTATCTCAAAAAGTGTTGAGCTGTGACGAGCAAAAAACACAATAAAATTTGAATTTCGCGCCACATGCGAGACGCTCCACCTTAACAGACTACCAAATACAGTTACGCTTCAGTAAACGTCTAAAGGTAGTCGCACACTACAACGACTCAACCCCAACGCAGCACAAAGTAACGACGGCGTGTAGGCCGAGCAGCGCCCACTACTTTGTTGAATATATGCTGTTGGTAACGATTAACGCTCTGCAATGAGTTGTTAGACTCAATACAAGATGGTAGCGGCCGGCAGCACCTTCGCGCGCCCCCTCTGACACGTGACTGCTCGTGGGGCCTCACTCGATTCTATGTATATTAAATAAAATAAATGCTGGACATTTCACACAACATTATCTAGCCCCAAGTTAAGCAGAGCTTGTGTTATGGGTACTAGATAACTGATATACTTAATACAATAATATTACATACATAGATATTTTTTATTATACATAGAAAAATACCCAGAACACCCTGAACAAATATCTGCAGATCGTACAAATATTTGTTCAGAGGCGGGAATCGAACCCGCAACCTCCTGCGTCGCAGGTAAAACTTCTCCCGCCGCGCCACAGAGGTCGTCCATATTAGTAATGAAGATAAATTTAAAAAGTGTTAGTGAATTTTGGCATTGAATTTGCTCGTCGCTGCGCTGCCGACCGCTGCTATATCGGTGTGAATTGAGCCTTAATAGCAGGTCACCGATAGCTTGACGAAATTTGCTTTTAATTTGGCTATTAATTCTTCAAACTCCATGAAACTTTGTACACATGACCAGTACAGTATCTAGACCAGTGGTCCGTTAGTTTCTTCTAAAATTATTAACCGACTTCACAAAAAAGGAGGAGGTTCTCAATTCGGTTGTTGTTTGTTACCTCATATCTCCGGCGTTTATGAACAGATTTGGAAAATTCTTTTTTTATTTGAATAGATATACTTCCAGATAGGTTCAAAACCCAGTTCTGATGATGGAATCCATGAGGAATTGAGGGATCTCCTCAAATATTGTAGGCATACATATGGCGATTTTGATATTTTCAGCAACAAACCAAGCATTTGCATTCAGAAAGTATCATAATCCTTTCACCACTATGGTTCTTTCATATATTTTATTTCATCCAAATATTTAGTCGAATACAATGGTGGAAGTCGGTTTTTTAAATGAAAAGTTATATGGTTACCAAATCATGAATTAAAAAAAAACCGGCAAAGTGCTAGTCGGACTCGCGCACGTAGGATTATTATCTATAAAAACCTGTGATGAACAATACACTATAGATTTCGGGTCGGCGCAAAAAATACGTCTCGGTGAATAACAGCGCACTTGAAAAGTGAGCTCTTATTTGATTTAGTTCGCTTCAAACAAAGCCAATATAAACACGTGTCACAATGCCGCAATGTATATTTAAAAGTTGCAAAAATAATCCCCGATAAAACAATTTAACGGCCGAAGTGTCTTACTTTCGGTAAGTACATGTAGAATAAGTTGTATTTTAAGCTTTAAACTAACAAATAGTATGAAATTTTGATCAAAATTACTGATTTTAAACCACCGCTACAAATGTTTGGCCAACGTTGACGCAAAATTGTCTGTAACAGAACAGTAGATGCATGGAGTAGATTTGTATTGTAATAATTTATTTTTTACCAGAACTTTAAAATTGTTTAATATTACTTTTGTGTCTGTTTGTTGGACTCTCATCAGATACTTGGCTTTCCTTTTTTTTATTTTAGCTTTCCGAGCAATCCGGTTACATGTGCAGAATGGATCTCGATTGTCGCCAGAGAAAGAAGAGATGACTTTTATAAGCCAGCTAAGAATTCAGTTATATGTTCGGATCACTTTGATAAATTGGATATATCCGGAAATACTAACCGACGTCGATTGGTAAAAACCGCAGTTCCTAAATTACAGGTGATATTTTTATTTGTGACATCCAGCGATAGACACCTTGGCCAAAAACTTAAACATACACATAATATAACTTTTCATTTAAAAAACCGACTTCCGCCATTGTATTCGACTAAATAATTTTGGATGAAAAAAAATTATGAAAGAACCATAGTGGTGAAAGGATTATGATACTTTCTGAATGCAAATGCTTGGTGTCTTGCTGAAAATATCAAAATCGCCATATGTATGCCTACAATATTTGAGGAGTTCCCTCAATTCCTCATGGATCCCATCATCAGAACTGGATTCTGAAAAAAATGGGACCAATCTGGAAGTATATCTATTCAAATAAAAAAATAATTTTCCAAATCGGTTCATAAATGCCGGAGATATGCGGTAACAAACATTAAAAAAAAAAAAAAAAAAATACAACCGAATTGAGAACCTCCTCCTTTTTGGGAAGTCGGTTAAAAATAACAAGTATATATACTATCAATATCAAACATAGATGCCCAAAACATAAATAATTTTAACTTAACTTTAACGTGCATATTATAAATTATTTAAGTGATCAACGCGACTCCATACCTTCTGTAGTTAAATTTGAAGAAGCTAACAGAAACGAAGGATGTAGCTCGCAAGGTAATAACGGGAAAAAGAACTTTATTTGTAGCTGTAGCTCTTTAAGGTTGATTTCACACTAGTTGTTTAACTTATGTCTTTTGATTTGACAAGTGACAAGAGTAATTTATTGCTTTGCTCGTTTTTTGTGACGAATGATCGTAAGTATAAGATAATATTTTGAAGATTTGCTTCTTTATTGCTAGGTGTCATGGTTGTAATTAGGTTGAACTTAGAACTGTTTTAAAACTTTCATCTTTGTTCGTTAGTAAACAAATGTAGCATAAGTATGTATCCATGCGGACAGTTTTTAGCCTTCATTTTGTGACGACCTCTGTGGCGCGGCGGGCGAAGGTTCACCTGCGACGCAGGAGGTTGCGGGTTCGATTCCCGCCTCGGAACAAATATTTGTACGATCTGCAGATATTTGTTCAGGGTGTTCTGGGTATTTTCTATGTATAATAAAAAATATCTATCTAAATAATGTATAACTGTATTAATTATATCAGTTATCTAGTACCCATAACACAAGCTCTGCTTAGCTTGGGGCTAGATAATTTTGTGTGAAATGTCAGCATTTATTTATTTATTTTATTTGTACGTGACCCTGCATCTATAGTGTGTTCATCGAAGATAGAAACGGCAATAATATCATGTTTGTTGTATGGGAGCCATAAATATTTAATTTATTCTGTTTTTTAGTATTTGTTGTTATAGCGGCAACAGAAATACATCATCAGTGAAAATTTCAACTGTCTATAAGAGTTCATGAGATACAGCCTGGTGACGGACGGACGGACGGACAGCGGAGCCTTAGTAATAGGGTCCTTTGGGTATGGAACCTTTAAAAACAAATTTTTAAAAAACTGACGCTCCACGGTTCTAGATATTAGTGTGCTGATCATGCGTACAAAGTTTCATGAAGTTTCGATGAAGTAATAGCCAAATTAAAAGCAAACTTCGTTCAAATGCAAAAAAAGCTACCGATGACCTACTCTTAAGGCTCAATTCACACCGATATAGCAGCGGCCGGCATCGACGAGCAGTTTCAATGCCAAAATTCACTTACACTTTTTAAATTTATCTTCATTACTAATATACATATACTCTGATTTTTTATTTTAGACAATTTTTGTAAACAAACAAATGTCAAGATATACCTCTGTGTGTATAAGTGTCATGTATGTGTGTCATATGTGAATTTACACGTATGCTACACAATCATGACAGTGGCACAGTGGCATATCTTGACATTTGTTCGTTTGCAAAAATTGTCTGAAATTAAAAATCAGGGTATAGAACTGAGTGAGGCCCCACGAGCAGTCACGTCACTGATCAGAGGGGGCGCGCGAAGGTGCTGCCGGCCACTACCATCTTGTATGGAGTCTAACAACTCTAAAGTATCAAATTGCAGAAGGCCTATTACGAGTTTTGCATTGCAACAATCACTTTGCGAGTCGTGAGTGTTCAACGTGACTTACATAGTAACTATTCATCATTCTGTGCCGCGCAGTCGATAGAAACAGCACAGATTCATAAATAGTTACTACAACAAAAGCACAACTATAACCTTGCTATAAGCTTGAGCGAAAAGAAATCGTTTGAAAAGATTTAGATAATGTAAACTGTGCCTACTCACCTATTATTTTGTTCTGTGCTCTCTGCCTACTCCAAAAAAGGCTCGGCTTGATGGTAATACTTGCACTGTTAAGATTCTTGTATAATTTCTATGATGATTTAAGATTAAAATATGAGTTTTAAAGGCCTTTCCTCATAAAGTTATTTGGCTGATAGCTAAGATACGTTGTAGACGACTTCAGTGGCGCAGTGGGCGAGTAGCCGGCTGAGACGCAAGAGGTGTTGGTTCGATTCCCGCTGCGGGACAAATGTTTGTATGATCTGCAAATATTTGTTCCGGGTCTGGGGTTGTGGTACTCGTAGTTTCTGATACCCGCGACACAGGGAATCCTAGTGTGTGGGATCAATGTCTACGTATGTGACTGTTGGGTGTTATTCCAAAGGTTGTCTGGAAGAAATCGCTTTCAGCGATAAGGCCGCTCATTGAAGTGCTAATTGTATGAGTACTATTATGTATTCCTGGTGTACAATAAAGTGTTAATCAATGTATCTAATCTGTCAAACTGCGATCACCAATCCGCCTGCCAAGCGTGGTTATTATAGAAAATCCCCACATTCATGGGGGTATTCAATGGCGTCCTCCAGCAGTGGACATCAACTGGCTGATGATGTAGTTAAAGCTATCAGCTAACAGCAGGTCTAAAACGGCCACATTATATGAATCATAATATGACGATTCATATAAAGGATCTGCAGAGAATTCGGAAAATGAATTGCTACCAGATGAATTTGCCACATTGAGCAATTCATCTGGTAGCAATTCATTTTCCGAATTCTCAGCAGATCCTTAGCAATATATGAATCGTCGTATTATGATTCACATAAAGTGGCCTGTTTAGACCTCCAGAACTTTGAGAAAAGGCCCCTAAAATGATTAATTGTCTCCGATTGATGAGACAAGCGTTTCTTTTAATACAAAGGTTATTGCTAAACTGTTAGAATCTGTTATTAGTTGTTAGATTGTATATTAGTCTCTTGTCTATACAGGGTGTCCATGTAAATGTATCACGGAAGCAGGCAGTTAGATTCGAGTAAGCCCCATGTATGATTGACAGCTATTTAAACTTTAGTTATGTATTATTTTTTTCTATGTAGGTTTTTTTGACATCCTGTATTCAAATCATGGTTATACGAACACTGGAGAAATGGCTTTCAAATAGTACATTACTGGCCAGGCCGGAAATTAAGCAATTTACGGCCGAGTAGTAGTTTAGTCGTGGCGCTGGCAGAGTTTAATTTATGGTTCCGTGCCCAAAGGGTGCCAAACGGGACCCTATATTAATAAGCCTACGCCGATCCGTCCGCCCGTCTGTCTGTATGGGGTATATCTCTGCAGCAGTAAAGCCGGGTCCGCTATAATAACATCACGGGAATAGCAAGGTTTCAGTTTCGGGGGGAGGGTAGGGGGGGGTTAAGAAAATGGAACAATAAAAATGTACACGAAACGACATTAATATCCATGTGAAAAAACTGCCGGCCTAACATTTTGAACATTTCGGGGGGGGGGGGGGCGGTTTTGAACCCCCAACCCTCCCATGGCTACGCCCATGTTATGCTTACATGTTTTGTTAGCAAAAATACAATAAATGCTGTGCCATGTTTTAATGTTATACAAACATATAACATGTTTTGTTAGAAAAAATTGCGCAGCGAACCCGACTTTAGAGGTAGCCAGTTAAATTTTACAAGATTATGTATTGTTTGGGCGTGAATTCCATGAATAACAAAAATGAAAAACGAAATCCCAAGG
Source organism: Epirrita christyi (assembly GCA_951392215.1). Lineage (NCBI taxonomy): Eukaryota > Metazoa > Arthropoda > Insecta > Lepidoptera > Geometridae > Epirrita > Epirrita christyi. Next base: position 11,084,901 of record OX595858.1, read on the forward strand.
ATGCCCGTTTAAGAGTTGTTCAACTAAGGAACAAAAACACGAAATACACGTTCTAATCTACTAGTGGCGACATCTAGTCTTGAGTTGAGTAAACTTCGGAACCTCACGCTGCGAGACGCATATGTCAATATGTCTGGTTTATTAACTTACTGATGCCGTTAATTGCTATTTCTGCCGTGGCTTGTATAGTACTTTTCTCTAAATTGCGAGGAATTAATTATCTAATTATTCAAGAAATAAGTTTCCACTAGTCTCAAATGACAGCGCGTTCTTTTATCAAATCATTCTGCCGGATTAAATGAATAACTATGCTGGCAAGCTATGAATGTCCGAGACGCCAGCAATTTATATTCTTGGCGTGCTAGGGATTGTTATGTCGTATGCTTTTTTGAAATAATTATCATATTTCCAAGCAAGGGTGAGAAAAGCCTATTGCATAATGTATGTGCATTAATTTTACATTATTGTTGTATTATGATGTATAAATTATTCATTTATTCGCTCGATAGCCCGCGACTGACCGGGCTTATACGCCACACACACGAACAAGTCCGTATTAGAATTAGCTTTGCAACTTAGGTAACTAAATACAGCTTCACACTTTGAATGACCATTAGCACCTTGTAAAATAAAAGGATGGGTGTTAGAGTGCTTTTGATGTGCTGGTTGCACAATACGCTTTGAACACTAGCCCCCCCCCCCTTATTCATGATAATTTTTCTAACCTATTTTAGTTGGAATAGCTTTTGTTTTGTGGGTCTTTATTCGTTTCGCACCACAAGTGATTCGAACCGCGGTGCGAAAAACCCAAGCACTGTCTCTTAATGGGCCCCATTCGCACCGCGGTGCGAATAGGCCAAACCTTTTTTTGAATTAGTCGATTCATATCGCAGAGAGTAACAATGCAGTTTTCTTTTTGAATTGAAACCTCTAATATTATATATTTTATAATATGTACCTACAAATTTGTACGGAACCCGCGGTGGCCGAATCCGACTCGCACTTGTCCGGTTTTTTATTCTTATTATCTGTACAAATAAATAACTAAAATCCTTAAATTTTGAATGCGTGTCTAAATCGGACTTACAAATTGAGCATAATCTTTTTTTAATCTTGGGCGATTCGCACCGCGCCTTAACCACTGCGGTGCGAATGGCCCCATTCAGAAACAGTGCTTGGGTTTTTCGCACCGTGGTTCGAATCGCTTGTGGTGCGAAAAAACTAAAGACCCTGTTTTGTTCTCTCTGATGTAAAATTACATACGCCAAATCAAGACAAAAGCTATTTTAGCTATCAAAGGTTTAAAAATTGATAATAGCGCACCGCGAGATCAAATTTAATTGTAGATAAACGTGCAGTGTGCGCGCATTAGCCGCGCCAGTCGGACGTGTTGTGGAACTACAGCGTGATTTGTTGAAGCGCGCTGTATTTGCAACTGATGATTGTAGCCGACCCTTGCGGCCTGGCCACTAGTGCGCTTTTGCCCTAAGTGCTAGTGGTAATATGAGTGAAGCTATATATGCTTATTTGAGTTGTTAAGCTGCTTCTGCTCGCGACTGATCAAGTAACAAATGTATAGTGCCTCGTACATAACCGCTACGCAATGGGAGTCTAGTTATATTTTAATAAATTTAATTATTGTAATTTAGGTATTACATGAGGTTATATCGTAGTGAATTAAGAATAGTTAGAATAAATATTTTAAAATAAATGATTATACATAGCTTTTACTGTTGTGTTTAATTTTTATTGAGCCTTATTTCCCAATATTAGCCGTGGCCTAAGAATAGGACTCCTCCAACTCCTCCTGTGGATGTTGTAAAAGGCGACTAAGGGGATGCTAGGAGATGGGCAGCAGCATCCCTGAGAACTTATCATAAAACTGCGATAACCAATCCGCCGGCCGAGCGTGCTAGGTAGCAAATCCGTTTATTCCATCCAGTCCAGCTAGTTCCATGGATAAGGCTGCGTTTCCATTGACGCGGAGCTGTGCGGAGATGAGCGGAGAATAGCGGTGAAAAGTGGTAAGTGTTTCCACTGAAGCAGAAAGGAGAGGAGCGGAGCGGAGCTAACTTCGCAATTTTGAGCTCAGTTTGTCTCCATCTTTCAGAAAGAGCATGTAGCTACCCTCCGCAACGCACCGCCCCGCTGTCCTCCGCTCCGCATCACCTCGCTTATTTTATATGAATATCCGTTCAGCTCTGCCCCGCTCCGCTCGTGCTGTTTCCATTGAAGCGGAGCAGAGATTTCGAGCATAGTGATTGGTCAATTCATGCACCGCTAAGCACCGCTCCGCCCAACTCCGCGTCAATGGAAACGCAGCCTAAGGCCTCCCCCACAGCATGCTAGCATGCTGGGGGGGGGGGGGGGGGGAGGCCTCATCCGGCAGTGGATGACCCCCGGCTGATGAAGAACACAATTATATCAGTAATAACAAGCTCGGGGCGGTATACTTAATTCACCTGGGGTAATTCACCTGGGTGCACTAAGTACACTATTTTGTAGACTTGATTCACCCAGGTCATTTCCGGGTGCATTAAGTAAACTTTACAGTAGATTTAAATCACCTAGATAAATCAATCAATTATTATTATCAAATCAGAGTATACTTTATGCACCTGCAAAACTCTAAACAAAATCTCTTTAAAAGTGAAAATAATTATAGAGTGGTATAATGTCGACTTCCAAAAATAGTACTCACCTAGGTTGGTGCCAAGAAAAAAATATTTACTGAATTACCCGATTGCCTCAGAAGGAGGGTTATGTTTTTCTAGAGTATGCATGCGGATTTTTAACAGGCGTGTATTTTTATAAGTTGCAGTCGGGTTTTAGTTTTTATACAGTTTTCAACTAGTTATTCATTTATTATTTGCATTTATGTAAAAAAAATTGTAGTTAACAAAAACAAAAAAACAGCCTGTAATGAAAAAAAAGGTAATGGGATCCATTTCTACTACTCCTAGGGGTTCGTCCATCTTTGCTCGCTCGCATCAACGCAACATTTCCAGATAACTTTTCATTTAAAAAACCGATTTCCGCCATTGTATTCGACTAAGTATCTGGATGATATTTTGATGGTGAAAAAAACCAGTGTGGCGAAAGGATTCAATCAAGGCCACACATAAAATACGACTATGTAGCGCAAATTTGAACGCGGGTTAACATTAAAATTATGAGCCCTAACACGGTTAGGATACATTATTTTATGACGGAGTTCTGGAGCCAGCCAATAAACTAAGTGGTGCTTCTCGGATTCAATTGTCGTTTCCTTGGGATTTGCGTTGTTTCGACTTAATTTATAATTTAAACGCGATAAATTGTAAGCACATAAGTGAATTAAGTCTACCATGAAGTGCACCTAATACACCGAGGTATCACCTGAGTGAATAAAGTTTACTATGTAGTGTACTTAATGCACCCGGAAATTACCTGGGTGTATCAAGTCTACAAAATAGTGTACTTAGTGCACTCAGGTGAATTACCCCAGGTGAATTAAGTATACCGCCCCTCATTCATTTGGTATGTCACATGAAGTCGATTTTTTTTTTAGTTTGCCCTCAAAATTAGAATTCGTTATTTACGTGTATTAGAATTAGTAATTTATCACGGGTAATCACGTATTTGTATATTGGTAAAGCCGTGACTCAGGTCAGGAACTCGTCGTTCTTGGGCTTTAGGCTGGACGAAGGGCTTACTTGGGAAGTTCACATTGACCAACTTTGCGATAGGGTGGGTCGAGCTTGCTTCGCACTGTGGAGGTTGTCGGAGACACTGGAGACGACTATGATGAGGAGCTGCTACTTCGCATCTGTGCACTCGCTTCTCCAGTATGGCGCAGAGCTGTACGGCAGAGCCGCAGACTGGGAGCGAGTGTTCAGAATGCAGAAAAGAGCAGTACGAGCTGTAGTACGAGTGCCGTGGGACACACCCGCTCGTCCAATATTCCGCTCTCTGAAGATCATGACAGTCCCCGGTCTAGTCATGTTCCATACCGCCATGTATGCTCGGAGCCACCTCGACGAGTACTCCAGGTTTGGTGACGGGCTCGGGTACCCTACTCGTCACGCACACAAGCTGAGAGCTGTTCCGCGGCGTCTCACGAAGTCGTCGAAGCTGGTGCATGTAATGGGGCCGGCTGTTTATAACAGTCTTCCACCGACAATCATCAGCGCTTCTTCAACGCAATCCTTCAAAAGCAAACTAAAGTTCTGGCTTATTGACAAATGTTTTTATAAATTTGAAGAATTATTTGAATAATGTATTCTCTATTTTTTATTATATTATATTATTATTATTATTTTTAACTTGACATTTTATTAGAAAATCAATTTGTTATAATTTTTGAATCAATTTGTAATTATTGCTAAAGAAATTGAGAAATATCTCAATGGTGTTATTATTTAGAAATATTACTGTATAATGTAAAATACCTACTATACTTTACTATAATGCATACAATATGTTTGTAAATTCTAAGAACTGACATGTAACCTAAAACGTTATGAATAAATAAACATAAACATAAACAACATATCAACGTTTTTGGTCAAGTAAATTCAAAGAAAATAGTCATCAGATCGGCAGGCTGTGATAAACAGACACACATGAGGGATCCTACAATGGTTGTTCCTTTAGTACCTTTTGAGGAACGGATCCCTTAACCTAACAAACTCTACCTTGTGACTAATGATTAATAGAAACTACCTCTCATACCCCGACCAACCCCACCAGCTCCCCTCACTTCCCCCTCGCGTATAATCATCATTCAAATACAAGGAATTTTTATGACTATGACTAGACTAACGTAAGGTAAGTTTTTCCAGTGACTACCACAATCCGGACGACGCAGTAGAGGAAGGCCCTCCTCTCGATGGACTTAAGACATTAAGATCACAGGAAGTCAGTGGATGGACGCGGTACAAGCCCGTTCGGCGTGGCATTCTAAGGGGAAGGCCTTTGTCCAGCAGTGGACTTCTACAGGCTGATGATGATGATGAGTCTAGGGATATAGGCATTTCCCTGATTTGACTATCTTACTGCGATATATAAACCACTGCAAAGCAAAAGGACCTGAGGCCGTAGACAAAGTAACATTCTAATAGCGATGACGCCAGTTGAAAAGTCCAAAATGTTTGGGATTGACGCTAGCTATCGATATGTCACGTGGTCTATTGTATTGAATTACGACTGTAGAAATGGAATCGCTTCGAAGCGAATGTCGTTTGGCTAGGCCCTCTGATTGTCTTTAATTTCAAAATAACAATAAAAAACATAGTTCACTAATTTCTGTATATTCATAGTTCGATTTTACAATAATTACAATTCTATAAATAATAACTTAGGGATACTAAAGGTACTAAATTTGTATTCTACATCGCCAACAAAAAAAAAAAAGTCTGCCGATATTATTTGGCCGGCCTAAGTTAGCCGATTTTATTTGGCCGGCTTGAAGTTGGCCTTTTCTAGCATCGGGCCGGCCGACTTAAACCGGCCAAATAAAATAATACTTAAACTACGCACCTATATGAACATCCTTATTATGTAGGTAAGGCTCTTCAAAATTTCGAGGGGCTAATGTATCCGTGGCCATATTTCACAATTAATGCAGTATTTCTTTCAAATAAATAATAAAAACGGGCTAGCCGTGTTCTAACTCTGCTCTCCACTAAAAACAGCCGTAAAATTAGGTTTTTATATATTTTTTTACACAAACTTCGTCGTCTGTCCTTTCGTGAATATCGCCATAAAAATGGCGGATATTAAATGTCACTGTAGATACAACAGTTCGCACGATATTAGATCAATCAATTATTTTCTATGAGTAGTCTTTGTTCCGCTATCGTTTCATAGATGTCACTATTTTTAGAAAAAAATACAAAAGAAGTTATTTTAATTAGTCATTTTCCCGGTAGTTACAATAGCCTCCCCGGACCTTACTCCGTTTGTGTACTTAATAATGTGTGACCAAAAAGGAACAAGTGAAGAGACGAACGATTTTTGCCTAGCGATCTACAAGTAACACTGATATTGCGTATACCACAAGGGTGGTATTTTTAATCATCACATCTACTAATATTTACAAATTTACAGGTCTGGCAAAATAAATATACAGGTCTGAAAAAAAAACAATATACGGGGCTGCAAGTATGGATCTCTGAATCGATAAAATTCGACAAAACGGGACTATGTATATTCCCGTTTTGTCGAATTTTAATGTGAAATTTTATCGATTCTTAAATCCATACTTGCAGCCCGGTCCGACCAAATAAATATATAGGTCTGACAAAATAAATTTCTTGCTTAATTCAATTCCATTCAATTTCGTTTATTTCATAATTTATAACATAACAGTTTAATCACCAAATCGTCGATTAGCCTCTTGTAGCTCTTACTTTTCTTCCTATTTTTTTTGTTCATACTTACTAGTCCATTCAATTTAAGTTACAATGTTTTATATTTTATTTTGCGCTTGACCTATTAAGATATTCTGCCTAGTTGTGTAAATTAACAATTCTTAATTTAACTTGCATTATTTGCAGTGACGGATTAACCCTTAATCAAATTAGCCAATTGCCTAGGGCATCACGTCTGGGGGACACCAGAAGAAGCACAAAAAAAATCCGTCATTAGGTCATCACGTCTCACTCTCACGTCACCAAAAACCACACCAAAAAGTTTCTAGGACTAATTTTAAAATTCGCGCGTTTTAAGTCGACATAGAGTCCGACCTAGAGTCATAACCCCGCTTCGGCTTGGCCACTCGCTGCCCGCTAGTGCATTTGGCAATTCGAATGCACCGGAATTGCGATCAGACAATCACAAACCACCCCTTCCCCGCGTGCCCCCCGCCTGGCGCCCCCGAAAATCCACTTCACAATCATAATACTCCACTTCTAAGGTACGTTACATCTCATCTTATTTTACAAACAACTAATGTTTTTAGGGGGTGAAGGTTTAAAGACCGATTCTAGTTTACATACGGATAGGGGGGCCCACAGGCGTGGATTGCTTACGGCATCAAGTAGTCTTAATCCATCACTGATTATTTGGTTACCCGAGTTTTTGTCAGTTGTGCTATAGGTACATTTTTTTCCCCGAACGGACCAATTAGTTGTGTAAAAGGTAATCGAAAGTACCCACGGCACAACCAGTTGAGCAGTGGTTGTGCCTTGGGGCCGGAAGGGAAGGAACCTTATGTAAGGATGTCACTTTAGATTTATATTTTTGGTACGCTTGTGATTAGTTCCCTCCGGTGCATAAGTCATATAACCGGATTTAGGTGCATAAGTCTAATAACCGGATTTAGGTGCATAAGTCCTATAACCGGATTTTCCAGTCGGTCTGATACGACCTGTTCCCGGGATTGCACGCTTCCCCAAACGTCCATTTCCCTCAAATGATTTTACAATTATATTTTTATGAAAATTTCAGATAACGCTGAAACACTTTTGTTTGAATCTACATGTCAAATTAAACACCAATGGTGACCGAAATACAGAGCATTTTTGTTTTATATTAAACTTCCGGTAACAGGTAGAGGAAGGCCCTTCACTCGATGGACTAAAGACATTAAAAAACGTAGCATGAAGTCGGCGGATGGAGGCGGCTCAGGACCGTTTGTCGTGGCATTCTATGGGCCTATGTACAGCTACAGGCTTCTATTTTAACTTCTAAAGACTGATAATGATGACTAATCCTTTTTAACGTCTCACAGGGTGAATTTCTCAAATTCCTTAGTACACTTTTTGGTCCCACCGCCGCCTAGTAAGCGATGAGCTATCGGCGATTTTCTCGCCCAAAAAACGAACAAAAGATAATCGTTCCCGTGTTAATAAAAGAGAGAGATTGTATTTATAGTTCATCGCTGGCTGTTCTCACTGCCGGCGAGGACTTTCTCTTAACAACTAGTTAATCGCAACGATAAAACTCGCTCAGCGGTACTCGGCGATGCCCGCTTGGCGATCAGAGCGATCATTCTACCGTACAGTGTGAGTGCCTGCGCGAGTGATGCGAGTAATCCCCCATCGCGCTAGAACACTCGCTTACAGCCAGGCGACAAAACTATCGAAACTAACACTCGCTTTTCACCGCTCGCCCACTAGTTTCTAGTTCTACTCGTTTATCGCTCGTCGCCGGCGGTGGAACCAGTGCCATACACCCCAAATGGCACACCCTCTTCTAGGAGTCCTCAGGTCTCTAGGAGCAGCGGTTCAGGCTGTGCATTGTCTGTCAGGACCTTGTGGATTACGCCACCTAGCAACTGGAACTATGTCGCTCTCGTCACGCTCTCTGAACGACTCCGTCAACGGCATTTCGTCCGATTTCCGTTTTCTATTCCTGGAAAAAAATACAATAATAATAATAAGTTTAATCAGTAACAAACGTCAAAAACACATTAAAACAACAAAATTAGTTCTAAAATAAAAAAAAATATTCCTGGTTGGGACAACATAGGTATCCAAACTAGGAAAAACCTGTACGATGGCATACCTATGCCCTTCGCCAGGCATAAGGGCCGGTTTCCACCGGGGCGGAGAGGAGAGGAGACGAGAGGAGATGTGTTTGAATAAACCAATCCGATTTCGTTATTTCCTTTTCGTTTTTACCTGTCAAGCCTGCCTGCCAATAACCTGCCAGGTTTGCTCTCGTCTCCTCTCCTCTCCGCCCCGGTGGAAACCGGCCCTCAAGCGGGTTTGCAACAATAAAAGTTTTATATTTGCAATACGTCTTCACATTTTAAATCTCGTTAAAAAATATTTTTTTACTATAAAGAAATACTATCAAAAAACATAATTAGTATAAAAAATATTACAGTAAAAAATATATATCAAAACAGAAAACTATTATTATTATTATGTCATTCATTTATTTTATTTATAATCCCATTTTAATAATATTTTTTTGACTTTAAAGAAAAATCTATCTACAAGACATAATTAGTATAAAAAAACATGATAGTAAAAAATATATGTAAATTATTGTTATTATTACTCTTCATATATTACAGACAATTTTAGGACATCCACGGGAGGAGACGGAGGGGTCTATTCTCAGGCCGGAAAAAACATAACAAGACAACTTTTTGCATTGTTTCATAATCCCCACTGGTGGGGCCGATCCTGTGGAGATTATGAAACAAAACTGTTTAGAGAAATTAGAATTAGAATTATTTAATTCAGACAGACAGAAAGCTAACAGTATACACCTAAATGCTAACCATCTTAATTATAACTGAAATATACCCTCAATGAATTAAAAATACAACACAGGCTATCATTAAAAATATCGATATGTTGGACCTCGTGTACGAATGCGTTTAACAGAGTAAGCGCCCTCAGTGTTGGCGCGTTGCTCGCGTGTTTAGTTCGCGGCATTAGAGGTGTTAGAATGCTGCATTCCTTACCTCTTAGGGTACGGCTGTTTCAAGTGGAAGGTGTTGTAATGTAGCTGCATACTGTTCTTCTGTGTGAATCGTTTATCGCACAGCGGGCAGGGGTACGGCCTCTCCCCTGTGTGGGTCTGAAATTATGATATGATATGAGTTAAATACAACCTTTTGCAAACAATTGACACGGACGTACGTATGGTGTAGTGTAACACGGATTTTGTATGGCGACACCGATGAGCGCCCCTAGCGTACACTCTGTGAGGTTCAGATTCTGAGTTTTCACAAGCAATTGACACGGACGTATTCATATTCATTTATTTGGCCTTGCAACAAAGGCTGTACTAGGCAAGTCACATAATATACAATAAAAAATAATGTCAATAAAATCTAAATACGTTACAAATTACACACACATTAAGTCGAGCAACTATAGTTTCTTGGTCAATTATGAATGACGAGTCCGACAAATTAAAATTCATGAATATGCAAGTCCTTCCAGAAATAATTTTATTTTTCTTTTGAATTCCGACATATGTTCCAAATTTGTTAATGTCGCTGGCAATTTATTATACAATTTTAACTTAATATAATCCCCCTGCTTTTGAACTTTCCCTAGCCTTACTTTTGGTTGATGTAGTTTGTCCTTATTCCTTAAATTATAATTATGTATGTCCCTATTTTTTAAATAACTATCTCTATTTTGATGAATTTCTAATAGGCTTTTATATATATGTACAATGATAACCGTGTCAATTGCTTGTCAAAACTCAGAATCAGCTATTAGACGTAAGACGTGAATCAAAATTTAGGCAACGCTTTATGATAAGGCTGTAGGAAATACTGATAACGACCTGCGTGACGACCTCCGTTACGCGTTAGGCAACATGCAAGAAATGCTGGGTCGATTCCCGCTACGGGACAAATGTTTTATTTGTCCCAGGTCTGGGTGATGGTACCAAGAACAAAGATGGTACAAAGAATCCTAATGTGGGATCAGCCCCCCTATTCCCTAACTGAAAGTCACTCGGTGACTAACGTTTGACAAGTAAAATTACCATCAATTGACAATTCTTAATGATAATTTTTAACCGACTTCCCAAAAAAGGAGGAGGTTCTCAATTCGGTTGTATTTTTTTTTGCAATTGATATCATTTTACTTGTCAAAACGTTAGTCACCGAGTGACTTTCCGTTAGGGAATAGGGGGCAGGACTATGTATGTCACTGTGTGTGTCTATGTGTGTGTGTGTCTGTGTATCTGTGTGTGTGTGTATGTTGGGTGTTATGTTACTCACGATTTGATGTCGAATGTGACTGCTCTTGGATATGAATTGCATTCCGCATATGTCACAAGGGAACACGTGCTCGCGTGTGTGTCGATTCATGTGACTGGCTATACTGACGGCCTGAAACATATTTAGGGTTCACATTGGTTTGATTGGAAAACTAGTAGTTCTACTTAATAGTTTTTATATTTTTAGATATTTTGTACTGAATAGTTTTTGTACTGAACCGCTATAAGAGCTCATGGTAAGGCCTCAATAGACATCGCAAACACATACTTTTTTAGGTACAAGCTTTGTTAATCGCATTCATAGCGCGATCTAGTTTATACCCAATCTAACCTGAACCACAAAGTCGTTGAACCTCTTACAAATGAGAGCTCACGTTGTATTGGTTAATCAAAGTTTATTTTTTAATTTTATCTCAAAATCTATACATCATAGAATAATAATTTAAATAGTTTTGGAATGTACAAAAATAGCCCTTTCTATGGCACTTAACGGTAAATACCCACAATATATTTTATATATATATACCCCAAAAAAAAAACAAAAAACACAAAATTACATGATATTTAAAAAAAAACAAAATTATCATTAAATAAAAACAAAAGTAGGTAGGTACACAAAATAAAAAAAACAATCAGCAAATGGCGTCATGCGTGGGGGGACAAATAGGTCCCTGTCCCAGCATACAGCCACACCGGACCTACAAGTAGATACGGCGCGGCGCTGCTTTTCAGACAGGGCCTGCTCGAGTGACATCACGAACGCAGTTTGTGGTATTGGTAATGAGATCGCTCCTAATGAGGGCCATTCAATTCCGACGAGTACTCACAGCTAAGGAGGCACCGCACACCTCACAGATGTGCCTCTGGTCTGCCGGATAGAAGGTCTTGCGCGGATGTTCAGCTACGTGGTGTTTCATACAAGCCACTTGGGTGTTGAAATATTTACCACACTGTAATAAACAAGATTAACCCCCTTATTCACAATCATTGTAAAACCCATTTTAGTTAAAATATGTTTTGTCTTGTTTTGACATATGACATTTGACACCAGAGAGAAGAAGACAATAGTAGATTATGCATTAAGGGAATAAAGCAGTGTCTTATGTCGCGGGCGGCATATTGAACCCTGAGCGTAACGAGGGACTCTAAAGTGTAGCGAGGGAGTTATATAGAGTCCTGAGTGAAGTGAGGGGTTCAAGCTGCCCAAGACGAAGACAGGCTTTATTCCAGAGGAGCATACTCTACTTTTCACACCTTCTGCAAGACGATAAAAAGCCAGGGCTTGTTTTGATTTTTGCCGTAGTAGATTATCAATAATCTCTAAAGCGTCTGTTTTGATAAACTCTGGAGTAGAATCACTATCGTTTGACATTTTTTATCAACATGAATATTGCAATAAAATTTACTGAAAATCACAGGACCAAACACGCGTGTTCTTTTGTTTCACATTCTTTGTAAATGCACCTTTTTCTTTTTTTTGTTGAGTTCTGCTTATGGCGGCCAGTTCGATTTTCGAACAAACCTCTGTACAATGCCATATGGGCATTTTTTTACTTAGAGTTTTCCACGAGTCTCCACACGAATTTGACATTCCAAATTCAAATCACTTTAATCCTTAGGGAGTTTCATACAACTTTATATCCCTAGAGAGACAATGCTTTACTTTACGTTGAGGTTGCATGATTTGTGATTGGACATTGTCGAGCAGGTGGTGTGAAAAAGCTATTTTTTACTAAAATAGGTTTCAAAAATGATTATGAATAAGGCCCGGAGTGTTTAGGCCTTTGATAAACAATACACACATTGTTATTTATGAGATTGACGTAAGCTATCGATATGTCACGTGGTCTTTTGTATTGTATTAGGACTGTAGAAATGGAATCGCTTCGAAGCGAATGCCGTTTGTCTAGGCCGGCTGATCATTAGGCGTCCACTACTGGATATCCTTCTGGCCGCAAGGTTCGATCGTAATGTTCGATTGATCGAACCACGAGGATCAGTAATACTTTGTGGTTCGATTGTATAAGCGAACTAAGCGGAGCGTTAGTGTTATGTGTTCATGGTTCGACCACAACCACATTTTGTCCTAATTTCTTATGATTCTAATTCTGTTATTCAAATCCGTCAGTTATTTTCTCGAAAATCACTTGTTTTTCTAGCATTCACAAACTTTTTTGATATTGTCAGTCCATAGAGAGGGAGGTTCGATTTTATAATAAATTTAGGGTGTTAACCAATGGCACATATATGACCGACCATGCACGGGTCAAACCCTACATGCAGAGATGCGCTAACCACTGCGCCACCGGTCTCTCCACCTAACGAGGTGGAGCGGACCTGCTGTTAGTTTAGTTCATTAACTATTCACTTAACTGATATCGATCTTGCATGCCCTAGAGCCAAACATTCATATTCAAAGTTTACACTGGGTCCGCGAGGTGGTTTAAATCCCGTTCACTCTCGTTAATAGTTGGCCCTGATTCCCAGCAGTGGGAACAGAAAATAAAATACTAGTATATAAAAATTTCGAAAATTTTCGTTTCAAAATCCCGATTGACCTGATTTTGCTTAAGGGAATAATTTAATTCAATTCAATTCAAATTATGCATGTGCTATGGACTGTTTATAAAGTGCCTCCAGGGGATGACCAGCAGTATCCACCTGAGTACACAACACCAATACTGCGATCACCAATCCGCCTGCCAAGCGTGGTGATTATAACAAAACCCCCAAATGCATTTTAAGGGGGAAGCCTTGCCTAATAGTAGATGTCTAACCTATTATAGATAAAAAATTCATTATTGGACATAAAATATGTACACAGGCGAACTTAATACTAAAAAGCGTTATCTTCCAGATAACCTTGTCTTGCGGAAAATATGTATTGCTTAGTGTACTGCTAATGATGATGATGATGATGTTATGCAATTTAACTCACATGGATGCAAGTTGTTGGTTTTTTAGATTTTTTCTCCTTCCGGGAGCCGTCGCCTGACTTTCCTTTATAATTTCTGCGTTTCACTTCCACATCTCTGAAATTGAAAACCGCATCAAAATCAGTCTAATACAATTTAAATTATAAGTGTAAATAAATAAAATAAGTAAAATAAATAAATAGTTAATTGTATGTTATTGTAGGTATTTATTGTGGTTTAATAAAAAAATAGCCCTCTTAATATCTTAGTGGGGACGAACGCTATTAAAACCTTCCCGTTTGCCCCTTCGGGGACGAGCGGGAATAACCCATACTATCACAACTTCGTGTCATTTACTTATGTCGTGGATGTAGTAAAAGCTAAGGGATTACAGCAGAAGATGGGCAGCAGTACCATCGACGACCTCTATGGCGCGGCGGGCGAAGGTTCGCCTGCGACGCAGGAGGTTGCGGGTTCGATTCCCGCACCGGAACAAATATTTGTACGATCTGCTGATATTTGTTCAGGGTGTTCTGGGTATTTTTCTATGTATAATAAAAATATCTATCTATGTTATGTATTGTATTAAGTATATCAGAGGCCCAATTCACTAACTAAAAAATAGTTAAAATAGAGTTCGGATCATGTTTCGATCTTGTGTCGATGTCTTAAATGTCAGAAATGGTATTCTCCTGACATAAATACAACACTGTAATGTGATTATATCGAAATGTGACCGAAACTTGAACGATTCAAAGTTTTTTCGTTAATTTTAGCATAAGTAGATGGGGTCTCTCTTTACTCTTTCCAATTATATATATAACTATCCTACTCTAATGGTAGTCACCATGAATTGAAAGTAGACTAAATTGTTATTTATGAAATTCAACTTTCTGTCAATTTACAATTCAGTCTCGATTTGGTCAACTTTCAGTGTAGTTTTAATATAACTTAGAGATAATTCTCTAAGTTATAGTCTGAGTTGTTAGTCTGAGGCCCAATGGCCTCAGTTATCTAGTACCGATAACACAAGCTCTGCTTAGCTTGGGGCTAGATAATGTTGTGTGAAATATTCAGCGTTTATTTATTTATTTATCCATCTGAGTACATATCACCAACTGCTTGCCAAGCGTGGTGTTTATGACCCATTGTATTCACTGAGGGAGGCCTCGTCTAGCAGTGAACGTACAGAATGATGATGATGATGATGATGGTGATGAGTTATTTGATGATAAGTTTGTTAAATGTAAATAACAAAGGTATGCAGTGTCGTCTCACTCACTCGATCCCGTCCGCGTGCATGTCAGAGTGAGACAGGTGCAGGTTGAAAGCGCTCTGCGAGATGAACTTGAGATCGCATTTCTCACAGTAAATGTTTTTTTCAGACGTTTCTGATGAAGTCTCCTGAAAAAATAAACTGTCTATTGACGTGCACTGCTGGACATAGGCCTGCATTGAATGCTACGATGTACGGGCTTGAGCCACCTCCATCCACTGACCTTTTTAAAATGCCATCGGTCCATCGAGTGGGACCGCACAACAATGCGTCATGTGCTTTAGAGGTTTTAGAATAAAAGCTTAAAATTCATATACTTATACAGAATATATATATTGACCTCTGTGGCGCGGCGGGCGAAGGTTCGCCTGCGACGCAGGAGGTTGCGGGTTCGATTCCCACCTCGGAACAAATATTTGTACGATCTGCAGATATTTGTTCAGGGTTTCTATGTATAATAAAAATATGTATCTATGTAATGTATTGTATTAAGTATATCAGTTATCTAGTACCCATAACACAAGCTCTGCTTAGCTTGGGGCTAGATAATGTTGTTTATGCTACTTGGCAAGCAGACAAGCATACAGCCCACCTGATGGAAAGCAGTTACCGTAGCCTATGGACGCCTGTAACACCAAAGGCATCACACGCGCGCTGCCGACCCTGAGACATAAAGATAAAAAGTCTCATGTGCCTGTAATTTCACCGGCACCCGTACCCTTCAAACCGAAACAGCAATGCGCAAACACTACTGCTTGGCGGCAGAAATAGGTACGGTGGTAGTACTTCCCCGGACGAACTCTTTCACAAGAAGTTCTACTACTAACAAAAAACTACTACTGTGTGAAATGTCCAGCATTTATTCATTTTATTTATTTTTATATATTGATATTCACAGCCATTTTACAAATTGCGGTACGCTGAATCAAAAGACCGTAATTGTTTGTCATTCTGGGCCTTAATGGCTTGACGAGAATGCAGTATGGCCCTGTGTGTTATGAATGTAATATTTGCAATCTTTTGACCGAGTTCAAGTAATACATTTAGGCCACTTTTCACCAATACATAAACAGATCGTTAAACGACTGTTTAGCCTAACTAATTGTTTTTGACAGATGCAGCATACGATAAACGCCCGTTTATATGTTCGTGAAAATGGGCCTTACATTTACAATTTGTACATTTCTCAATAAGCCTAGAAAAGTATTTTTACTATCCTATCCATTCTTAATAATGCTCTAAGATCCTACTAATATTATAAACGTAAATGTTTGTTACTCTTTCACGTAAAAACTACTGAATGGATTTTAATGAAACTGAAAAATAATATAGCTTATACATCAGAATAACACATAGGCTACAATTTATAAAGATATTGTGTGAATTGTCTATAATATGACGATAAGTGTCAAGTAAGTTGGAAAAAAACCGGGCGGTCCGACGCACAGCGGGTGAGGTGAGGGAAGAAGTCGCTCATCGCTGAGTGCGCGGCGACTCGAACGCGGGCAGAAGCGCGAGGGCAATCGTCATTGACGGTTGTGTCCACAGATTTATAAGTATAGTACTAAAGGTTGCGTCCGTTTTGCGAATTTTCAAGGCACTAGCGATTTGTTAAAAACGCATTGTACTTAAAGTAATATAGGCCCAAGGTTAGGCAAGTAACTAAATAGGCAAATATTGCATTTTTTAAGTATAATAAACATAATAATAACTACCGTATTGTATTTTTTGGAAGTGTAGAAATAGCACGTACTAAGAATTATGCCGCGAATATTATTTATGTGATAATTTCATAATACCATATTATATTTAACATAAGCTACTAGCTGGTGCCCGCGACCAAGTCGCGGGCACCAGCTAGTAGCTTATACATCAGAATAACAATATAGGCTATAATTTATAATAGAGCTTAAACTCGGGCAGAGCCGCGAGCAAATGCTAGTTATTAATAAATACCTGTTGTTAGTAGTAGAACTTATATCCAATCACGACAGAGTAAACACTACACAGATACAGCGACCCCGCCGGTGGGGTCGAAGACTTTCTTAAGTACCTTCAGTACCACACGCCTAACCGGTACAAGCATGTTCCGGGGCGTTTGCTCCTATCCTCCAGTCTTTTCAGTACCTTCTGTACCACACGCCTAAACCGTTACAAGCATGTTCCGGGGCGTTTTCCTATTCCTCCCAATCTGGCAACGGCCCAAGCCGAGGTCCGTACCTAAGTGGTGCCCTTGCCTTGCGCTAGTTGCCCCAACCTAATTTTAACGGTTGAGCGCCTTCCGCGCTCACCAAAAGTCCGGTAACGCAGCATCGGCCATCTGAGGCCAACTGCATTTAGTCCTTCAGAAAAAAAAAAAGTAGAACTTAGCAGGGGAAGTACTACCACCGTACTTGTTTCAGGCGCTAAGCAGTAGTGCTCGCATTGCTGTGCTTCGGTTTGAAGGGTACAGGTGCCGGTGAAATTACAGGCACATGAGACTTTTCATCTTTATGTCTCAGGGTCGGCAGCGCGCGTGTGATGCCTCTGGTGTTGCACGCGTCCAAAGGCTACGGTAACTACTTTCCATCTGGTGGGCCGTATGCTTGTTTGCTTGCCAAGTAGTATAAAAAAAAATACATTTAGCCAAGCGCAACCTCACCGTATGCTTGTCGAAGTGCTTGATCCTGGAGTGTTGCGCCAGCCCTGCTTCGCTGACAAAGGACACGCCACACAGACTGCATATATGACCGCTGCGGTGTGCCATGCGCACGTGCGTGTAGAACGTTGAAGAATGCCTGAAAAGACTTTATCATCAGCCCGTAGAAGTCCATTGCTGGATGAGGCTACCCCCACAGGATGCAATAGAAAGATGACAACCTCCATGGCGCAGACAAGTAGCCGGCTGAGACGCAAGAGGTTGCAAGTTCGATTCCTGCTGCGGAACAAACGTTTGCAAGAATCTGCAAATATTTGTTCCGGATCTGGGTGTTGTGGTACCATGGTACTCGTAGTTCCTGATACCCACGACACATGGAATCCTAGTGTAGGAGCAGGTTATGTTATGTTACATAGGTAGATGCTGCTGCCCATACCGTGGCGTCACTTAGCGGCCTTTTACGACATCCACGAGAGTTGGAGGCCATTCCATTGGCTATTCTTAGGCTAAGACCACAATAGCTAAGCCCTATTCTTAGGCTGAGAGCACCACAGCCAAGAGGTTGTCTACGAAATACAGATAGCTCATTATCTCAAAAAACAAATAAATTATCTTCATCTTTATCTCAGAGTAACCTTCTTAAATATGGCACGTGTGAGGAGAGACCTCGCCACAATTCCGACACTTGTACGATAAATGTTTTTTTATTACCCGACTAAAGCAAAGCAAACGGAAGGTTATGTGGTTTTAGCATGTATGTATGTAACTTTGTTAATCTGTACCCGTCTGTGTGATCTGGTACTGCAAGGGACTTACTTGAACTCTTCGCCACAATGTTTACATTTCCTTATCACACCATTGTGGTAGTCTTCATGGAAGATAGCCGAGGTCCTGTAAGAAAACATGTTCAATTAAAATAACCTTCCGTCTGTCGGGTAATGAGAGCTGCTAGCGACGCGATTAGTACCTACTTAACTTACCCACATACCTAGCTAAGAAACTTAAACATATCATAACACCCAACAGTCACGTACACATAGTCCTGATCCCACACTAGGATTCCCTGTGTCATGGGTATCAGGAACTACGAGTACCATGGTACCACAACACTCAGACCCGGAACAAATACTTGCAGATCACGCAAACATTTGTTCCGCAGCGGGAATCGAACCCGCAACCCATTGCATCTCAGCCGGCTACTCGCCCGCCACGCCACAAAGGTACTTAATGGATTGGTGATTTCAGTATTGTTATTGAGTACTCAGTTGGATGCTGCTGCTCATCATGGTATCAATCCCTTTTAATTGACTTTAAGGTCATCCACGGGAGGTGGTTGAGGGTCTATTTTGGATGCCGGACACACCACCACACAATGAACACTTACTCGAGATAAAAGCGCATATCGCAACGCAGACAGTGGTATACAGCGTAATGCTGTACCATGTGCTTAGTGAGCATGCATTTCCGTTTGAATCGCATATGACAGAAGCGACACTCCAACGGCCCCAGTGACTGAAAATAAATAATTACATTACTGTTTTCATTCATCATTTAAGGCGTGGATATAATATGAATTGGGGTACATTTAAACCTTTTTTATCCGTTTTTTTTCGTGTTTTTTGCTCGTCACAGCTCGACAACACTTCTTGAGATAACGAAAATAGGTTTTGCGAAAATGTTCTAATTGATAGTGTCTCATAAATATAATTAGTTAAGCTATGGATATCCCTGAACCAAAAAAAAACACAGTAAAAATCATTGAACAATATTCGTAGCTAAATTAATTATCTTTATGAGATACTAACAACTAAAACATACTTCGCAAAATAAGTTTTCGCTATCACAAGAAGTGTTGATGAGCTGTAATGAGCAAAAAACACGAATAAACTTTAATTTCGCGCCATTTGCGAGACGATCCACATAAAAACTTTTTTCTCCGTATTCTTTATAAAAAACTAAAAAAAAATATGTTAAAATAAATCAGAAAAGCAGAAGTCCACATTTTTAAAAAACATTTTTAGGTAATGTTGTATTGTTACATCATCATCAACCAGTAGATGCCCAGTGCTGGGCCAGGCTTACCCACAGAATGCATTGGGAGGATTTGCCATAATCACCACGCTTGGCAGACAGAATGCTGATCGCAGTATAGGTGTTGAGTACTCAGGTGGATGCTGCTGCCCATCCCCTGGTGTAATCTCTTAGACGCCTTTTACGACATCCACGTCGACACGCTACGATGGCTTACGATGTCTATTATCACTATATTCTCAGCCGCAAAGTTATATGGCGTGTATTAAGGTTCGCACGTACACCTAGTCTAGTTTTTTGGCTGAACTACTTACATTTTTTCTAGTATTGTTCAAAAATCTAGTATACTGCATACCTTGGTATGTCATATTCAATTTTATCTACAAAATGATATAAAGATTAAATTAGTGAGAACAGCTACGTTTTTTCGTTGTTTGTTTGCATGTTTTTTTTTTAATTTCAAAAAAGGGGGAATTTATCAATTCGATGTTAGGCGATTACTCCGCCAAATTTGAAATGATTTTGATAATTCCGTTTTTGTTTGGTAGGCTTCAGAGATGGTGAATTTTATCGAAATTCAGCGTCTTTTGAAAGAAGTGGGTTTTTGTTTTTTTTTTCTAAAAATAAACTTTATATTATTAATTTAAGAACTACAAACGTCATAAAATTTTGTAGATATAATTGAATATGACATATTCTAGAAAGAAACAATGAATGAGAAATTGAGAGTTGAATCATAATTTAGCCAAAAAGTTGAATGAGGTGTACATGGGAACCTTAAGGCCCTTACCTCATCATGTTTCATCTTCACATGACGCATCAACATCTCAAGCTTTGAAAATCCTTTAAAACAGTTATGACACTTATAGTTCGCTTTTACATACTTATCACTATGCTCTTTCCGACTAAACGTAGCATTGGCCTCCTCCTCAGTTAATCGGTATTTCTTCCAATACTCCATAGACAAATACTCTTTTTTTCTTTGCGTGAACTTTCTTGGCTTGGCCTTATTGCTGTCATTGATAGGTTCCTCCTTAACCCCATCCAGAAAAATTAGTTGATTCTCTCCGTTGACAGCTCTCTTAACAATGTCAAGGAATGTGTTTTCATCATCAGATGAGGCGTTACCAACATCCATTGAGACATTATTGTCTAAATCCATAGATATGTCTTGTTCAACGGTTTCTTCAGGTATAGGTTCCGTCTTAATCGCTGTTTCAACTTTTCCTTGTTTATTGCTTAAGATCTCTAGTTTGCTTTGTACATCTTCGTGTTTAATTGAGCCATCACTGTCGTAGTAAATAACCTCTTTGACAGTGGCAAGTTTACGTTTCTCAAGTTCTTTCCTGAGTATTGAGTTCTGATGCTTAAAGATAAATGTTTTAGTGTGGTTGTTTGTAACGACTAGGGAGATTTTTGACTGAAGATCTTCTTTTTGTCTATTTATATATGAAACTGCTTTGTATGAGATCTGAAATGTAATGTTACAGACTTTATTTAGGGAATATAAAGTTTAGTAAATAAAATAACATCTGTCACATACATATTCCTGATCCCACACTAGGATTCCCTGTATTGTGGGTATCAAGGAACAATGAGTACCATGGTACCATAACACCCAGACATAGAACAAATATTTGCAGAACATACAAACATTTGTAGCGGGAATCGAACACACACCTTTCGCATCTCAGCCGAAAAAAAAAACACTGTAATCTGGGTTTTTTTAACATTTAGTCAGGCTTATTTCAACCCCAGTTAGCGTAAATAGCTTGCAGTGAATGTACTGCGATGTATTGTTTAGTTAGATCTTAACCTAGGGTTAAAATGCTTGTTTGGGCTGATTTCTCAAATTATATGTAGAACAATCATAATTCTGTCTGCATTCACTTGAGTACAGTAACATACATAGTCCTGATCTGACATGGGTATCAAGGAAATACGAGTACCATGGCCAATAAATAGCTCTAGAAAACTTACAAATGTGTTGATTTGCAACGTAAAAGAGTTGAGTTTGAAATAATACTTACAGGTTGTGCATTTTGTAAGCACTCAAGCATTTTCTGTCCTTTGTGGCATTTCTCCTTGAACTTATGGAATTTGTGCAGCAAAGCCGCACATTCGAAGCATGCCCATTGCGGATTTCCATCTCTAGGGTGTAGCTGAAAGACACATTTGGATTCAGAGTATCATGCTGCATGAGTACACATATAATTCATATAATTATTAATATTTACGACGTTTACAACATCCATGGGAGGAGACGGAGGGGTCTATTCTTAGGCTCGGCACACCACGGCACAAACAATAGCAAAAACCACAAACCTACATGCCTAAGGATAAATTACTAAGGAGTGATAGTGCTCTTTTACTTTGGATTTGAAAATGCTAAGTGTAGAGCTAGTGTACTTTGTTTACCATTGGGTCCGTCTAACATTTATGTCGCCCTGTATATCCAACACTGGAGAAAGCCGTTGTGGTTGTAACAAAGATTTTTAAAAAAATACTTTCTGTGTGGGATACATTTCAGCAATCAATTTACTATGATAATTTCAGAGTTATGCAGAAGACTGATACTTGACCAAAAACTATGTTGCCTGTTTATATGCAAGTGTTTTAAAACAGTATTTAGCATAAAAAATGCAAACGGGCAAAGGAAAACTTACTTTTACACCTGTAACATCTTCATATTCTCCTCGTAAGTTCTTTATATTGAAGGAATACCCATTCACATTAGTGTTAAGACAAACTCTGCATATTTTCAAGTCCGACATTTTAGTGCATGGTGACACAAGACCTGTTACACTTTTGGAGAAGTTAATGAAAGCAGCACATATTAAGAAAATAAATCTATTTCATCTAATAAAATCTATCAAATGAAAAGTTCTCTGTGATCAAAATCGAAATTTCTTTTCTACCAAGGAATTCCTTGTTTTTTTTATTTGGCTGCCTAATTTGACAATGCCTGAACTGACAGTGACAGCACAAACACTAGACAGATTTTCATTTCGAATAAGTTACATTTTTGTTTGGAATGTTTAAGCTGTTTGATGCGTTAGCATCCTACTTAGTTTGTGGCTGATTGAAATATTATGACAAATTTGGCTGTTCTGGATAAATTCTTCTATGCAATGCAAACTGCAAACCATCAACCTTAGAGAATCTATAGTATCTCTAATGCCCCCTCTACACGTAGAGAGATGCATCTGCAGATGTCATCGGCGGACGCGTCCGCCGACGTGAGAGGGGGTGATTTGCTCGTCTGTGGTAGGTATTTGACGTCGGCGCACGTCGCCAGATGCGTCTCATCCAATCACGACAGAGTAAACACTACACAAAGTACCACACGCCTAAACTGTTACAAGCATGTTCCGGGGCGTTTTTCCTATTCCTCCCAACCTGGCAACGGCCCTAGCCGAGGTCCGTACCTAAGTGGTGCCCTTGCGCTAGTTGCCCCAACCTAATTTTAACGGTTGAGCGCCTTCCGCGCGCGCTGACCAAAAGTCCGGTAACGCAGCATCGGCCGTCTGAGGCCAACTGCATTTTGTCCTTCAGAAAAAAAGAAAAAAAAACCAGATGCATCTAGACACTAATCCGTTAGTTGTCGGTTTTTGTAGCACGGATCAAAGGATTTCAGAGCGAGCGCACGGCGCGCGCGAGCGGTCTGTCCACACGTCTGACGGTGACGACGGACCAGTGTTCATCGAGAAGCGAATGAGAGTGTACACGTTATTCTTGCCGATTTTTGTTTGTTTTTTCTTTTTTACTTGCTCGTTAAAATGACTAATATGAGCACTGAGGAAACATTCAAATTCCTGGAGCTGTATCAAGCAGAAAACTGCCTGTGGAATCCAAAAAATAAATACCACAAAAATAGAAATGTTGTAAGTACTTAACAATTAATTCATTTTTTTTACCTACCTACTAATTAATTAATAATATAATATCTAAATAGTAAGATTAATATAGTAATAATAATAAATAATATACTTACCTGTAAGTAGGTATTTTAAGTAGGATCGTGTCACGTCTTTTCATATAACAAGATAACATTGGTTTAAGATGCATCGTTAAGCCAAGCAACTAACTAAATTAATAGCTGCGGCAGCTACGGCCTCAATATTCATATTACGTGCGTACGTGTTGCGTCTGTCGAGAACCGACACAGACTGATCGACCAACAGATGTGTGGACGGCTTGTGGAGATCTACCTGCGGATGTATCTGCCGACGTCTGCGGACGTGTAGAGGGGGCTTAAGCCATCAACCATGAATCACCACGACCGTACATCAACCCCCATTTCACTCCTCTGGGGATTGTTTTTCTCAGGAAGTCCGTGTTGCTCGAAGGTTTTTCTAGATGATGGAAAGTAGCATAGCATAGAGCTCAATCCTGCTCATAATCTACTTATGTATGAAAATTTACCGGGCATGATTGAGTAACAAACATACAAACAAAAACTTTGCATTTATGATATTATATTGAGTCTTGAGATGATATATTATTATGAGATTATACCGTAAGTACCTACTTACCTACTAGTTGTGTCCGCGGCTTTCCCCCGGGAATTTTGCATTTTCTTGCAAAGCCATGTCGATTTTAAGCCTCTGAGCGGACCTATAAACTCCGACAGACACCAAGGCTGGCCTCTAGCTCATACCAACTTACTTGTAGTAGGTATATTTAATATTATAAATTTTTGTAATAAATGCCATTTAATCATATTCCAAAATAGTGCCTTTGGAACCCTTATGGCGCGAGTCCAACTCGCACTTGGCTAATTGTTTCCTACGACGTCGGGGGCCTATGTATTATTTATGTACGTAACAAAATGATACAAATTAGCCCGAGATCAGCCAGTAGTGCTGGCATTGCTGTGTTTCGGTTTGAAGGGTACGGGTGCCGGTGAAATTACAGGCACATGAGACTTTTCATCTTTATGTCTCGGCAGTGGTGGATTTATACTAGGGGCAGTCGGGGCTAGTGCCCAGGGCGGCAAATTTTCTAGAGCGGCAAAATTTGGAAAGTGAGAAAAAAAATTCTATACAATATATAATTAACTAATTCTTTTAAATAAACATTTTATCTTTCAAGAAATATAATTCAAGTATTATGTATCACATTAAAATTGTGTATATTAGAATATAGGAAATTTAAGTAAAAACTATTCAAATAGTTTATGAAAAAATTAAAGTTGTTAGTTTTATTTTCTGGAATTGATAAATTTATGTAGTTTTTTTGAAGAATTAAAAATATTTTCAAATTATGTACGTCTTTTTGATAACAGAAACTTTTATTGATTAATGAATTTTTCTAAAATTGGAGAATTATCCAATAACACTAATTAATTTTAATCAAAAAGAACAATTTTATATTTTTATTATAGTATATAATAAATAATATATAATATATGAGTAAATAAAGAATAAATATAAATAAAACATAATGCATAATAAATGCTATATAATACATAATAAATTTCCCGCAATCAATTAGTTATTCTAATTCTTAAAAAATAAGATATGAAAACTATTAAAATAAAATTTAAGTCACAGGGCGGCATTTTCGTGCCCCAGGGCGGCACAAATTTAAATCCGGCCCTGTGTCTCGGGGTCGGCAGCGCGCGTGTGATGCCTCTGGTGTTACAGGCGTTCATAGGCTACGGTAACTGCTTTCCATCTGGTGGGCGGTAAGCTTGTCTGCTTGCCAAGTAGCATAAAAAAAATATCTGTTAATAAATTTATTAAATGAAATGATTATTCTTTGAAATAAAACTATTAAAATGCTTTTATCTTGTTTATTTTAAAATGTACATTTACGCCATTGTCAAGAAACATTTAAAACGAATGAGTCTCTAACAGAAATCCTACTACAAAGCCACATACACACACACAAGTTATATACATCAGATTATTAAAATTTAACATTATTATTCCTAACAAATCATAAAAAAAACTATTACTTTTTCTTATCAGCCTGTAGCCATCCACTGCTGGATGAGGCCTCCCAATAATGGGAAGGATTTGCCATAACCACCACGCTTGGCAGGCGGATTGGTGATCGTTGTTTGGTGTTAAGTACTCAGGTGGATGCTGCTAATCCCTTAAGTCACCTGGCGTAATCCCTTAGTCGCTTTTTACGACATCTACAGGAGTTGCAGGAGCCCATACTCAGGCCGAGACTACTACGAACTCTACATACTTATAAGTTATTCATAAAATACTTCATGGAGCTGTAATTTTTTTTAAATAAATATATTATACAGAATATAATAATATAATATAATAATATATATAGAATTGAAGTTATCATGGCTTGGTATCATTTATATTACACCTATGCCCATTTTCACCAATTATTATTATAAGCGACACTTAACGCATGTCAAATTGACAGGTTTCTACGTAAAACTGTGTTTGACATTCGGTCGTCGTCTCTCGGAAGTGGTTGGTGAAGTGAGCTTTATACAATAGGTAAGTATTCGCAAAATGAGTAAGTTAATACATTTGTGTTTAAAATAAATTAAATATTAGGTATATTCATAAAAATTAAGATGTTAATTTTATACAATAAATAAATACTTTAATACTACTTACACAATGATTTATAAATTCATAAATTATAAAAAAAAACGCCCTAGAGAGCAACTCATATGGCATGTATAACTTAAAAATAATAACAACAGCTACCTATTTATAATATCCTAGTTGTAAGTACCTATTTTTATTTAAAATGCGAGTACATAATAATACTTTTATTATTTTCCTATTGCTGAATTATTATTATTATCATTCAGATCCATAATTTATATTTTAATAGCCATAAAAAGTTCAGCGCAATGGAGATAAGATAACTTAAATCATAGATAAACTTAATCTTACGTAGTAATAGTTTATCTATGGTAAAATTAACCTATTGGTTTGACAAATCGCAATTGGTTCATTTTACACACTCTTCTCCACTCCGATTTGATGGCCACCAGCCTTTATTGGGTTTTTCCCCGTGGACCCACTGCTATGACCCACTGGTGGGACCACGGGGATTTTTTTTCCCCGTGGTCCCACCGCGCTAGGGATGGAATTAAAACACAAAACTATTGTAGCGCACTAGCTAAAAAAAATATGAGACGAAACTTTTACACTTAGATTGCATTAAATTTATATGTATAATATGTGTATACATGTATAGTATGTATATACATATAAATTTACAATGCGCTACAATAGTTGTTTTTTAATTCCATCTCTAGCGCGGTGGGACCACGGGGAAAAAAAATCCTCGTGGTCCCACCAGTGGGTCATAGCAGTGGGTCCACGGAGAAAAACCCCCTTTATTATTGTAACTAAACTTTTTTACATTGCAGTTTTCCATATCTTTCATAATTAACGCCATCTAGTAGCTGCCCCTTGGTACTTCGTTCACAGAGAAATAATACCAAGCCAAAGACCTTGGTTTTCTGTCGCATAATTTGCAAGGGACGTAATATCGTATAGATAGTACTAGTAACTCCATGAATTAAACTAGACAGGTATTACTTTAATGCAGTCTACTACATGGTATAGTTTAAGCGCCATCTATGAGTTGTACTTTCCACTAAGTGTAGTGTTTTGTTCAGCGCCATCTGCCGATAGGGAAGAAGTTACTCTCGAGGTCGCGTTCTCGGCACGTCTCGTTCAGTGGCGTTTCGTCCGTCTTGCTTTTTCGATTTCTGTGGGGAATGCATACGAAAAACATAAGTCTTGTAAGGGGGACTCCTGGAAGCTGCATGGGGTTCATGCCACAACAGTATAAACTGTGTTTTTAATGTAATTTAATTATGTTGCATGTTGACTACTTAATTGATTGATTTATTTTACTGTAATGAGGGGTTTTCAAGGCTGTTTCAAATCATGCTTTCAGCGTTGAAAATAGATGGCGCTGCTCTGTAACTAGCTGTCAAGTGTCAAAATAAAGTTAAATGTCAACATCTACAACGTAGATATATTTTCATTTCGTTATATTTATTTTCTAAAAACACCACGAGATGACTAGCGCACACTCAAGAAGCAAACACAAACAGAATATCACGACTAATAGCCACAGACTAGTTAGATAATAGCTTAGGTACGCGTACACCAGATAATACATTTGACAATCTTGACAGCTAGAGTTGAGTCAGCGCCATCTATCGAACCAATTTGAACAAGTATTTTTTTAAACAAATCAAATAAAAAAAAACATCAATTATTATTTCATAGATAACTAATTATATATAAACCGAAATGGCATGTTACAGTTATCTGTTAATGAATGAACTATGTGAAAATTTCAACTGACTACCTTACGGTTGCCGAAATGTATACTGTCACAGAGCCTCAAACAGACAGACGGACGGCGTAGGCTTAATAACAGGGTCCAGTTGGCACCCGTTTGGGTGCGGAACTCTAAAATTACAGTTCTTACCTCGGTGGATACGGCATTTTCAAGTGGAAGGTTCTATAGTGTAGTTTCATACTATTCTTCTGAGTAAATCTCTTTTCACATAACGGGCAGGGATATGGCTTCTCCCCAGTGTGTGTCTGAAATAGTGATCCCACAAAAACAAATGAATATTGATACAATAAATACATAAAATCACGCCTGTTTCCTGGAGTGGTAGGCAGAGACCACGGATTTCCATTTGCTACGATCCGATTCGATTTGATTTGATTTTTATATGAATATTGATATACATTTTGTAAATACGGGAAATTTTCACGTACCGATTATGTTGGTGGAAGTACCAACAGGTTTCGACCCTAATCGAGGGTCTGAATGATCAATCAATAAATATCAATGAAGGATATAATTCACGAAAGTTACTTTAGTTAAATATTGATATATGTTGAAAAGGCAACTTCTTTAGCACGTGCAGTGCTATATAAGATAAGATAATACAAAATAAGATAAGTTTATTTAAAAACAAACACAAGTTGAGCTATAAACAATAAACAAAGTGATATTTACAAAAATAAAAATACTTTTATAACATGCAATGATGAGGTACAGATTTTGCGAAGGGAAAACAAATATATAAGATAAGATAAGATAAATGTATTTTTAGCAAACAGAATTACAAATCACATCAGTAAACACAGTTATAAAATATGACATCCAATGAAATATAAAGATAATAATACTAGTTGCGCCCCGCGGTTTCACCCGCGTGAATAATGATGAAAATTGATGAAGATGATGATGATGATGAAAAGTAGCCTATGTGTTAATCCAGGGCGTAAAGCATCTCCATTCCAAATTTCACTCAAATCCATTCAGTAGTTTTTACGTGAAAGAGTAACAAACATCCATACTCACAAACTTTCGCGTTTATAATATTAGTAGGATACACATTTTATCTCGGCTTACACATGAGATATAGATATATCGGCGGGCTTTTTTGTAGGACTATTTAAGATAAACATTTCTATCATACATTACACATGTGTAACTCTAGCGGTTTTTGCAGCGTACGCCAGAATAGTTCGCAGATGGTAGATTTTTCCTAATTACTTGACACTTATCGTCATATTATGGACAATTCACACAATATCTTTATAAATTGTAGCCTATGTGTTATTCTGATGTATAAGCTATATTATTGTAAAGTTTCATTAAAATCCATTCAGTAGTTTTTACGTGAAAGAGTAACAAACATCCATCCATCCAAACTCACTTTCGCGTTTATAATATTAGTAGGATAATCAAATCTATCTTACCACTTGATGTCGATCGTGGCTCCGTTTGGATATGAACTCCATACCGCATATTCCACACGGGAATACATGTTCTCTCGTGTGCATGTTCATATGACTTGTTATGCTGACAGCCTACAAAACAAATTAATAATTTAACATATAATCATATTACATTTTATCCATTGGGAAATAAATTCTCTCGAGTGGCGACCACAAACCGGACGACGCGGTAAAGGAAGGCCCTCCACTCGATGGACAAAAGACATCATAAACGTAGCAGAAAGACGGTGGATGGAGGCGGCTCAAGACCATGCGTCGTGGCATTCTAAGGGGGAAGCCTAGATAGTTAATAATGATCATCATCATCATCGGCCTGTAGAAGTACACTGCCGATGAGGGCTCCCCATAGCGTGCCTATAGGGGAATTGCCCCCACTTAGACGTGCGACTCTCAGTTACGGGAATATTAAAAAAAAACCTACGAAAAGTGGAGGCCAAGTCCAGGTTATTGGGGAATGAACAAGTCGGTAATGACCTTCCCTTGCCACCTATATCATTTGGAAAACTATCTGCCTAGCACCATGTAGGTATAATATGATACCTACGTGAAGGAACAATAACACGCTGTTGTCAACTTTCAAGACTAGATCTTCGTACCATCGTGGGGACACTCACTGTCTCCTGAACAAACACCTCTATCACTTCGGAGCCACAGACAGCCCACTCTGCATGGGGTGTTTGACCGAAGAAGAATCGGCTGCCCACGTAGTTCTGGAATGCGTGGGAGTAGCAGCTCAACGTGAACAAATCCTCAACAACCCGAGGTCACTCCGCGAAGCCTGCGAAGACCCCAGGAAGCTTCTGTGGTTCTGGACGGAGTTAGGCTGGCTAACTATCTAGCCAGTTAACTCTCACGCATAATGGACCATCCATAGAGTTCGAATGCGGAAAAGGGAGTTCTTTAACATTAACATTGTCCTTAGCAACAAGAACTTAGCTTAGAGAAGTGAGCGAGCTTTACAGCTCCGGTACCATTCTGGTAAATGGTAGTTGGCTTCTCTAACGTCCCTAGCTGGGATTTAAGCTAGCATCCTTTGGGGTGCGGGTGGTGAGCGACATTAACAGCTCCGACACCATTTTGGATAAATGGTAGTGCGCACGAGCCCACTCAGCTTGAGTACCGTGTTGTAAGTTTCTTATAATACGGCGGCAAGACCTGCCGCAGGTGGTCCTGGCCTCGGCCAGCTAAAGTGTCTACCGCGTATAACCTCACGATTGGTCGGGTGACACTTTAAACTAAGTAGACGAAGTAATGATGAGGGGGCTGTCCTTAGCAACAAAACACCTCAAAGTTCAAAGTTTTATCAAAAATGACAAATCTTTTGATTTATTAGAACAGTACTCACCGCGAGGGAGGCCCCGCAGATCTCACAGATGTGCCGTTGGTCTTGGAATGTCTTGCGGGGGTGTTCTGCTAGGTGATGCTTCATGCAGGCCGTTTGAGAAGTGAAGTGCTTGCCGCACTGAAATAATAATAGAAGATTAATGCACATTTTCACCAACCAATTCTTTACGGGAGTTCAACATAATCATAATACTAACATAATTATAACTCTTTTCGTTAATTTGTTATTATTTTGTATTTTGTTGGTATCTTTAGAAGGGTTTTTATATGAGTGTGTTAATATGAAAAATGACATGAAAAAGGTGCTCAAAACCACATAAATATAACTTTTCATTTATAAAACCGACTTCCGCCATTGTATTCGACAAAATATCTGGATGAAAAAAAATTATGAAAAAAACCATAGTGGTGAAAGGGTCATGATACTTTCTGAATGCAAATGCTTAGTTTGTTGCTGAAAATATCAAAATCGCTATATGTATGCCTACAATATTTGAGGAGTTCCATCAATTACTCATGGATTCCATCATCAGAACAGGATTCTGAAAAAAATGAGACCAATCTGGAAGTATATTCAAATAAAAAAAGAATTTTCCAAATCGGTTCATAAACGCCGGAGATACGAGGTAACTAACATTAAAAAAAAATACAACCGAATTTAGAACCTCCTCCTTTTTTGGGAAAAGAGAAAAATATCTCAAGCCACGTCCACTTATGAGTTCCCTACGTGGCATTGCACACACCATAACAGGTAAATAACTTACATGAATACATGTGGTAGGCTTTTTCCTCTTGTAAGGGCCTGAAGCTAGATGCTTCTTGCCCTTCAAGTTCTTCCTCTTGACTTCGGTGTCCGTAATTATCTCGTCGTGCATGTTTGAGTGCACCAAATGTTCGTCGTACGCACTCTGTGACACAAACTTAATATCGCATTTCTCGCAGTAGATCTTCATTATCACTTGTGTTTCAGACGATGTGCCCTGGAATGAGAGGTTTTCACGGCCGTTTCAAATCATGCTTTCAGCGTTGAAAATAGATGGCGCTGCTCTGTACTTAGCTGTCAATTGTCAAAATAAAGTGAAATGTCAACATCAACAACGTAGATATATTTTCGTTTCGTGGTATTTATTTTTAACTAAAAACACCACGAAATCACTAGCGCACACTAAAGAAGCAACACAGATGAATCACGCCACAGACTACTTATATAATAGCTTAGTACGCGTACACCTCAGACAATACATTTGACAATCTTATCAGCTACAGTTGAGTCAGCGCCATCTATCGAACCAATTTGAACTACTTTTTTTTTTTAAATCGAAGTTGAAAAGCCCTCATTTTAATTATATAGATTTAGGGCTGTATGCTCAAAAAATGCATAATCATAATCATTTATTCATTTACAAACATGGGTAAATAGTAAAAGGCGACAAATAATATGGAGAACAAGCCATGCTTTACAAATTTCGGCATGCAAAATGGTAAGTTACCTAACATTTAAAATCATCATTTTAATAAAATCAAATTACATTATAAAAAAAACACAATCAAGTCAATCAAATGTCGAATTTAGGGAAAAAATTAAAAATGTCAAGATAAGTAGATTCGATACATTGGTGTCGATTCTGTTGTACATCGAACTAAACTAAAAAAAATGCCTAATTTAGTTTAAGAAATCCTAAAAGCTATTCTGTTGTCAGACTGAACTAAATTGTAACTTCGAAAACGACAGGACTCTATTTGAATTATATAGCCACCAAATTGAACTGACAGAGTTGCCAGCATTGAATCAAATTAAAAACAAAGAACGAATGATGATCGGAAAACAAATGTTTTGAAGTTAAATTATAATACTGTCAGACAAGAATTCATCAATTGTATAATAATGTCTTTTTGGCCAATAAATTATTTTATTTTCTTTTAAAAGCACTTAAATTTGGTAACGCTCGAATGCAGAACACAACAGAGCTCATAGGGTACAGAATACTATAATTTTTTCGATCTAAGAATAGACCCCTCGTTTTTCTCCTGTGGATTTAGTAAAAGCCTTACTAAGGGATTATCTAGGCCCTAGAATCTAGGGCCTAGATAAAGGTGGGTGCTGCTGCCCATCCCCTAGATTCTAGGGGATGGGCAGCAGCATCCACCTGGGTACTTAACATCAAACTGCGATCACTATGTCACAGTAGGATAAAAGTGCATTGCTACTATTGGATAGTAGTGACTTTGCTACAGTTGGATAGAAGTGACTTTGTTATGGTTTTATATGAAACCGGCTACGGTTGTATAAAAGTTACTTTGCTACGGTTGCTTATAATTTACTTTGCTACAGTTATATAAAACTCACTTTGCTACGGTTGTAAAAAAGTTACTTTGCTACGGTAAGATATAAGTTTATTTATTTAAGTATTTAAAGGAAAATCAACATCACAAAACCCAGAAAGAAGAAACGAAATTGTAGCAGAAGGCGATTAACAGATTTCACGATGAGGACTTTGCTATGGTTGTAATAAAAGTTACTTTGCTACGTTTGTATTAAAATGCCTTTGTCATTTGGATAACTTAGATATTATGATTCACTTTGTACCAGCTGGATAAAAGTGAATTCACCTTGTAGCCGGGTAAAAGTAGCTGAGCCCAAATCAAAGTATAAAGTGTGAACCTTACCGCCAATTCCTTGTCAAAATGTTTGATCCGTCTGTGCTGAGTCAGGCCGGTCTCACTGAAGAAAGAGGCGCCACACAGGCTGCAGATATGGTTACTGCGATGCGACATGCGCATGTGCGAGTAATACGTTGATCTGTGCCTATTAAAATAGCAAAATAAAAGGTATTATTGGAGAGGTATTAGAGCTTTTACAGTCCGTCCAGAAAGAGTAGAAAATAAATGAGGGCGCCACTATCGTTTACATGGTATCACTGCGGTGCGTGTTGCCGCTAGCAGAAAATGATTCTCGTTAGTCCAACAAAAAAAACTGCAAGTTTTAAGGAAACTGTTTTTAACTGATTTTTTAATTCGGCTGAAACTAAAGTTATTAAAATAAACCTATACGCTTAAATGAGTAATACACCAATTATTTTTTACATTGTATCATTTGGTGGATGAAAATAGTATAAATAAATCAACAAACCCTTTTTCAATGCTTAAATTTTTGAATATCTTATCATTTTTTTTAATCTAACTATGTTTTGCACCAATGGATTTTCATCAAAACAATATAATTACGCGTAATACAAAGAAAAGCTGAATCTAGCGACAAATTGACTAAAGCGGCCACACTGACCACTGAATTGATATATTTAAAGGGTTGCCAGTTTACAGTAAATTTTAGTCCCTCGATAATTAATTTCTACTCTTGACCAATGGTAAGATTTAACAAGACATTTACTAACTAACAGAGTATGGTGAAATTAGCTCTAAACGTCGCAGGAAGTCGGTGGATGGAAGCGACTCAAGACCGTTCGTCGTCTATGTCTGGTCTATGTCCAGCAGTGGACTTCTACAAGCTGATGATGATGATTTTTGTGAAGATAGACCTTCCTCTAAGAATTCCAAGAGGTTCTTAAGCCGCCTCCATCCATCGCCTTCCTGCGATCGTTACAATGCGTCGTCCGGTTCGTGTTCGCCACTCGAGAACCTTTATTCCCCAACGGTTATCGGTTCTGCGAGCAATATGACTTGCTCGTTGCCACATTAACTTGCTTATTCTTTGAGCTATACGAATGATCTTGCCTCTTCTACGGATCTTCTCGTTACAGATTCTATCTCGTAGTAAAAATCTGGGAATCGCTCTCTCTATAGCCTTCTGCGCAACTTTGAGTTTGTATAGGTAATTATTGGGAACTTATTGGGATTTATCATCATCATTAGCTGGAAGAAATCCACTAGACGACCGCCCCCCCCAAAGGATGCCGCGACGAACGTTCTTAAGGTGGATCGTCTCGCATGTGGCGCGAAATTCAAATTTTATTGTGTTTTTTGCTCGTTACAGCTCATCAACACTTTTTGAAATAGCGAAAACAGGTTTTGCGAAAACTAGGAGACCCAACACACATGTTTTAATTGATACTATCTCATAAATATCATTAGTTAAGCTACGGATATCCCTAAACAAAAAAAAACACTGCAAAAATCATTGAACAATATTCGTAGCTAAACTAATTATCTTTTAAATATACTATTAACTAAAACATGTGTGTTAGGTTTCGTAGTTTTCGCAAAATCAGTATTCGCTAGCACAAGAAGTGTTTATGAGCTGTGATGAGCAAAAAACACAAATAAATTTGAATTTCGCGCCACATGCGAGACGATTCACCTTAAGCTGCCTCCATCCACCGACCTACATAATGCCATCGGTCCATCATCAATAGGTTATAGGGAGACCACACCAGCCGGTAGATCTTCACTGCTGGACTAGGTCTCCCCCATGGAATGCAATATTCCATGACATTCACGCATGACAGGATTGGTGATTGCTGTAATGGTGTCCGATGGATGCTACTGCCAATCCCCTGATGACAATCCCTCAGTCCACTATTACAACATCCACGGGAGGAGGCAGAGGGGTGTATTAGGCGGGCAGACTACGGCATTAATGAAAGTTATGTTTTATTGACGACCTCTGTGGCGCGGCGGGCGAAGGTTTGCCTGCGACGCAGGAGGTTGCGGGTTCGATTCCCGCTTCGGAACAAATATTTGTACGATCTGCAGATATTTGTTCAGGGTATTTTTCTATGTATAATAAAAATATCTATCTATGTAATGTATTGTATTAAGTATATCAGTTATCTAGCACCCATAACACAAGCTCTGCTTAGCTTGGGGCTAGATAATGTTGTGTGAAATGTCCATTACATGCATTATTATTTATTGATGTAGAAAATAAATACTGACTTGAATTCTTCGCCGCAATGTTTGCACTTGCTCAACTGACCGCTGTGGTAGCGCTCGTGGATGATCGCTGAATGTCTGGAAATCAAAACAATTGTAAGACTACCTGTCTGCTGGCCAGGGCCACAGTGAGGGCCTAGCGCGGTTGCGGAGGCGGGCACGAAATATCAAACGTATGAAACCGCCGTTTGCGGCCATAGTGTAGTGGCTGAGGCGGGCGCCTAGCGCGACGGTCATGAGCGAGTAGCGCGCGTTTTTTTCAAACGTTCCTATCTGCGCGTTATGGCCACTCTAGTAGGCAAGCGTCTCAATGCGTGGGTGGCAGGGATATCAAACCAGTATGGTCTTATCCGCGTCTAATAGCTCGCACGTCACTGTGGCCACCCGCACGCTCCCGTAGTCGCGCCCGCAAGGGCCCCCGTCCCCGCGCATTCACTGTGGCCGCGCACTATAACTTCGCTCGCGTTTTACCGAGGTTACAATTAGCTGACGACCTCTGTGGTGCAGCAGGACGAGTAGCCGGCTGTGACGCAAGAGGTGCGGGTTCGATTCCCGCTGCGGAACAAATGTTTGCATGATCTGCAAATATTTGTTCCTGATCTGGGTGTTGTGGTACCACGGTGCTCGTAGTTCCTGATGCCCACGACACAGGGAATCCTAGTGCGGGGTCAGGACTTTTTGGGTGTTATGTCATGTTACTTATATAATCCGGGTCATCATCACCAGCCAGTTAACGTTCACTCCTGGACGAACCCTCCCCCATTGATTACAAAGGGGATACTCCGAGGCACCACACAGGCACTTCTCACCTAGTGGTAAGACGGACCATTTATATAAGCCAAGCCATGTTTGTTGCCTGATTCTTCTCGCGTCGCGAGAACAAGAGTAATTTTAATTTATAAGACGATTCAAAATGATCCTTGTGATTTCAATGAATAAAATTGTTTTAAATTGAATTTGATTTGATTTTGTTTTTTTTTGGACGGATCTATTCTAAGGCCGGACACACCACGTTAACATTAATTATAAGTTTTTTTGCGAAACGCCAGCAGGAGAATATTTAAGTTTGTTGATAGTCATAATTTTTCTTAAATGATACCAAGCCACGATAATTTCAATTCTATAATTATATAAGTTACATTATTTACGTGTATTGTGTTGTATCTTACTCGACTCTGAAGCGCATATCGCATCGCAGACAGTGGTATATGGCGTAGTGTTGCCGCATGTGCTGCGTCAGGCGACACTTGCGACGGAATCGCGTGTGACAGAAGCGACACTCGAACGGTCCCAGTGACTGTAACAATGTCATCATCATCATCATCATCGTCAGCCTCTAGAAGTCAACGGCTCAAACGGATTCAAAATGATCCATGTGATTTCAATTAATAAAATTATTTTGATTTTGATTTGATTTGGCTACGAAGTCTGAAGCAGACTTTCTGCTACTTTTAAAATGTCGTTATTGAACAAATCCTAGTTAAAGGCTGTCTAAAGCCAGGTCTGCTGCGCCAAATTTTCTAACAAAACATGTTAGCATAACATGTTAAATGTTTGTAAAACACCAACACATGGCGCAGCAGACCCGGCTTTACACTGCGTCGTACGGTTCGTTTCTCGATTCTGCGAGCTATATGACCCGCCCATTGCCAATTCAACTTGCTAATCTCGGTTCTTCTACGGATCTCCTCATCGCAAATTCTATCACGTAGTGAAACTCCAAGCATAGCTCTCTCCATAGCCCGCTGCGCGAGTAACTAATGTACTTATAAATAATTTTGGTACTCATTTAACTTTATTATTCATCATCATCATCATCACCAGCCCGTTGAAGTGCAATGAGACCTATGAGAGAGGCGTATGTAGGTACTCGTAGTTCCTGATACCTACGACACGGAATCCTAGTGTGAGGCATAACTATGTATGTGACTGTTGGTTGTTATGTTATAATCCAACCCTTACCAGTTCATGTCGGCATTTCGTATGTCGCACTAACATATGAAGCTTCGAAAATCCTTTAAAACAGTTAGTGCACTTATAGTTCGCTTTCATATACTTCTCACTGTGCTCCTGGTTCTTAAACTCAAATAATGCTTCTTCATCTGACATTTGTATCTTCTTCCAGAAGTCCGCTGTTAAGTGTTCTTGCTTCTGTCGAGCGAATTTGACCTTCTTCTCTTTGGGGTCTGACTTATCCTTAAAATCAATAATTTATTTGATTTAATTAAGTTGTAATCGGGAATAATTATAACATGTCTAGAAATAATTATCATCATCAGCCTGTAGAAGTCCACTGTTGAACATAGGCCTCCCCCTAGAAAGCCACGATGAAAGGTCTTGAGCCGCCTCAATCCACTTAAATAATTATCAAATCCTTTCAAAGTTGATATTCACCTTATTTAGCCCTTGTTCAAACGTCAAAATTTGGTTTGAAAGTTTATGCAAAATTTATGCACCATTTTAAACTTTATCTTCATTACCAAAATAGTATTGTTTGAGGGGCTTGAAAAGGAGCTCTTTTGTCAGTGTGCACTGTGTCTTACTGCGCCGGTGTCACTTCTACAGAGTTGTTATTTATTCTTATACAAAAGAGATCTTATTCTTACACTACCATCATTGTCATCAAATCTATTCGCGGCTTATTAGAACTTTGAGGGGAAGGCCTTAGCATACATTGTTATGGCCATACAAGCTCATGAAACAGTTTAAATTACCAACCTTTTTATCATCCTTAACTTTGTCACCAAATTCATCATCACTCGATGAAGAATCGTCATCCATTGGAGGGAAGTCATCATCTATTGTAGGTACATAGTCTGCATCATCAAGATCTAAGTTAATATTATTTTTATCTGGTTCTGAGATCTCAGGAATGACAGGGTCTGGCAACCGGTTAGGAATGAGATCTACAATCTTGTCTGGTAATGGTACAGTCTTTTCTTCTTCCTCTTTGATATCTACCTGGAATGTAACAGTCATAATGTTAACGCCAGCAACTTAGGCATAATATTATGGTCCTAAAACACATTTCAAATTAGTTGAGTTATCGCTGTATGGTGTCGTGCCGCTGTATGTGGTAGCGTGTTGTTGTATGTTGTCGCGTGTCGTTGTATGGTATCGCGTGTTGTTGTATGGTATCGCGTGTCGTTGTATGGTATCGCGTGTCGCTGTATGGTTGTTAGTAGTAGAAAGAGTTCGTCCGGGGAAGTACTACCACCGTAACTATTTCTGCCGCCAAGCAGTAGTGTAGCATTGCCGTGTTTCGGTTTAAAGGGTACGGGTGCCGGTGAAATTACAGGCACATGAGACGTTTCATCTTCATTCATTATGTCTGTGCGGACGGATGGAAGAAGATCCTTATGGTGAGCCTGGCTTACTGTGAGGATAAATAATTGATATAATCTTGTTCTGACATTTATACTATTTTTATTTTTATAATTTTGACCTTAACTTTATTATCATCTAAGTGTTTTCAATGAATGTTTTGTCTCTTGACCTAATGATTTTTATGTGACTGGAATTGAATTGTCCTAGATTTAATTATTACTTATGTGTTGAAATGTACTAAACTATAACATTAAACTATGACATAACAATAATACCTACCTAATTAGTGTAACTGGCATTTGATGCCGTTCTAGTTAGTTAAATAATAAATAAAATAAATAAATGTCTCAGGGTCGGCAGCGCGCGTGTGCTGCCTCTGGTGTTACAGGCGTTCATAGGCTACGGTAACTGCTTTCCATCTGGTGGGCCGTAAGCTTGTCTGCTTGCCAAGTAGCATAAAAAAAAAAGGTGTCTTGTGTCGCTTTAAGGTGTTGCGTGTCGTTGTATGATATCACGTGTCGCTGTATGATATTGTGTGCCGTTTTATGGCATCGCATGTCGCTGTATGGTGTCTTGTGTCGCTTGATGGTGTCGCGTGTCGTTGTATGATGTCACGTGTCGCTTTATAGAGTTGCGTGTCGCTGTATGATGTAGCGTTTCGCTTCGGGCCTTTAGCACTTTCGACCCGCTCCGCATTGGATCCACGGGCCGAAAGTACTGATAGCCGTTATGTTGTTTCCAGACAAGGCTTAAAATAAACAGTAAAGTGACATTTGAAGAAAAAACACTTTCATGTACCTTCTATCTCTTTCAGATGCGAGCAACTTGCATCGTGTGCGGCGCGCGTAGGTGGACGTGGCGCTTTAGCCCGTCACTACAAGTTTTATTTTATCATTCTATTTGCCACCCATTGTACTGCTAATTTTAATAAACCCTATTATGTATTCCTGGTGTACAATAAAGTGTTAATCTATCTATAAATAAATAATAAATAAATGCTGGACATTTCACACAACATTATCTAGCCCCAAGTTAAGCAGACCTTGTGTTATGGGTACTAGATAACTGATATACTTAATACAATACATTACATAGATAGATATTTTTTTATTATACATAGAAAATACCCAGAACACCCTGAACAAATATCTGCAGATCGTACAAATATTTGTTCCGAGGCAGGAATCGAAACCGCAACCTCCTATGTTGCAGGCGATCTATATATCTACAATATCTGCAGATCGTACAAATAATTGTTCCGAGGCGGGAATCGAACCCGCAACCTCCTGCGTCGCAGGCAATCTATATATCTACAAATTAAACAAAATGTAAAATACCGTTTCCACATCCTTTTTGTCATCATCAAACTCATCAACATCTTGTATTTGATCATCTATAACTGTCACATTCTCCTCATGTTTGACGTCTTCACTTTTATAGTCCAACATGACTTCGACAGGCTTCACTTTGACTTTAGTCCGGCTGCGTGTGGCTCGAACAACCGGGTACCTGTGTTTAGCCACATAGGTTTTTACGTGTTTGTTCATTGTCATTACATTTAGTGAGGTACGGAGCCGTTCAGATGCTCTGTTTATTTTTTGTACTGCTTCATATGTTATCTGTGAACAAGATTAGAAACAAAACTTGTAGGATTGGTTACCAAGTGAAATAACAATGGCAGCTCTAAATTTTAATAGGTTTAAGTTATTTCTAACGTGGATCGGGGAAGGCAGAGCCTCAAAGGTCCTCTTTTCACCATGGGTTGCACAGTCGCAGGAATATATATGTGACAAGTGATGAGCTCATCACCGCCATTGCTTTTCACACTCTTAAATAAGCCAGCAACCAGGACAAATCTTATACCAAAGAAAATTGCCCAACAAGTCCGGGTCTATCTTGAGCACATTCTTTTTGGGGATAAGTCTTGTAATCAAATAAACTAGTCACTCTTGGGAGCTGTTCTTACCGGGCCACGTTTCAATATCTGTTGCAGTACTTTCTGTCCTTTGAAACACTTATCCTTGAACTTGTGGAATTTGTGCAGCATTGCTGAACACTCGAAGCAAAACCAATGTGGCATATCGTCTGTGGTCTTCATCTTAGGACAGAAACGGTAAAATGTTACAAACTGCATTGCATCTATGAAAATGTTATTTGTGAATGAGGCTAAAGGAACCCAGGATGTCTAGAAATACTGCTAGGCTGTCGGGCAACAATAGAAACCGAGATAAATGCAGAAAACTGAAGGCAACCAAGATAAACACAGAATATCACAGGTTCTTTACTAGTAGGACTTGCCTTGAAAAATAGGACAATTCACTATCTAAACGAAATCGGAATGAAAGCTGCTAAGCTTAGTATGTTGCAGAACTTACTTTTATTCCCGTAAGATGCTCATATTGCTGTTTTAGGTTGAATTCATCAAATTTATATCCCTTTACGTTTTTGTTGAGACATATGCGGCATATTTTCAGCCTAGACATTTTCCCTACGATTATTTGAATTAGCAACTAATAACACCTTTCAATGCACCTAAGTGCATAGAAAAAAAGCATTAAAATAGGCGTATTTATTCAAAAATACCCAATGCATCTTCAAGTTCAATGCACAATCGACCATCATCACGAAATTCTTGATTTTTGATTAACTTGTCAATTTGACATTTGTATTTGTCTCATCTTGACGTATTTATTCTGATGTCAATATGCTGCCTGCAATCGATTTTCTGAATTAGGGCCCATTCCACTCGATGAAACTTTTGCCAAGAACGCACAAAACGATTACATTCGTTCAATAGTGTTCCACTTGGCGATAAACTGATAAAAACGATATTTTCAAAAATTTTGTTCACAGGTGTCTGGAATGAAATCTGTCAAACAAACTTGTCAAGCAAACCAAACCAAACACGCAAACAAACATGTGGTATGTGGAAATTACTCGAGAAATTGTGGATGGATTGGAAAGAAATAGAAAGCAAGAAAGGACTGTAGAATAATATAATGAGATAACTAATTCTAGATAACAATAGCTCAGTCTGAGCCTCAAGTTCAGACACTCTAGTCGACTACTGTGCGTGCGTGGACTCTATCATCAAGAAGCTATTGCCAATTATTATGTTATGTAGCAACTTAATTACCTCTTCAGGATATTTAGAGGGTATTTAAATATAAAAGTCTATTTCAGTTAGGCTAAGTACATGTTTTTGCATATAATAATGTATATAATAAAATATATGGTAACAGAATATACTGTTTGTAATTTATTATTGTCTATAATCAGTGCGTGTTGCGAGTGATGACTTAGAGATCCAAGATTACCGACATAGTTCTCAGAATCAGCAAGTTTAAGTGGCAATGAGCAGGTCATTTAGCTCGCAGAACTGACACCCGCTAAGGAATAAAGGTTCTCCAGTGGCAAACACATTAGATGGCTTTTACATCATCACAGGAGGAGATGGAGAGGTCTATTTTTAGGCCAGACATACCACAGCATTTAAATGAAATAATATTGTTTAAACTAAAAAATTATAACAAAGAATCTTAGATCAGTCTTTACTTCTAAGAACTATCATAAATTGTAATTTAATGTATACTTATATTATTAAATGTGTGCATCAGTCAGTACCAATGTGCCTGAATTTACAAATTAGACATTCCTAAGCAACATTTTTCTCTTAAGTAGGTATCACAATTTACATTTATAAACAAAAAAAAACATGTATCTTTTAACACTGTTCAATTTAAAGATTTATAAGAGGTGAAATCAGACTTCATGTTCTACAAAATTATTCCAAAACGGTATTCATAAGGTCCGATAATGATCCGATAGCTTTTGGAGATTTCTCTACAGCCTATCTTTTTCTATGTAGGTAGCTGATGTGCTGGCTGTAGCACCCGAATGCGAAGAGTCACTGAAAAAATAAATTATAGGTACAACATAAAATTAAACTAGACATGTACCTGACTTATTATGTTTTTTAACATTTGGCTTCTGATCAGTATGTCCATTCATCATGAAACCTATCGAAGTCCACTGCTGAACATAGGCCTCCCGCATAGAATGCCACAACAAACAGTCTTGTACCACCTCCATGCACCATTTTCCTGGAACCTTCATAATATCTTTGGTTCATTGAGAGGGGGGGAAGGGCCTTCCTCTTCTGCGCTAGGTTTGTGGTTGCCACTCGAGAACTTCATTCCCCAACGGTTGTCAGTTACTTGGTGGTAAGTCTTATTGTAAACATAATTATGCAGGTGCAGGTTATAATCAAATATTATTTATACTTACTATCATCAGTCGGTAGACATCCACTTTTGGATGATGCCTCCCTCATAGCGTGCAATGGAGGGAATTTGCACGCTTGGCAGGCGGATTGGTGATCATAGTTTGGTGTTTATTACTCAGGTGAATGCTGCTGCCCTGGCGTAATCCGTTAGTCGCCTTTTACGACATTCACAGGAGGAGTTCGAGGAGCCCTATTCATAGGCCGTTATAACTTATTCCTAGACTAGTAAATATTTAATTTTCACCGTTTTAAAATGTTAATTCTACAGCATATTACGAAACAAATAACTTCAGAATGTCAAACATTACGCAAATGTCAAAAAACGATAATTTTTACCCATCGAAATAGCTGGGTAAAAATTGGCAAAATTCGGTGGCGTTCTTAGCGTTTTTAATCTGCCTGAAAGAACGGTGAAAACAGTTACAAACGATCACAGTGAGCACTTTCAAATCGAATGGAACATCATTTGTGATCAAAAATAACGAAAATAACGTAAATGTCACCCAAAAGGAACGCACTCTTATTCGTTCAACTATGTTTTTAAACGAGGAGAGGCACGAGATCGGTGTAAAATCCGCTTACTGTTTTACCTTCTGTTACTATATGCGTGCAATGACTGTTATACATAAGCCCATCATGGAAAATAATGATACCCAATGTACAATCATAGTTCACTGTTTTATAAATAGTTTGTTTATTTTACCCCATAATTTTACCCCTTTTCAGAGAATTCCCTTTCACCTTACACGACTCGAATAGATAACGACGAAATCACACGAGTCAAGAAGCTCGTTGAATGAGTTTTTGATTGATCAAAATGGTAACCAATCAATCAACGCAACAACGAGGTCTCCACACTATTACAATACAAACAAAAGCTTAAAAAAAAACAAATGTAAACAAAAGGAAGGGCGTAGGGTAGGTGCTGTAGGTATTTCATTTTCTTTCTTGATTTCTAACTAAAATTACCGGATAATCGGTTAATTCTGTATAGAAAATTATTAAAAACTTTCTCATAAATATGCCTGATACCAAATTATGCCGGATTTGTGTGCGAAAAGATGTGAAAATGTATGAACACGATCGATTCCAGTTGAAGTTCTACTACAAAGAAGTTACCGGCTCCAAAGTAAGAATCGTATTTATTTTGACTTTCTGATTGTTCTTATGATCTTGTTGTCCTGTTCCTCCATATAATCTGAGAGATCGCTCTTGACTTCTTGAGCTGTTGCTTTATAATCGCGAATTTAAAAAAAAAATATTTCTTGTCATTGGTAGGTACCTACTCAGAATAATGTTGAAGGGTACCCCCTACTTCTCAAGTCAAAATTTTCTAAATTCAAAATTCATGTGATCACTTTCACGTTACCGCGTAGTGTTTGTATGCTCAGTGGTTACCGCAACCGCACCACAGGTGTAGCTTTGAAGAAAACATAAGTTATATTTTTTTTTTTACCTAATTATAACAATCCTATTTGAGGTACATAATCCTCATAGTTTTTCCACTAATCCTTGTCTACGAGTGAATATGGGTTCATAAAATGTCTGTTTCATTTCAGATATCTAAAAGAGATTGCTTACCAAAGTGGTTTTGTTTTGAGTGTGCAGCATTGCTGCACAAATTCCACGAGTTCAAAAGAAAGTGTTACAATGGACAGAAAATATTCAAAAAACTGCTAGAGACAGGATGTGT
The DNA here is from genome assembly GCA_951392215.1 of Epirrita christyi. Taxonomy (NCBI): domain Eukaryota; kingdom Metazoa; phylum Arthropoda; class Insecta; order Lepidoptera; family Geometridae; genus Epirrita; species Epirrita christyi. The sequence continues at coordinate 11,129,753 of OX595858.1, forward strand.
AAGTATTATTATCAGCCAGAAAATGTCCACTGCTGGACATAGGCCTCCCACTAGAAATGCCACAACACCTAGTCTTAAGCCGATTCTACAAAATCATAGAATTTTTAGATAGATTTTTAGATTTAGATTTTTAGATAGAATACGTTTTTGATTGGTTAGGTATTTCCCCCAAAACAGAGGGAAGTTTGCTGCGGCACAATTTACATACTAGTAGTACAGATAATCTGTCGCATCCCACTCTAGGATTCCCTGAGTATCAGGAACTACGAGTACCATGGTACCATAACACCCAGACCTGGAAAAAATATTTGCTAATCATACAAACATTTGTCTCGCAGTGGGAATCAAACCTGCAACCTCTTGCATTTCAGCCGGCTAATAGCCCGCCGCGCCACAGAGGTTGTCAATTACATCATGCATGCAGCTAACAGCCCGTTAATGTGATGGTTCACTTTACCCATAATTTATTTTAGGCAAACTTGGACGACATAACTAGAAGAACCAAAGTAACAAATATACAATCTCACTTGCAAATTCTATCAGCATCAAGAAACAAAAATGTCAAAACTTATGCAGTAAAACACAGTGAAATAGTTCATACCAGTAAAAAATCCAAAATTAACAGTAAAAAGAATAAATACAATAATTTTACAGAAGTATTTGTTGATGATGTTAAATTTGAAATAGACAATTCAAAATTATCTATTGAAAAAATTCTAGAGAAAACGTCAGCAGATATTGAACATCTTACTGAAGCAAATGATGATCAACTTTCAATCGATGATGGTGGCTTAGATAATAATGACATAAACTTTGACGATTCTAATGACAGTATACCACTTATAAATAATGGTAATGATGTAGGTAATGATTTTAATGATGTAGTAAATGATGCTACAGAAACAAGTCACATTGAAGAACTAACAAGTCATGACATTGATAGAACAAGTCATGACATAGAAAGAACAAGTATTGACATAGAAAGAACAAACACTGTCACAGAAAGAACAAGCTATGACGAAGAAAGAATAACCTCTGTCATAAAAAGTACAATTAATGTTAGCCCTGATAAAAATTTAGACAACAAATTTCAAAGATCTGTCAAAAAAAAGTTTTTGGATGAAAATCATTGGAACAAGATAACTTTGTCAGATGAAGAGGCAACGAGGAGGTTCCAGTCAAAAGCTTTAGAACAGAAGTACTTGACGGCGGATTTTAAATGTACGGATTGTTATCGGACGTTTTCGCAGGAGGATATGATGAAACGGCATATTAAATTGAGGCATTGTGAGGTGAGTCTATCAGATACATTCGTTTGTGATCAGCAGTCCTTCAAATCTTCTAAAATCCGTGAGGATATCATACTAGAGGGTACTCGGAGGTAAGTCCAAACATTGTCCAAAACGTGCCCACTGTTTGCTTAGTAGGTGCTATAGTATTATACATTTTGCAGTGGGGCGAGCCCCTTGTCCAAGGAACATTTGATGGACGTGGCTAGTCAGGTGATGCATTTTATTATAGGCTTAAGTAAGCTCTTAATATAAGGCAGGCCATATGCTAGGTTAAGCACTTATACTCATATAAAAAATAAGCTGTCCATTTAAATAAATTTAGTTGCTGAAAATAAACATGTCAGTGTTATATTAGAGAACGCTGATGGTCTAGTGGGATGGAATTCCGAGCCTAAAATCGCGGAATTACAAAAAAATTTAATCCCGGTCGAACCAATGATTTTTCCGCTGGAAAATTTAAGGTTCCCATGTACAAGTCGTCGAACTTATCGGATGAATTACGCAGATTGAAAGGAAACTAGCCCTCAAACGCTGAAAGATGACATTGTGAGGATACCTCCACGTCCTAGAATCCATCGTTAAATGTGACATGTGAATGAAAGGTGCCCCGCGACGCGAGGCGCACTTCACCACACTGGGTTTTTCACTGGCTCTTTTCAAGACCACCACACCTCTAGCTGGTCTCTGACCTAACGCAGTGTGACCAAGAAATAACTAGTCATCATCGTCTTCAGCCTGTAGATGTCCACTGCTGGACATAGGTCTCCCCCTAGAATGCCGCGACAAACGGTCTTGAGCCGCCTCCATCCACCGACTTTCTGCGACGTTTATAATGTCTTTAGTCCATCGATAAATAAATAAATAAATGCTGGACATTTCACACAACATTATCTAGCCCCAAGCTAAGCAGAGCTTGTGTTATGGGTACTAGATAACTGATATACTTAATACAATACATTACATAGATAGATATTTTTTATTATACATAGAAAAATACCCAGAACACCCTGAACAAATATCTGCAGATCGTACAAATATTTGTTCCCGAGGCGGGAATCGAACCCACAACCTCCTGCATCGCAGGCGAACCTTCGCCGGCCGCGTCACAGAGGTCGTCAAATCGAGTGGAGGGCCTTCCTCTACCGCGTCCTCCCGTTTTGTGGTCGCCACTCGAGAACCTTTATTCGTCACCGATTGTCAGTTCTGCAAGCTATATGACCTGCCCATTGCCACTTCAACTTGCTAATTCTGAGATCTATATTGGTGACCTTGAAAGAACTAGTAGTGTTATATTTTCAGTCGCTCGGCCCCAACGAGTGCCGACATTGCCACATGCGGTTCAAATGGAAGTCTCGACTCCAAAAGCATTTGAAAGAACATTACACCATCTACAAATGTCTGAGATGTGAATTGTCCTTTCCTGTCGAGTAAGTATTGTAGATAGACAGAGATAGAAATACTTTATTGCACACCATAATCATCATCATTATCACTAGCCTGTTTATGTCCACTGCTGGACAAATTAGTACAATGTATTTGCCAGGTGGATGCTGCTGATTATCCCTTGGTGCAATTAGGGTTACCATCCGTCCGGATTAGTCCGGACTTTTAGACTCTAGTGCGGGCTTTGTCCGGCTCTTTCATTTGTCCGGATTTTGTAATATGAATATAATAAAACTACATATTAAGTAATATCAAATAAGTCTTTAATCTTTTTTAACTTCTCATTTATCTAAAAAAAGGGCGTGGCAAGGTGAACCATCCCCGCTCGCACCCCGAATACCCGTACCCCTCTCGCAATGCGAGCGCGTCTGCTACCATGCCTACCATACCTGTTACTAAGTGAGTAATGTTTCCATATTGTGACTAAAACATTTATTTTTGTCCGGACTTTTATCGAAATGTCAGGCTTTTTGTCAGGACTTTTCAAATTCCTAAATGGTAACCCTAGGTGCAATCCTCTAGTCGCCTTTTACGCCATCCACGGGAGGAGTTGGAGTAGTCCTATTGTAAGGCTGTACGTCGTACAGGTACAAATTTTTTATTGTATTTCAGAATTTCAGCGTTTCAACACGATTATTCTCATAATGGCGTCACATGGACTTGCGTGCATTGCGGTCAAGGATTTAGGTAATTAATAATTTTAGTTAACTTCACGCCCGTTGCCTTTAGAGGTGGGCAGAGCCTCCATGAGCCGAGTTTCGCCCTCGTAGATTCGGCAAGTGAACTACTAATGTAGGCAATAAATGAGCTATTCTATTAATATTATCAAATGCGTAAGTTTGGATGTTTGTGACGCAGTAGAGGAAGGACCGCCTCTCGATGGACTTAAAACATTATAAAGGTAGCAGGAAGTCGGTGAATGGAGGCGGCTCAAAGCCGTTTGTCGTGGCATTCTAGCCTATATTCAGCAGTGAATTAGACTTTCTTATCTTCTACTTGTTTGCGTACACTGATGGACGAAGCCTCCCCCATTGAATACAATGGGGGGATTTGCCATAATCACCACGCTTTGAAGGCGGATTGGTGACCGCAGTCAGGTAGATGCTGCTGCCCGTCCCCTGATGCTATCCCTTAGTAAGGCTTTTACCACATCCACGGGAGGAAAAGGAGGAATCTATTCATAGGCCGGACACACCACGGCAATTGTACTTGTATTACATAACATAACACCCAACAGTCACATACGTAGTCTTGATCCCACACTAGGATTCCCTGTGTCGTGGGTATCAGGAACTACGAGTAACATGGTACCGTTATGTTACCCAGACCAGCAGGGTGATTCTAAAACGTCGGAAACGTTTCCGATCGGATTCGTTAGTTTTTCATTTCGATGTTTTTTTTTTTATGCTACTTGGCAGGCAGACAAGCTTACGGCCCACCAGATGGAAAGCAGTTACCGTAGCCTATGAACGCCTGTAACACCAGAGGCATCACACGCGCGCTGCCGACCCTGAGACATAAAGATGAAAAGTCTCATGTGCCTGTAATTTCACCGGCACCCGTACCCTTCAAACCGAAACACAGCAATGCGAGCACTACTGCTTGGCGGCAGAAATAGGTACGGTGGTAGTACTTCCCCGGACGAACTCTTTCACAAGAAGTTCTACTACTAACAAGAAGTTGTAAGTAACTAAAACAATTTTCTCTAGTAAAACACAGTAATATACAATATTTATTATTTTTTATTGTATTTTACTAGATAAAATTGCTTTAGTTACTTACCACATCGAAATGAAGAACTAACGAATTCGATCGGAAACGTTTCCGACGTTTTAGAATCGCCCTGTCGGAACAAATATTTGCAGATCATGCAAACATTTGTACCGCAGCGGGAATCGAACCAGCACCTCTTGCGTCTCAGCCAACTACTTGCCTACCAGGCCACGGAGGAGGTCGGAGTTGTTTTTCTTGTTATTACAAATTTTCCAAAAGCAAAATGAGTTCAAATGGGTTTTTCACTTTTGGATAGCTTGGTCCTTCGGCAAAGCTTAAAAGGATGTTACCGGTAGAATGCTTACGCCCTGTACCCGAACGCAGTTTGCTTCTATTTTGCCTATTATTTCTTCAAACTCCATGAAATTTTGTACACATGATCAGTACACAAATAACTAGAAACATGGAGCGTCAGCTAAAAAAAAATAGTTTTTTGTTATTTATGATTTGGTAACATATAATTTTTTAAGAAACTAACGCACCACGTGACTTGATATTAGTGCACTGATCATGTCTATAAGTAATGGCCATATTAGAAGGAAATTTCGTTCGCATGCAAAAGTGCCTAAGCGCCCTACCGGTTTCCTCCTCTTAATAAGGCTATACGTAGAGATGGTCTGCTATAAAAATAAATAAGTTTTTGGTCAACAGGCATAGTTCTACATACTACACGCATCTCAGAAAGCACAAGAGTAAATACGTGTGCTCGCTCTGCGGCGTCTCGTTCGTCAGCGAGTTTGGACTTTTCATGCACAGGCGCGTCAAACACGTCATCAATCACGTGAGTTATACAGTTCCCGCGCTTACCAGGCGCAGTGTTTGGAATGGAAAGAAGATAGGGAATACCTGGGTTTGATCTCCTTGATGCTTGCGTGGATGATGGCGGCAAGCAATGTTTTCTTTTCCACTCCGATGATATGATGAGTTTGGCGGAAGGCGCTGTGAAATGAGATGATTTTCCGATATATTTTTGTGAGAAGTTACGAGCTCGACTCGTTTCCATTGATGGCGAAACGTCAAGAGGAAGATATTATTTTTCCTACCCACAGGTTTTTAGGTGGGTGACAGGATGACGGCACGGTATAGTTGAGGGTAAAGGAAGTAGATTTTTAAACGATAAATGTTGCGTCCAGAAATGTACCTTTTCAAAACACGCAGTACTACTTCATCAACACCAAAATTAGTTAAAACCATGGTTAAAATTAGTGAGCCTGTTAGTTCTGTCTCCCTTCATCATCATTGACGTCCACAATAAAAGAAAGAAAGAAATAAATAAATGCTCGACATTTCACACAACATTATCTAGCTCCAAGCTTAGCAGAGCTTGTGTTATGGGTACTAGATAACTGATATACTTAATACAATACATCACATAGATAGATAATTTATTATTATACATACAAAAATACCCAAGAACACCCTGAACCTGATCTGCAGATCGTACAAATATTTGTTCCGAAGCGGTAATCGAACCCGCAACCTCCTGCGTCAACGAAGTGATCCTATAAGGGTTACGTTTTTTCTGTTGAGGTACGGAACCTTAAAAAAACAAAAACTCCTTTTAAAGTCAAAGAAATTCATTGAAATCACAAGGATCATTTTGAACCTAGGCTATACTATGTTTTATCACCCGTTCCGTTGCTTCCAGGATTCTAAAGAGGAAACTTCCAACACGTACTGCAAAATATGTGACATAAAATTCGACACACTGAAGGGCTATGAGGAACACTTCGCCGAGTCGGCGCTACATGCCACGTAAGTTATGCACATTTTCACCAAATCAGATTACAACCAACTTAGCGTACACTTAGCTGAGTCGGCGCTACATGCCACGTAAGTTATGTACATTTTCACCAAATCAGATCACAACCAAGTTAGCGTACTCTTAGCTGAGTCGGCGCTACATGCCACGTAAGTTATGTACATTTTCACCAAATCAGATTACAACCAAGTTAGCGTACTCTTAGCTGAGTCGGCGCTACATGCCACGTAAGTTATGCACATTTTCACCAAATCAGATTACAACCAAGTTAGCGTACTCTTAGCTGAGTCGGCGCTACATGCCACGTAAGTTATGCACATTTTCACCAAATCAGATTACAACCAACTTAGCGTACACTTAGCTGAGTCGGCGCTACATGCCACGAAAGTTATGCACATTTTCACCAAATCAGATTACAGCCAAGTTAGCGTACTCTTAGCTGAGTCGGTGCTACATGCCACGTAAGTTATGTACATTTTCACCAAATCAGATTACAACCATCTTGGCGTACACTTAGCTGAGTCGGCGCTACATGCTACGTAAGTTATGCACATTTTCACCAAATCAGATTACAACCAACTTAGTGTACACTTAGCTGAGTCGGCGCTACATGCCACGTAAGTTATGTACATTTTCACCAAATCAGAATACAATCAAGTTAGCGTACACTTAGTTGAGTCGGCGGTACATGCTACGTACTTTAGTAATAAACATTTTCACCAACCAATACATATTTTTATTTTATTGGATTCACAAATCAGATTACAATCATCTTAGCGTACACTTGGACATTGCTTATTTTATTCAGATCTAGATTCGTAATCAATTATTTGATCCAAATTTGAGAATTGTAAGGTTACGGGAATTACCCTAGTAGTTTTTTATTTTCGTATTTTCCATACAAAATTAAATCATTCATTGCTATATCTTCTAAATGCATCGAGTTAGAAGCTTGATTTTTGTACAGCACTTTAAGTTCACAGTTATTAGTAGAACTTTTTTGTTAGTAGAAGAACTTCTTGTGAAAGTGTTCGTCCGGGGAAGTACCACCGTACCTATTTCTGCCGCCATGCAGTAGTGCTCGCATTGCTGTGTTTCGGTTTGAAGGGTACGGGTGCCGGTGAAATTACAGGCACATGAGACTTTTCATCTTTATGTCTCAGGGTCGGCAGCGCGCGTGTGATGCCTCTGGTGTTGCAAGCGTCTATAGGCTACGGTAACTGCTCTCCATCAGGTGGGCCGTATGCTTGTTTGCTTGCCAAGTAGTATAAAAAAAAAAAAGTTATATGAAAATTTCATAAACAGAAGTATCTGTGCACTTTAGATTATAGCATGATACTTTTAATTTCAGTGAAGTTGTTGAAGGTGGAACGTGCTTACCGCTGAAGACCAGATGCACCAAGAAACGAGTACCGCGGATATCAACTAACTGTACTACTGTAAGATCTTTTGTTAGTATAGAATAACAAACATAACACCCAACAGTCACACACATAGTCCTGGGGCCAAACCAGGACCTCTTATAGAACTATTGTTTTAGTCTTACAATGAAATTTCGTACCATGACGATCTTAAAGTTAGCTTACTTTCTCATTGCAAAAGCTAGGCAATTTTGATGACTGATCCCACACTAAAACATACATACATACATACAAACGCCGATTCTTCCAACTTGACTCATAGAACTCGCTTCGCTCGTTCAATAAACACACGCCTTTTTTTAAGGGGTAGGCATAGCCTCATAGGGCCTCTTAACTGTGGGTCGCAGGAAAGGACTTTTAAAGGCTGATAATGATGACAGTGTGTGTGTGAGTGTGTGTGTGCCGTGGTGTGTCCGGCTTAAAGACCCCTCCATCTCCTCCCATGGATGTCGTACAAGCCGACTAAGGGATTACATCAACGGATAGGCAGCAGTATCCACCTGAGTACCAATATTGCTATCACCAATCCGCCTGCCAAGCGTAGTGGTTATGGTAACTCCTCCATTGTTTTTATGGGGGAGGCCTCGTTCAGCAATGAACGTCTAACTAAAGGCTGGTGATAGGCGAGGCCTGCCCCTTTATTGGCTAACGAACTGATAATCGCTTTCGATTTCGATTTTACAGTACATTGCGCTTTATGTTTTGAATATTTTTGCTTGTGACAATAAGCTGAAGCATGCGGCGCAATGTACTGCGAAATCGTAGTTGAAAGCGATTACCAGTTTGTTAGACAATACTGGGGCAGGTCCAGCAATGAACGTCTAACCAAAGGCTGGTGATAGGAGAGGCCTCGTCTATCAATAGACGTCTAAAGACTGGTGATGATGATGATGATCAATTAAAACATCTGTGTCAGGTCTCCTGACTTCCGTAAAATCAATGTTTGCTATCCCAAATAGTGTTGATGAGCTGTAAAGAGCAAAAACAAATAAAAATTTAGACTGATTTGTATGTTCTTTGCAGTGTGGAAAAACATTCTCTACATACGCAGCGTTCACCAAACACCATTTATCAGTGCACCCTGGACTTGCCCTGCCTAAGTCCAAGACTGACAAACAAGATGGGCAGAGGCAAGTCTGCGAAGTGTGTGGCGTTACATTAGCGGTTAGTGTGAAATCCATTAATAAGAATTTGTCGAAGAAATCTGACTGGTCTTTGACTAAATATTTTCAATAATTAATTTATTCAGGCGTGACTTTCCGGAAATCAAATTACAGGCGAATCAAATTACAAATTACATGTGAAATTACAGGCACATGAGACTTTTCATCTTTATGTGTCAGGGTCGGCAGCGCGCGTGTGATGCCTCTGGTGTTACAGGCATTCATAGGCTACGGTAACTGCTTTCCATTAGGTGGGCCGTATGCTTGTTTGCTTGCCAAGTAGCATAAAAAAAAACCATTCTATTCTCACAAATGGATTTCCAACAGTAATTTGGCCATCTCGGAAAAAAATGAGTTCCTTGCGACCATGTGTTTTAGTTGTGTTGTCAAGTACGTCCATACTACAAAAATCTATGTCCTTTACGATAAAAAAGTTTTTTCTTGTCAAAAACTGTAAAAAAAAAAAAAATTAAATATACCGTTCGATAGAGCTCAATGTTTTGGTTACGTTAATTTAGAAACTCATTTTTGACATTTTGTTTTCAATTGATGCTCATTTTACTTGAACGCTTAGAATAAGGAGTGCTTTAGTCCTTATTCTAAGGTCAAACGTTAGTCAGCGAGTGACTTTCAATTTCAGGGGGGCTGAGCACTCTGATTCAGATTGAATTTATAATATCCCAAGAATTACCAACCAGGCGGGGGTCGAACCCGCGACCGACTCCTTGATACGGAGAAGCGTTAACCGCTGCGCCACTGGTTTTTTTTTTGGGTTAATATACAATGTTAATTAATATTTCCTATAAGTGTGGGGTTAACACTTTAAAACCAATAACTGTATGTTTTATTTTAGAAAAATTACGCCTATACACCACGTACTTTACTATTCTCCTGTTGACGTTTCGTTGACCGTTTTGAGGTCCTTCCTCATGAGCACCGACCGCGACCACGTTCAAAGGTCGTGAGACGGGAACATAAAAAATAAAATAAAGTAAAGTACGTGGTGTATAGTCGTAATTTTTCTAAAATTATGCCAAGCCACGATAACTCTTGACCAATTAGTCCGTATAGTTCTACCATTCAGTTCTACTAGTAGGACTAAACTGAGAAAAATATCCGTTCATTTCTACTAGTAGGACAGATCGGATTTCAAAAACCGTTTTGTCCTACGAATAGAACTGAACGGAGAAAAAAATCATGTAGTTCGTGTAGTTCTACGAGGAGTTCTACTGATAGAACAGAACGGACAGCAGAAAAAATATTCCTTTTTTTTTCCACGTCTACATACATATAAACTTCTTGGTCGGTAATTTCATAAACTCTGCATTGCTTAGTTAATTTATGAAAAATATGAATACGTCATTCAATGAATGGATAAAAAGTGAGGAACGTATAAGAACAACTAATTATGTGGAAGGATGGCATTTGAGGCTTAATAATAATTATACATGATGCAATTATTACACGTGTTATAAAAGGATGCATCATTAAATATAACAAAAAGCATGCAAATAGAAAATGATAATATGCAGATCAAAAGAAGGAAAATTGAGAGTATTATAAATGATCAGGTATATTTTGAACCAGCAAAAAATGCTGATCAATGGCCAAATATCTACTTTCCTTTTTTTAGAATCGTTGAGATAAAATGAAGCCACATATTATCATGTTTTAGGTTACCTAAGAGTTAGCAATATACTTTTTCGTTAATTTCTCATTTAATAAATAATCGTACTCTGCAAATACTTGACTTTTGACCATTTAGTCCTACTAGTATTGTCCGTTTATTCGTATTGAATTTTGTACTGAAATTAGTAGTACTAAAATAACTATTTTGTCCGTTTAGTCCAATTAAAATTCATACTACAGATAGTAGGACTAAATGGATTTTTTTCTCTGTTTATTCCTACTAGTAGAAATTAACGGTAGAACTATACGGACAACTTCCTCTTGACGACCTCTGTGGCGCGGCGGGCGAAGGTTCGCCTGCGAAGCAGGAGGTTGCGGGTTCGATTCCCGCCTCGGAACAAATATTTGTACGATCTGCAGATATTTGTTCAGGGTGTTCTGGGTATTTTCTATGTATAATAAAAAATATCTATCTATGTAATGTATTATATTAAGTATATCAGTTATCTAGTACCCATAACACAAGCTCTGCTTAGCTTGGGGCTAGATAATGTTGTGTGAAATGTCCAGCATTTATTATTATTATTTATTATTATTAACTTCAATTATATGTTTTATGTTATAGAGTACATGGTCCTTAGTCAACCATCTTAACACGCACACAAGAGACAAACGGTACACTTGCAAAACATGTGGCATGCAGCTTAGTTCCAGGAGCGTATTGCAAAGGCATCAGTTGGTAAGCTATTAATAGCTGATGTATTGGTAACGATTATATATACTTTTATTCAAATCAATATAAATATAATGGATATATTTTCCATGGCCAGGTGTATGGCTTATCTTGGAGAATAAAGCCGGGTATTCATTAGACAACATTTGTTAATAAACACTGTTTATAAATTGTTTATTTTAAACTAGTTGCGCCCCGTGGTTTCACCCGCGTGAATAATGATGAAAATTGATGATGATGATGATGAAAAGTAGCCTATGTGTTAATCCAGGGTATAAGGTACCAGTGGTGGATTTATGCTAGGGGCAGTCGGGGCTAGTGCCCAGGGATTTGGAAAGTGAGAAAAAAATTTCTATACAATATATAATTACTTAACTAATTCTTTTAAATAAACATTTTATCTTTCAAGAAATATAATTCAAGTATTATGTATCGCATTAAAATTTTGTATATTATTTAATATAAATAAAACATAATGTATAATAAATGCTATATAATACAGCATCAATTAGTTATTCTAATTCTTAAAAAATAAGATATCAAAACTATTAAAATAAAATTTAACTCATAGGGCGGCATTTTCGTGCCCCAGGGCGGCACAAATTTAAATCCGGCCCTGAAGGTATCTCCACTCCAAATTTCACTCAAATCCATTCAGTAGTTTTTACGTGAAAGAGTAACAAACTCACAAACTTTCGCGTTTATAATATTAATAGGATAGGATTATAATATTAGTAAGATAGGATACATTTAGTTGTTAGTTTTATTTTATTAAGGTAAATTTCTTAACTTGTAAATTAAATTTGTTCATTTTTTTTACTCACAAAAATTAAAATTAACGTAAAATAACTTTTTCCTACAACGGAAGAACGAGACCCTTTAATACAGGTATATTTATACTTAAAAGAGGGCCCCAAACCCATGAAATGTAATGTTTGATTAAGTTTACTGAAATAAATATTTGATTTGAGTGTTTATTGAAAAATGTTGCCTAATGAATACCCGGCTTCACTCGCAACAGAGAGCTGATTCTGAGTTTTGACAAGCAATTGACACGGACGAATGGTGTAGTGTAACACGGATTTTTGTATGGAAAATGAGGTTCACAGAGTGAACGCTGGGGCGCTCATCGGTGTCGCCATACAAAATCTGTGTTATACTACACCATACTACGTCCGTGTCAATTGTTACTAAGACTCTGCCGTCCTGTAATGAGCAAAAAACACAATTAATTTTGAATTTCACTCCACTTTGCTAACGTTCCACCAATAATCATTCATTCGTTCATTCATTTCAGACTCACACCCACGACAAGAACTTCGTCTGCAATATGTGCGATAAGAGATTCTCTCACCGCCCCGGCCTCAGACTCCATTTACGAACACATCAGAAAGACCTGAGCCCGACTGGGTAATATTCATTATGTGTAAATTAGTTGATCAATTATTATTATTATTTGATTGTGTATTTAAGTATTGTCTCTTGACCAGCTGGGTTACCATGAGCTCTTATAGCCATTCAGTAAAAAAAACTATTCAGTACAAAATTTCGGTTCCGTGATATCCGCAACTATATTTAAAAGGCACAGTTGCAGAAAGTCTATAGAAATCTACTATAAATTATTCAACGATGGGGGATGTCAACGACGAACCGATAATTTGTACTGAATGGCTAAAGTGCTCGTGGTAACCTCCCTGATGATATTTGTGTGTGCATTTTAAAGGGTTCCTCCTCCAGGTCAAACTATTTAGTCAAACTGATTTGACCATGAGCAATAATTTTCCTTGTGGTCAAACTTCTTTGATAGAGAACTCTGGTGCTTTTGAGTACAGTCATCTTTTTTTGTTACTATTTTTGAGACTCCCTGTATAATGGCAATAAGCAGCTTTGTAGAGGTAACATCTTTTTGTTTTTGTTTTCAGTAGCAGAAAGAAAAAGCCCGAACAGCAAAATGTTATAGAATACTTCAAAAATTACGGAAATTTATCTACCAATTTTAGGTAGGAACGAAATCGAATCTTATCATCGGCCTATTGAAGTCCACTGCTGGATATAGGCCTCCCCCTTAGAATGCCACGACGAACGGTCTTGAGCCGCCTCCATCCACCGACTTCCTGCGACGTTTATAATGAAATCAAATCTAAATCCAGGTTTTGTATCTACCAGTCTGTAAACTATTTATTATTAAGAGTACATATTTATAAAATGAAATTAAAGATAATTTGACGTGAAAAGTATTTTATTTAATAACTTATTTAACAACTTACATGCTATTTTAAAATACATACATTTTATCCACAAGCGCAGCTAGTGGGGTAATTTTTACCCCAATAGGCAAGTAATGGAGTTATTTTAACCCCAATAGGAAAGTACATAGGATTTTAAGACACAATTTTACTTGTAAGGGTAAAAAAGTGTCATTCAACGGTTAAAAAAACATGTATCACACTGTAACACAACGGAAACTCACGTAGTTCTTAGTAGAGATTTAATATCATAACACCCAACACATACGTAGTCTTGATCCCACACTAGGATTCCCTGTGTCGTGGGTATCAAGAACTACGTGTACCATGGTATCACAACACCCAAACTCGGAACAAATATTTGCAGATCATACAAACATTTGTCCCGCAGCGGGAATCGAACCCGCAAACTCTTGCATCTCAGCCGGCTACTCGCCCACCGCGCCACAGAGGTCTTCGATAACATAGCCCGCCCCTCCACAGCAGAGGCACAAGCACTAACATCTAACGTTATCGAAACGCTAGCGTTACGATAGTAAACGTCAAATATGAACCAATCAACTTACTAAGATTTCAAGTTACCCTGATGTCATTGGCCAATATTTGACATTTGCGATCGTCTCGCTAGCGTCTTGGTAACGTAAATTATTCATGCTGACCCCACTGTTGATGACAGATGACAATTGAAAGTGAACATTAAGGGGTCGGGAAAGGATGAACTGCCCATGCAAACGTAATACCAAAATCATTTGTAATCCGAGCATATTTCCACCATATTATGCTATTATTTGGATTCGGATTGTATTTAAGTAGGTTCCTAGATAGTTTTTGTTTCAAAATACATACCTAAAACGAAATTTAAGCGAATTCCATTTTGTATATTTTTATGACTTTTACGACATGTTTTCATCTTATTTGTTTCGTATTAAAAACAAAGTATTTTCTAGTATTCTGTGGTTAGGAACATAGCATATATTGTCAAGTTACAGTACAGAATAACAACTAGATATGAAAAAAACAAAGTTTTTATTCATAATTTTTGGTATTACGGAACACGGCCTAATTTGATACAAATCCGAACGGCTCGTACACCCAACCATCGCGCATGCGGCGGAGAGGCCCCGGTGCCAAACAGGGATAGCTGATTTTGACACTAGCTTCAAATTTAATTTGCTTGCGGCCTTTGCAGGCCCCTTAAACATCTTGCTTCACAGCTGATATTGGAGCAGCAGAGAGCGGACGGCAAGCCATATTATTGTATTAAATCTCTACTAAGTACTACGTTACACCAGGATATGCAGCAGTAGCATCCACCTGAGTACTCAACACCAATACTGCGATCAACAATCCGAATGCCAAGCGTGGTGATTATGGCAAATCCCCCCATTTCATTTATGGTGGAGGCCTCGTCCAGCGGTGGACGTCGATCGACTGATGATGAATCACAATCATTTGGTTATATAATGGTAGCGATTCTGTGCAGTATTGTTAAGAGTGCGCTAAAATTATCGCGCGCCCTTTCTAATAGACTAAAATAAAACGGACAGCAATAGTTTTAGCGCAGTTTAAATTTAGAATTTGCACAGAATGGCAACCATTGGCATGACAAACTATACACTGGGCATTATTAAGCATTTTTCATTGAAAAAAAAGGTCTCTCTAGCACAGACTCAACTGAACAGTTATGTTGGTTTAATTTTGCAATAATTTGCCGTTTTCTTGCTTTTTGCAATAACTACATTACTAATCATACGTGCTTAGAGGGGTGGGTATTTAATTTTTTAGGGAAAAATTCATAAACCTTTTTGATCCAAATCATAATCCATAGTTTCATCAATAAAACATTCAATTTTTTTCTATTTAGGAGCATAATGCTACGAAACGGCAATACGTTACATACATTTTATAATTTTCTAATATACAGCATATAATATTATAAAGTAATACATCTACATTCCTTCTATATCAATCTAAGTCTGTGCGGATAGAGAATTGTCGTGGCGAAAAAGTGAACTAACAGATTAGATTTTGGCACGACACAACCCATAGTCCTAGAGAAGAAAGCAACACGGCGCGGAGGGCGAAGTTTCGCCTGCGACGCAGGAGGTTGCGGGTTCGATTGCCGCCTCGGAACAAATATTTGTACGATCTGCAGATAATTGTTCCGGGTGGTTTGGGTATTTTATATGTATAATACAAAAAATATCTATCTATGTAATGTATTGTATTAAGTATATCAGTTATCTAGTACCCATAACACAAGCCTGCTTAGCTTGGGGCTAGATAATTTTGTGTGAAATATCCAGCATTTATTTATTATTTATTTATTTAGTAACTGTTGAAACAGGATTAAAACGAAACAGAAGCGCTATTATATTGCCCGCTAAACAAAATAGGTAATTAAGCACAGCAGCGCCCTCAAATCCCACGACGGGTCTCTAGCTGAACAGACTCTAACACAAAATTGGCAGTAGCATACTGTCACGCCATCTCTCACGCCTATTCTGTTTCCGCACAAACTCAACTACCCATTCTTCACATAGACATTTTCGCTTTTAGCGGTACAACCTCTTATTCATAATCAATTTGAAAACGTATTTTAGTTAAAATAGCTTTTGTTTTGTTCTCTCTGATGTGAAACGACAATACGCCAAAAAAAGACGGGTGCGACGATGAAGGAGCACCGCACCGCAACCCGACCGGAATGACGTCAACGAAGAACGCGTGATGACGCAGACACAAGCACTCCCCCCGCCCCCCGCGCCAGACGAGGCGATAAGAGCGAGCTCAGAGAAGCAATGCGAGGAGGGATGCGGAGAGTGTAGCGCGGATCGCACTCACCCTGATGAAAACCCTCGATTAGGGGCGAAAGGGACGCCTGTTGGCGCTTCCACCAACATATAGGTACGTGAAAATTTCTCGTTTTACAAAATTAAAGACAAAAGCTATTTAAGCTATCAAAGGTTTAAAAATTGATTATGAATAAGGGGGTTAATATTTAGAAAAACATTCACATAAATCTAAACTAGACAAGATTTTAGACCCCGTTTCATTGATTTCAAGATTATCTCGTAGTATTTGGAAGAAACCTTTCCACCGATTCGAGACCCCTCGAATAGTGCGTGCGAACGCATCAACCGAGATGCCGACGATCGACGAGATTGTTTCGGGGATTTGAAGATCTGTGAATAAAGGCTCAGAGTCTATCACAGTCCTCCATAGAACACCACGGCGAACGGTCTGAGCCGCCTCCATCCACCAAACCCTTATTATGGTGGATACTAACTGCAAGATACTCTGTAAAGTTCATTGGATGGGGCGCGAGGTACCTTGCCACTTTCAACAGCCCTTGGACTCATCTTTCTTCTTGTCTATGTGTCGGCCGAGGATGTCGTGTTTGCTGCAGCATTCTTCCTGCAAATAAACATCGAAATAGGTAATAATATATATTTACTTTTAACGGACTTCACAAAAGGAGGAAGTTCTCAATTCGGTTGTATTTTTTTTTTAATGTTTGTTGCCTCTTATCTCCGGCGTTTATGAACCGATTTGGAAAATTCTTTTTTTATTTGAATAGATATACTTCCAGATTGCTCCCATTTTTTTCAGAATCCTGTTCTGATTATGGAATCCATGAGGAATTGAGGGAACTCCTCAAATATTGTAGGCATACATATAGCGATTTTGATATTTTCAGCAACAAACCAAGCATTTGCATTCAGAAAGTATCATAACCCTTTCACCACTATGGTTCTTTCATCATTTTTTTTTCATCCAGATATTTAGTCGAATACTATGGCGGAAGACGGTTTTTTAAATGAAAAGTTATAGGCTACATCAAAATGAGAAATGTACAATAAATTATACCCAAACAATAAGCCCATAGAAGTATGTACCTTAGAAAGAAATAAAGAATTTCTTTGCTTGAAATAGGTTCAAACAAAAAAATACCCCATAAATGCTAATCAAATCAAAATCAAATTAGCTGACGTCTCTTTACGAAATAAATAAATGCTGGACATTACACACAACATTATCTAGCCCCAAGCTAAGCAGAGCTTTTGTTATGGGTACTAGATATACTTAATACAATACATTACATAGATAGATATTTTTTATCATACATAGAAAATACCCAGAACACCCTGAACAAATATCTGCAGATCGTTAATGCTATGGGGGAGGCCTCATCCAACAGTAAATGTCTACCGGCTGATAAAGAAGACCTTCTTCCGATACATGACGACGTAACAGTTAGTAGTAGAACTTGTGAAAGAGTTCGCCCGTTGAAGTACTAACACCGTACCTATTTCAGCCGCCAAGCACTAGTGCTTGCATTGCTGTGTTTCGGTTTGAAGGGTACGGGTTCCGGTGAAATTACAGGCACATGACACTTTTCACCTTTATGTCTAAGGGTCCGCAGCGCGTGTGATGCCTCTGGTTTTGCAGACGTCCAAAGGCTATAGTACGACCTCTGTGGCGCGACGGGCGAAGGTTCGCCTGCGACGCAGGAGGTTGCGGGTTCGATTCCCGCTTCGGAACAAATATTTGTACGTTCTGCAGATATTTGTTCATGGTGTCCTGGGTATTTTTCTATGTATAATAAAAAATATCTATCTATCTATGTAATGTATTGTATTGTATTAAGTATATCAGTTATCTAGTACCCATAACACAAGCTCTGCTTAGCTTGGGGCTAGATAATGTTGTGTGAAATGTCCAGCATTTATTTATTTATTTATGGTAACTACTTTCCATCAGGTGGGCCGTATGGTTGTTTGCTTGTCAAGTAGTATAATAAAAAAAAGAAGAAAGTAGATTGGAAAAGCTATTTCAGATTTCAACCCACCACTTCAAAGTCGCTGGAGTCATCAGTATCACTAGAGATGTCCATATCATAGTGCCCCAGGCGGGAGAGCACTTCCACCAACATTACCTTGCACATAGCTATGTCTGACATTCACCCAGCATGGTTGCGGGTTCGATTCCCGCTGCGGGACAAATGATTGCAAGATCTGTAAATATTTGTTCCGGGTCTGGGTGCTATGGTACCATGGTACTCGTAGTTCCTGATACCTACGAGACAGGGAATCCTAGTGAGGGATTAAGACTACGTATGTGACTGTTGGATGTTATGTTATGCCGTGGAGAAATTATTTCAGATTTCAACTCACCACTTCAAAGTCGCTGGAGTCATCAGTATCGCTGGAGGTGTCCGTATCATAGTGCCCCAGACCGGGCAGCACTGCAACACAAGTCATCTTGCCCGTAGCAGTGTCGGATGCTGGAATTGCAATGGGCTTTTCTTGCGTTTTGGAAAGGCCGTTGTTCTTGGCGGGTGTGTCTGCTTTGTCGCCTTCCATCTCGCTTGCCTTACGTTTTCTTACAACAACCTGCAACAACTGCCATTGTTACATACTATACAGGGTGTTTTAGAAAACTTACGACTAACAGGTTTCGACCCTAATCGAAGGTCTTCATCAGGGTGGGTATAGGATCCGCGCTACACTCCCTCCGCGTCTGTTGGCAACCAACCTCACACAACACTTACCAGGCCAGTCTCCTTTAAGAACTTAAGGAGGCTGGCTGGTAAAGAATTATAAACATTTTTTTTTACTTTTTTGATTAACTTTCTTGTTCTTTCTTGTCAGTCTTGTATAAACCTTGGATGAAATGGTTGTCTTTTTTTTTACTTTTGAAATAAGTCCTTGCTTGTTCTCAACATTTTGGTGTCAGAAGTGATAAAGAAATTGTGTAACTTGATGGTAAAGTGACCATGCCTATTACAAGATCAGTAACCAGGGCTAGGTCTGGTAAACAGTTGCAGTCGAAAGAGCAGGGTCCGTGTGATGTCTCTGTTCCGGGTCAACCGTCCACCTCCGAAGCCGTCGCTTCTGATACACAGGCTGAACCTGTGGCGTCGGATCTTCCTGGCGGTACCCTTGGTGTTTTAAGTTCAGAGCTTCCTTTGATTGATCTACCCTGTCCTCTGCAACCAGAACCTACTGGAGAGACTACAAAACGTGTAGAAATACGTCCTATTTCTTCTCCTTGCCCAACCATTACAAGACTCACAAGGGCTTCAAATGCCTCAGAAAAGGCTTTAAAGCTTGCCGCATTGGTCAGGCACGCCCGTCGGCAAGCAGATATTGAGCGCGCTCTTGGTGAAGAGGAGCGTGAAGCTGCTCGCCGCTTAGCTGAAGAGGAGCGTGAAGCTGCTCGCCGCTTAGCTAAGTTGGAACAACGGGCTGCAGAATTGGAGTTAAGGGCTGAGCTGGCAGAAATTCGTGGCAGTGCTTCAAGCGCTACAGAGCGAAGCAATTCGACGCATAAATGGTTAGTGGATTCTGCCGATTATAAAGCGGTTTCAAAGGGTGAAATTTTAGAGGCTGATTTTAATTTCAGACCGACTGATTGTATACCACAGCCGTCAACTTTGGTCCCGGAGACAGGACTTGATGGTGCCACGTGGACGGAGTTTCCGGTTCAAGCAGCGGCCAATGCTGTTCCCCATGCGAATGCAAGGTTGTGCAAGAAAGGCGCCCTTGTAGATACAACGGCGCGCCAGGGAGACAACTTCGCACAAGGAAACACTACTCATACATTACAGCCTTGTACTCACCACACTAATTTACATAATTGTTTGAGTGATAACAAAAATAAAGAAATAGGCCATCTTGATACACAGAACCCTTTATTACACTTGGCGAAAATCATCGATTTGGCAAGCAAACGGTTTCAGGTTGGTGGTACACTCATAAATTTTGATGGCCGCGCATCCGAGTGGCTGCGCTTCAAGAAAACCTTTGAACGAACGGAGGCTAGGTTTAGTCCGGAAGAAAACCTAGCCAGACTGGACAAGGCGCTGCAGGGTGCCGCGAAGGAAGCTGTCTCGGCGTTGTTGATGACTGCCGTGGACCCGAGTCAGGTGATGAGTTCCCTAGAGACCCGCTTTGGTCGGCCGGAGTTCATCGTTCTTCAGCAGCTGTCTGTTTTGAGGTCCCTTCCTAGGTTAGCCTTGCAAGAGTCTGCTCGAGATTTGAATGTCTTCGCCTGCCGCATTCGTAACTGTGTGGAGGTGATCCGAGAGCTCCGCCAGCATGAGTACCTGGCCTCTCCGGAACTCGTCAATACCATAATAGGTAAATTAACGCCAACATTAAGATATAGGTGGGCGGACTTTGCTTCAACACAAGAAATGGGTAAGTTGAAGCTTGAACTTTTGGCAGATTTCTTAGACTTCGAGTCAACTAAATTGTTGAAATTTGGTTTAGTATACTTTTTTTTTTTTTTTTTTTTTTTTTTTCCTGGCCCTTTGTCAGGAGACAATATTGCCAATGTCAGGTTAGATTAAGTTCGTTGGGTTAGGCTTATCACAACATAAAACAAAAACAAACGAAAATTATAACCAAAACTGAAGGAGCTAACATAATACTCTGAAAGAAACAAATAAATGAAATACATACATAATACAAGAACTAAGTAATCAACATAATTAAAGTTTAATATTATTACATTTTATGAAATGGGGGGGTTTAGTATACACAAACAATTTGGGTGAAAGCCGTGACAGTCAAAACAATGTCAAAAACCAAATTACTTCAGTTGCTAAGCAACCTGCCAGAGTTTATGCAACTTCTTCTAAGTCTACCAAAGAGTGTGCATACTGCATAGACAAGACTCATGTGATCACAGACTGTGAAAAATTCATAGCACTGTCCATAGACGATCGTTGGCGGTGGGCCAAAAAGAATAAGATTTGTTTCCGTTGTTTATCCAAAGACTTGCACAAGTACAACAAGTGCGAAAAGTCGTGTCAAGTTATCGGATGTCGGTACAGTCGTAGGCACAACACCCTACTTCACCCAATAAGTTCGGAAACTCTTCATACTACTATTACGGAGCTGCCTGATCATTCTGCCCAAATAGTTGGTCAGCCTGAAAAGGAGCCAGTAGTCACAATTGTATCTCACAGTTCCCAACCCACGGAACAGAGACCGTTACTCAAGGTAATTCCTGTTAATATCAGCGGTCCCATAGGTAGCATAGATACCTTTGCTCTCTTAGATGATGGGGCCACCGCTTCATTTATTGATCAATCCGTGGCAGACACCATCGGTGCGGTGGGTCCAAAGGAACCTATTCGTGTTAACTGCATTGGCGGTCTCACTAAAGATTTGGAGGTAAGTTTTGTGAATATCACGGTGAAAGGTCGTCATAGTTCAGATATTCATAATTTAACTGTTCGATCTATTCCAAACCTGGCAATAACAAGTCAATCTGCATCCTCAGAGCGGATCACAGATTATGAATATTTGCGCGATTTAGCTGATTCTCTGTGCTATGACGATGCAAAGCCTACACTTTTGATTGGAATAGATAATTGGCATCTCACATACTCTAAGACAATTCGATGTGGCACTCCATCTCAACCGGCTGCCGTTTTGACCCCTTTGGGTTGGGTATTATACGGGTTTTCTTCGAGCAAAGCTAAACCAGTTGACTTCATAAATCACGTCATGGTAGAGCATGAACCTGATGATTATACACTGGACACACTCATCAAAGAATATTACAAGTTTGACTCTATAGGCATAAAAAGTAAGGACTGCCGTTCTCCCGACGATCAAAGAGCATTGAGTTTATTGGAAGAGACTACCCAACGTCTTCTTCAGGTCGTTTTCAGACAGGCTTATTATGGAGAGAAAACATTGGGCAGATTCCGGACAGTCGGGATCTCGCCTTGTCACGTTTTAAAACTTTAGAAAATAAATTAACAAAGGATTTTGAATATGCCAACAGATACAAACATAATATTCAAGATATGTTGGATAAAGGATACGCAGAGATATGTACTCACATCCCAACAGCACCATCTACAGTCAAATGGTATCTTCCTCACTTCGGGGTGATACATCCTCAAAAAAAAAAGCTTCGCGTAGTCCATGATGCCGCAGCAAAGTTTAAAGGTGTAAGTTTAAATTCATTACTACTAACAGGTCCAGATCTGCTTCAGCCACTTCTTGCAATTTTAATGCGGTTTAGGGAAGGGCGAATAGGCCTTTCAGCCGACATCCGCGAAATGTTCCCTCAAATTAAAATTAGACCAGAGGACAGGGATGCTCAACGCTTTTTTTGGCGTGACTTTGAGGACCCCAAACAACCACTGTTAGAGTACCGCATGTCCTCAATGATTTTTGGTGCAGTATCTAGTCCTTGTACAGCCTTGTATCTTAAGAATAGGAATGCCATCGAAAATCAACAGGAGTACCCTGATGCTGCAACAGCAATTATTAATAATACGTACATGGATGATTATCTTGGAAGCTGTGACAACGAGCATGAAGCTGCGCTTTTAGCATCCGACATAGTCACTATTAATGCTGCAGCTGGTTTCGAGATGAGGGCTTGGGTATCAAATTCTTCTCAAGCTCTTTCCAAGTTACCTCTTGATTTTCGTGCTCATGGAGTTACAGAGGTAAACGTGGGCCCAGTCTCTCAATCACAGGTACGTGTCCTGGGTGTAAGCTGGAACGTTGTTGCCGATTCACTGTCATTACCACTTAACTTTTCTGCTAGTTTGCCGCCAAACCTTACTAAGCGCAACGTACTTTCTAGTTTGATGAAAGCTTATGATCCCCTTGGCCTTCTCACTCCAATAATTATGAAGGGTCGAGTATTATTTCAAAAGACATGGAGATTAGCAACAGCGTCCCTCCTCGCACTGCGTCTCTGAGCTCGCTCCTCTCGGCTCGTCCGGCGCGGGGGTGGGGGGAGTCTTGTGTCCGCGTCATCACGCGTTCTTCGGTGACGTCATTCCGGTCGGGTGTTCCATCATCGAGGTATCGTTGGTGCTTCCACCAACATATAGGTACATGAAAATTTCCCGTTTTAAAAAATGAATGTTATTTTAGTAAAATTACGACTATACACCACGAACTTTACTATTCTCCTGCTGACGTTTCGTTGACCATTTAGAGAAAACATGATTGAATGATGAAACATGAAAATATGATGAAAACTCTATACATACCCCTTGTAGTTTATTTTTCTGTGAGTTCTGCGAACCTTGTGTGTTGGTAGTGCGAGCCGGCGCCAACTGCGCCCGCAAGCGCGTCATTTCCTCACTCTCTGTCAGATTTGACACACGGTCCCTGGGTAAAACAATAGTAGATTGTATCATAAGGGAGCAAAATAATATTTTTACGGCGAGGGCGCTTTTTTGAATCCAGAACGAAGTGAGGGATTCTAGAGTAGAATCCCGAGCATAGCGAGGGATTCTTTAGTAGAATCCCGAACGTAGCGAGGGATTCAAAGTACGTCGCCCGAGCCAAAAATATATTTTGCGCCCGAGTGTTACACTCTACTTTTCATCACCCACTATGAGAAAATAAAAGGCGCCTCATATTTTATTTCAAAACAAAACCATGAATTTCTAACAATCCGTGAATAACTTATCATTTAAAAAAAAGACTTCCGCCGTTGTATTCGACTAAATATTTGGATGAAAAAAAATTTATGAAAGAACCATAGTGGTGAAAGGATTATGATACTTTCTGAATGCAAATGCTTGGTTTGTTGCTGAAAATATCAAAATCGCCATATGTATGCCTACAATATTTGAGGAGTTCCCTCAATTCCTCGTGGATTCCATCATCAGAACTGGATTCTGAAAAAAATGGGACCAATCTGGAAGTATATCTATTCAAATAAAAAAAGAATTTTCCAAATCGGTTCATAAACGCCGGAGATATGAGGTAACATTAAAAAAAAATACAACCGAATTTAGAACCTCCTCCTTTTTGTAAAGTCGGTTAAAAATGACGAAATCGTGGGCCGTCGTTTCTAATTTGTTTTTTTTTATTCAGCTGGTGGCGCGACTATGGGCCGTCATACCAGCCAGTCTTTGATTATATACACACATAATCAAAGCAGCCAGTATTTATTTAAACAATATTTGCGTTCCCCTTCTTTGGCGCTGAACACTAAGATGATCCAAATTTAAAAAGAGCGCGGAAAAGATAATTGCGGCGCACTTATTTGTGTTTGATTCTTTTCAAGATGTTCCAAATTCAAAAAGGGCCGTAAAAGATAATTGCGGCGCACTTATTTGAGTTCGATATATTCCAAATTTAAAAAGTGCGCGGCAAAGATAATTGCGGCGCACTTATAGAAGCTTCATACAGAAAACACCACCTTTGGGTGCACTTAAAGGCGAACCAAGTCGTCCTTTTCGAATAGATGGGATGAAAACATTATTGGGTAATGTGGTTGTGGTTTACAGCACCACAGTGGAGAGGTATTAAAGTTACACAGGATTTTTCATTTTATAAAGCAGGAATGTTTACAATTTCACACTTTCACAGCGGTCCATTTACGCACGAGTTATCGCCGGTTTTTTTTTAAAAGTAATTCTTAAATACCTATAGTTTTTATCAACATAAAGTTTTCATATAAAGTTATTATAAAATTAGAAGAATTTATTTTAGAAATAAAACAAATTTATATATATGTATTAAATTTTTTTTTGTTTTTGTAGAACTCAACTTAGAAATGCCAACCGCGCGGGCCCCGGCCGCGAAACGCAATTGTACAAGCTTAATTACTATGTAACTATCTATAAATATAGTTGAGCCGTTTTAGTTGATCAGAGGGTATTGCCCACTGCTCAACTATTAATAGTTGAGCAATTACCAGTTGAGCCTTTGGCACTACCCACTGCTCAACTTGATGCATTTGAGCAATCTAGTTGAGCAGTGGAGAAGTAGTGGTTATTTACTGTCACACACACTTTAATTTTTTGTGAGCGTTCTTAAGATCATTAGCTCACCACTAGCAGCATTCATCAGAAGGATTAGTTTGTATTTGGTAAGTGAGGAGTAAACAGCACTGGAAGCTCGTCACCTTTGTCCCGGTCCCCGTATTCTCTATCTCGAGACAGGTTTGCAAAAGGCGTAAATTGTACGATCATTGCTGCCAAACGTATCTTTTCAAATACAAAAGTTACCGTTTGACAACTAGGGGACGAAGCATCCCCCCATTGAATACAGTGGGCACAGCTCTGCTTAGCTTGGGGCTAGATAATGTTGTGAGAAGTGCATTATTATTATTTCAGTCATTTATTTTCAAACACAGGCTTAACCTGGACCTTTATGAAGCATTACTGGGGCCGTATTAGCCAACAGCAAGAGGCCCTTTTACAATTAGGATATAAAAAACATTATTGTTATGGTGGATGGAAGACAGAGGCCCAATTCTCTAAGTTATTTTAAAACTACACTGAAAGTTGACCGAATCGAGACTGAACTGTAAATTGACTGAAAGTTGAATTTCTAGTCCCTCATAAATAACAATTTAGTCTACTTTCAATTCATGGTGACCAACATTAGAGTAGGATAGTTATATATATATATAATTGGAAAGAGTAAAGAGAGACTCCATCTTATACTAAAATTAACGAAAAAACTTTGAATCGTTCAAGTTTCGGTCACATTTCGATATAATCACATTACAGTGTTGTATTTTATGTCAGGAGAATACCATTTCTGACATTTAAGACATCGACACAAGATCGAAACATGATCCGAACTCTATTTTAACAATTTTTTTAGTTAGTGAATTGGGCCTCAGATGATTAAACTATTGTGGAAATGGATGAAAGTTGGTGCTATTGTAAGGAGAACATGGTAATTGAATGTTTATTGGGCTATTATAATATGAGAAACGGCACCTGCCAATTCTAAATGATTGAAAACGATTTAGGCAGGTGGTGACTTGCCGTTCAATAAACGGGCCCCTTAAATGTGCCGCCAATGAAGGCAGCGTAAGGGGCAACGTTGGCATGGACGGCTAAAGGGTGTTGAGAGGTGTGCCGCAGTTTCACTAAGCGCTACTACCGGCTTTATGCCTTTAGCACTTCCACCCTTGGAGCATAGGTTTCGCTCTTGCGCCTCCACCCTCGGCCAGCCAGCTAAGGCAAGCCGAGGGTCAGGGGTCTCTGTTGACCCCAGGGAGTAATGGGGCTCCGCGGTGTCGCCACTCACCGAATGCTCGCCACAAGCGTGTCCTGCGGTTTTGTTATTATTATTATTATTGGTTTTTTAGTCAAACTATTTTCTGCTTTATTTCCAATAGTCAACGTCAATAATATCAAGCTAATTACCTGAACTCTTGAATCTCTTTCCGTTCCTCCATGTGAATCATCTGAGCAGCCTTGGCTTTGGTCTCCTCGACCAGGTCCAGAAAGCCCACCTCATCATCATCCAGTCCACGGATCATGTTCTCTGTAGAGTAAAGTATACTTTTTAAGAAGATAGCAAGTGTTAGCTCAACCACAGGAAAATGCTAAGGCTGTATTTTTTATTGTAGGGGTATTTTGGGAGTTGTTGCTGTGGTGTGTCCGGCCTAAGAATAGACCCGTTCGTCTCCTCCTGTGGTTGTCGTAAAAGGGGTTATACCAGGGGATGGGCAGCAGCATCCACCTTAGTACTCAACACTAATAATGCAATCAATAATCTGCCCGCACAGGGTGGTGATTATGGCAATTCCCCCACATTAAATTACTATGGGGGAAACCTCGTCCAACAGTGGACATTTATCGATGATGAATAAACTTCTATAGGCTCTTCTTTGCCTGCAAATAAAATACTGTTAAGGACCACGCATACGGCTAGTCATAACATGACTATATATTATCCTTTTCCTATAATATTGAGGCCTATATAAAAATATAGTACAATAATCTAAAATATATGCATATTACACCATAACAACCAACAGTCACATACATGGTCCTGCTCCTACACTAGGATTCCGTGTTGTGGGTGTCAGGAACTACAAGTACCATGGTACCACAATACCGAGACCCCGAACAAATATTTGCAGATCATACAAACATTAGTCCCACGGCGGTAATGAAACCCGCAACCGTCGCGCCACAGAGGTCGTCATTATATTTATGCCAAGGCGTCAGAAAAGTTTAAAAAAAGATCAAAAACTTTTGGTTATCCTCTAAATTTCTGTGGAATTGTAAAAGAACAGTGAATAGACCATGGAACTTACTAAGTTTGTGAGCCTCCTCATACTCAGCTTCTTTCTTCATCCTCTGCTCTTCGAGGCGCTGGAAGAGAGGCCGCGTGTCGTACGGGTCTTCAGGGGCCTCTGTAACAGTATACGAGTGTTGTGTTACAAGTAGTAGATAATCTATCCTGCTCTCCATCATCGACGCCTTCAGACACACTTCAACAGTGTTGCCACCAACCCAAAGTCCTGCTCCGTTACTTTAAGGAGCTGGGCTGGCTGGGGTAGGGTTAGCACATGGGGACAATGCACAATACACCCCACAGCGGGACGTCAGTACAACCAACACCATTAATTGTTGTCTGCCAACACCATTAATGTACTGAATTAATTTCATGTAGTAAACTGACCGGAACATGAACACAGACATAAGGCGAGAGACAGAGTGACTGACAGCACATACAAAATTAAAACCTTAAAACCAAAACCTACTTACCTACCTAGTACCTGGTTACCAAACTCAGTGATCAGTACCCCCTCAGTGAACACTTTCAAAAATAGCCTAGACGAAATTTAAAGTGCACTGACTAACTTTAAGATATTCATGCATCAGCTACGAGAGCTACCGTGTATTACAAATAATAACAATAAATGGAGTTGGGCAGCACACTCGTTAAGAGGTATTGACAAGTGGAACAATGAAGTCACAGCCTGGTATCTAAGAACTGGGAAAATAAACATAGGAAGACATAACATAACACCCAACAGACACTTAAAACAGTCCTGCAGGGCTATTTTAAAATGTTCAGAAGGGTTTCCGCTTGGATTCGTTAGTTTTTCAATTCGATGTGGTAAGTAAGAAACAATAATCACTATATCCAGCAGCCAGTTCCAAGTCTGTTACAGTAAAATAAAATTAGAAGTGCCTCTAGGCGTAGCTTGCCCAGTTTTGATACAAGATGACTGTGATATTCGTTTATGGTATTATGATCGTACCCAAATAAAAGACTACCGAACTCTAATCAATAGGTTAAAATGTCGTACCTAACCAAATATCTAATCATTAGTAAAATAGAATATTCTGATGTTGTTGACCATTAGACAAGATCCAAATGCAAGACATGAAGGTATATAAAAGATGGGATAAAATAAAGGTAACTCAGACCGTGATAATGTTTATCAACACCAAAAATAAGCCTTAACATCAGTTGCAAGGATATTATCAATCTCACCTTGAGGCTGGTCTGCTGTACGGACCTTCTCCCATTCCTCTTGGCGACGCCTCCGCGCCTCCACGATCTCGGTTTCCGAAATAAATCCTGAGCTCATGGTTCACAAATTGAAAGAGAAAATTTGTTTGAGGATGAGGAAATCAAATCACAAAAACTCGCACAATCAACCTCAAAAATAATCAACCGAACCGATTGGCCATAGAGAAAATAAATAAGAGACCACGGAAGAATGAAAGAGACTTAGAATAATGAGAATGTGCTTGTCATTATTCTGAGTTGCGATTGGCTGGCTGGCTGGCCCAAGAGAATATAAATAAAGAAGAGAGAGGTAAAAGCAAAGCTCACAGACAAGATACGAAACTTTACTTTAGCTTTCGTCCACGGACGAAATTAACTTTCGTCAAGCTTTCGTCCGAGAACCCTAGGGAATAATATATTTGACAGTGACAGCTAACAGTCAAACCTACACTGACAGTGATCCATGTTATCTTTCTTGGATTATTTGTTGATTCCTTGATTTGTATAAAACACAATTGTACAGACAGGGACAGGGATTTCCTTTTGTGTTTCCCTTGAAACTGTGAATTAAAGACGAGCCTAACATGTCTGAGGCAGAAGTCAAGGAACCAACCAAGCCTAACGGGGAGAATAACCAAAACAAAAATGTCGAAGATGGAAAGAACAAGTTGGCGGTCAGGTGCCAATTTTGCGGTTCTAAGATATTGGAAAAACAAATTGGACAATATATGGTAATCGAGGTCTGTACCTACAAGCCTTATCTATTATCGAATGTCTTCATAAATCGCTAGAATCATGTTCACAAACTGCTGAGCACTGCAACTGTAAGCTATTGTATGTGACGGTCGATAGCTTACATGGCGCGGCGGGCGAGTAGCCGGCTGAGATGCAGGAGGTTGTGGGTTCGATTCCCGCTGCGGGACAAATGTTTGTATGATCTGCAAATATTTGTTCCGGGTCTGGGTGTTATGGTATCATGGTACTCATAGTTCTTGATACCCACGACACAGGGAATCCTAGTGGGATCAGGACTATGTATGTGACTGTTGGGTGTGTAGTGAACTGGCCATCAGGATCTAGGATCTGGTCTTTATCTCAGTATCTGTCTCTGGGTGATGAACGCAATGGTATTGCAGTTAATATTCAGGTCCCCTTCCTCTTACGTTGGAGCTACACTACATTGCATGGAGTCACACTTTGTGGTTGTCATCCCATACAATGTACAAGTGTACTTTGAATAGGTTGAACCAAACAGCAACCATGCTGTCTAACTCTTAAGAGACTGGGGTAGCAGGAGAGCCCACACACATCCACTCATCGATGTATTCACACATTCACATACCCACAACCACAACTTTCTTAATATTTTAGTTTTTATTTTGGTATTTACCATTTTAGTTTGTAAGTTTTTCTTTTCTATAATGGAACCTGGCCCTATTGTGTTAAGGAGGAGGGCGCTGGCACTGCTTCTCTGTTATTTTTATAACTTTTGCAGTTGTCAACGTTTTTCATTATTATGATTCCACGTGTATATAGTTACAAACAGATTTTTTTTTTTTTTTATTCCTTTTTAAGAATTATTTATTAATATTTTCAGAAAGAGCTCCCAGAAATCCACCAAGCTAGCAATGCTGAGAGTATCAAGAAGGAAGTTATAAAAGAGTTCTATCATGTCAAAGACATGTATATTTTTGAGAACATAGGTTTTACACATGAGGTTGATAACTGTAAATATCTTAGTTGTGCAGACTGTGAAGCCGGGCCATTGGGATGGTACGATATTAGCACTAAGCAGAGCTACCTTGCACTATCTAGGGTAGTGCACGAGTAAACTCCAACTGCTTTAGCACTGAAAATTCTAATTCTAGGAATTCATTACATGTATTAAATACAATCTAGGAAACTTCAAGTCGAAGATAAATAATCTTGTAAGTATCTTTAACCACATGTCACTTTCCATAAGGTGAGATAATGGTTGAAAGCTTAAAAAAATGTCTATGGTAAAATTGAATTTACAAAAAAGGCTTGGTCTCATAAAATTATAAATTATTATGTAGTTGTAGTTCGGATAAAATAATGTATATTTCATTATGTTATACTTTAGCTTGACCGAACGATAATTAAATTAATAAATCAAATAAATAATAAAAAACAAAATTACCAAGGATCCTATTTTTTTATTACAGAATAAGTATAATTTTTTTATTTTTTTTGTACAGTGAGATGGTTTTAGATTGTGGTAGAGTCAGTTGAGAAAGAGACCGGTCGTAATTTACGCATTCTTGTTGCAATTAACCTCTGTAAGCAAAATGCGTAAATTGGGTAGTCGCAAGAGCGTGATTTCTAATAGAAACAGCATTGAAATTTATTGAAACCAAAAGCAACAGAATTACGTAATCGCGCCACATGTAAGGACCACCTCAATCTCTTAAACTGAAGACCAGAGGCCCAATTCTCTAACTAACAAAATAGTTAAAACAGAGTTCGGATCATGTTTCGATCTTGTGTCGGTGTCATAAATGTCAGAAATGGTATTCTCCTAGCTCAGAATAGTTGTATTCTAAGTAAGGAGAATACCATTTAATATTAACACCACTGTAATATTAATCGAAATGTGACCGAAACTTGAAAGATTCAAAGTTTTTTCGATAATTCTAGCTTAAGTAGATGGAGTCTCTTTTTACTCTTTCCAATTATATAATATATAACTATCCTACTTACTCTAATGGTAGTCACCGTGAATTGAAAGTAGACTAAATTGTTATTTATGAGGGAGCAGAATACCAACTTTCTGTCAATTCACAAGTCAGTCTCGATTCGGTTAACTTTCAGTGTAGTTATAAAATAATTTAGAGAATTGAACCTCTGATAGAATCCGTCAAAGGCAAAAGTTTTTGTAGTCTTTTTGTTGTCAAAAAGGTGTTATCAAACATTTTAAGAATGTGTAAAAATAAAATTGTAACAAGATATAAATTATTTTGAATGTAGACTTACATAATTAAATCTAGTAACTTGTATAAAAATGTAATTTTACTACTCAAAATACAACACGTCAACATTCCCGAAAATAAACTTTATTATTTCATTATCATACATCTTCTTTAGAAGTCCACTGCTGATCTAGACCTCCTCCATAAAATACAATGGGAACGATCGGCATAATCACCACGATTGGCAGGTGGATTGATGATCGCAGTACTCATGTTGAGTACTCAGGTGGATGCTTCTGCCTATTCCTGGTGTAATTAGCCTGCTTTTACGACATCCATGGAAGGAAATGGAGGGGTACTTATATTCATAGGCCGGACACACCACGGCACATATTATGAGTTAAAAAAATTGTTTTTCATAGTAACAATTAAATTTTGGTGTTGAACCTAGTGAAACCCCCTAGTTATAATACTTATTCATACTTTATTGCACATAAAAAAAACAAAAAGGTGGGCTTAATGCTAACAGCATTTTCTACCAGGCAAACCTGGTTTGTGACAACTGGTGGTTGGCGTACTACATACTTAATAAATTCTACCTAGTAGTTGGTAAGTAGGTACACTAATTTTACTACTAAAGCTTATGAACTAGGCCTTCAAACATAGACCCGTAGGAAATTAGGTTAGATTTTTTTCCGTGAATATTACAAGCTTGGACGAATTGTGATAATTCGTCCAAGATTACAAGACATTCTTATCTTTGAATTTTCTGATATCATTACCAGCTGTTCTATACTTTCGGCACTAAAGTATTCAGTTTCCGTGGTGTAGCGGTTATCACATCTGCCTAACACGCAGAAGGCCCCCGGTTCGATCCCGGGCGGAAACATACTTTTTGCGTTTTTGGCAACAAGGTTTTGATTAGATTCTGTGGCATACATCTCAATAAAAAAAAAACAAATAAAATTCATATTTACAATACATTTTTAACATTATAATGGGCATAGAGGTACCTACTTTTGCCTAAATTGTTGTTATAATTTTGTTAGGCGCTCACGAAATTAGTAGGTAGGTTAGGTATACAACTGAGTTTTTTTATGAAAGTTAGCATCATAATAGAGGTACCTACCTACCTACCTACTTATTGTGAGTGCATTGCATATATAATGGTATCTGGTGGTTTTGTCATAAATGTAAGTTTGTTTTGCCGTGGTGTGTCCGTCCAAAGAATAGACCCCTCCTCCCGTGGATGTCGTAAAAGCCGGCTAAGGGATTACACCATGGGATGGGCAGCAGCATCCACCAGAGTAGGTACTCAACATGAATACTGCGATCACCAATCCGCCTACCAAGCGTGGTGATTATGGCAATTCCCCCCTTTGTATTTATGGGGGAGGCCTCGACCAGCAGTGAACGTCTAAAGGCTGGTGATGATGATGAAGTTTGTTTTATTATAAAATTCACACAAGTAACAAGTACCTAAGTTACAAGTACAGTAATAAGGCTCAGCAGCGCCCTCAAATTCCACGACGGGTCTCTTCCTGAACTGACTCTATTACCAGACCAGCATATGAATGAAAAAGGCCTTTTCGATTTTCCAATTTACTTATAGCCCCTAGGGCCGGAATCCGGAAAAACTTCATAGAACATATATAAGTTCGTGGTAACGAGTACTTACTCTTCCTGAGAGATGTAAACATTTTTAACCAATTTATATAACTACTTACCTCATACTTACCTACGAAGTTCAACAATCTTCTATTTCTATAGTACATATTTATAACACTACTCTGCGCTCAGGATGACGACAAGAAAGTGAGGTGAGGTAGGTAATTACCGCAAGTTCACTTAGTTGCTCCGGGTCTGGGAAGTACGACGCACGCCAAACCGACAAACGAAAACAAAATGCCATCCTGCGTATTTCGAAAGTGCAAAAATTATACAGCGACCACAAAAGGAAGAAAAGATATTACATTTCATTCGTAAGTATTACAAAATGTTATTTGTATTTGTATTTATTTATTGCTAACATGTACTACTAATAGGTCTTATTTTTATTGTTAGTCAAGTAGGTACATGAACCCCGTCAGGGCGCTGCAATTTGGAGTCAAGATCAAGAATAAAAATTACAGGACAATACTTATGTTAGTTATTAAAATACAAGTCAAAACAATTTAAAACAATGTCATAATCACATAAGACTAGAAATAGGGAGGTTTATCAAATTTAATCTCTCTCATGTATACAATACAATAATATGTCAAAACTAAAAGAGTTATTGTTTGTTTAATTGTTTTACGCTTAGAATAAGGACCAATCTTTATTCTAAGGTTTTACGTCTACCACTATTATATCCATTTATTTGCGGCGTTGCCGCTCTGACACCTACACGACCGATATGGGTTATACATTTCGCGTACGACAGAGAGACACGAATGTATGCGGCCGGCCGGCCGCGATTTTAGGGTAGAATGGGTTAGTTAGATACAGTTCGATGTTCACAACAAGCAATATGTATTTTACGAACGTTTCCTATTGGATATTATTTATTATTATATATTATTTATTTATTTATTCGGTTTAATGGGAAGTTTTCAGGAAGGGAACTAAAAAGAAAAAATAGTTCTTAAAAATCCGGTAGATGGCGGTACACACCGAACACAGTTGGGGCTGACCGACAAAATTTAGAGAACCAAATCTGGACAGGCGCCATCTATGTATGGATTTAGAACTATTTTCTTTTAGCTGTCAGAAAACTTCTCATTGTTTATGTAGGTAGCTACTACATAATACACTGTCTCAAAATAATTACATTACTGTATATTTCAGAATTCCTCAAGATGGATTGATCAGAGAGAAATGGTTGAAAGTTATCAGAGAACAAAGACGAGAAGATGATTGGATGCCAACGTCTTACTCTAAGATTTGTTCACAACATTTTATGGTAACGGATGTTTATGTGACAAAAAAAAATGTTTGTAGACTAAATAAGTCTGCAGTTCCAGTAATAATTAAGGTAAGCATTTGTTAATAATATTTTATATTATATTTTTTTGTCTTTTGCTAGGTGGTATTCGTAATTAGCAATATTTAATGAAATACTACTTACCTACTTACTTTTATTTTTGGTAGATAGTTGAGATAAAATACAATTTTGAAACAAAATTTTGCACGCTACAAAATAATTAAAGTAAAAGATAAGACATACATACATATACACCTATATGTATACATACATGAACCCTGAAAATAATACACTCCTTTTTTGGGACAGTCGTGACAAAATAAACTTATAAAATAAAGTATGTTAAGTAGATACTTACCTAATTATTAATCGGATGATGAATCTCATTGGCCTTGAACTTTAATAATGTATTTATGTAGTTCATAAATGCAATACTAACTCATATCAGGATACTATACCTACAAGCATATATTCATCATCATCATCATCATCATCATCAGCCTTTACTGGTTAGACGTCCACTGCTAGACGAGGTCTCTCCATAGAATGCAATAATTATCGAGCTTGGCACGATTAGGGTTTCTAGTATTGATGTTAAGTACTCAGGTGGATATTGCTGTCCATCCCGGTGTAATCCCTCAGTCGGCTTTTACGAATCACAACAATGGCACAAATATTTATAAGTTGAAATTAAAATATGTCCCAAAAAAATCCGACCCTGCGGGACTGGTACCCGCTTTTTAATGTTATCCATAAAAGTGTTTATCAATTAAACAAAATAAATTTATAATTACTTACCTATGTTTAAAATAGGCGATTGGCATTCGAGCTAAAATGAATCGACCGCGTTGCCATGGGCAGGCTTGACCCAACTTACCCTTGCTTGCCGATTGCCCCTAAACCCTACGAGCAACACGGAACGCAGCGTTCCCCTCTGTCAAACTACAAGCGAAAGTAGGCATATATGCGTTTAAAAAAACTAGTTGCGCTCGGATTTGTAACTAGATCGAGTCCAGTTGCGCGAGTGAACGCTGCAGTACTGAAAATGCCGAGTTGCTCAGTTTTCTGTTGCAAAAAGAAGTCTGGAACATCAAGCTTTCAAAAAGATGGTGTTACATTTCACATGTAAGTAAATCCTTCTCGTTTTATTGCTATTTAATTACATCTAGACACCAATTTCGTATACTTATTTCATTCTAATATAATTGTTGGATTTGTTTACCAACATCGAGTCCGCTCGCCCGTACAAATTTCGGATCGGTCGAGCGAAAATCTCACTTCTCGCCGATGGACAACTTAGTGACGTTACCTTTACATATTATATTATTGTGTATGTATCGATAAAGTTCGATAAAGTAATCGGTGGCTGGCGTATTACACCATGAATTTTTATTCACCATAAAAAATTATATGGTTGTTCAGAGAATCAAACTGAACAACTTTCACTATGGGACCGCCTTTGAAATCGGAAAAAAAAGCTTATCTTTATTTCATTGAATTTTTTATTCACTGATGAAAACATTTTGATTTTTATTGATTAAAAACTTATCCCACTTTTTGTGTTTATAGGTTCCCGAATGATCCCCAACTAAGGGATGAATGGAAAAAATTTTGCAATAACAAGCGAACCTGGGATCCCAAGAGGACAAGTGTAATTTGCTCAACTCATTTCCAGACATCCAATTTTGAAGTCCTTGCGAATAATAGGAGAAGATTAGTAAAGAATACAATACCAAAATTAATACCAGACTGCCTTTGTGCCGTGAGTCTATTGAGTGCTTTCGATATAATAAGTAACTGATAGAAATGCATCTCACTTTTATATTTATTTTCTAGAGCCATCAATTACCCTTTGAATCATTTAACAACACGGTTGGGGCTTATAGTTCAGCTACACGTAACTGGTTGACATCTGTGGGTGGATCATCATCTCAACAAATTCAAGTGAGTCTACTTACGCCTCTAGAATATTATGTTAAAAAGAAAAATATGCTTCAATAATGATGACATGGTTTTCTTGTGTTTATGTTTTTACGACTGCTTTATATTTATAGACTAAGTTTCGGTACAACTTAACGTCACATGTATTATTTATAATTTATAAAGCGAATTAATGACAAAAATAGATGCTTTTTCCAATTTATTCCTATACAGCTTTGTCATAGTGGCTTATTTAAATTAGATATGAATGTAAAGTATATACATGCACAGTGCAAGTAGGCAGTGCAAATACCTACTATATTAATATTATTATATTTTAATACAAATTAGATTTATAAAACCTTATTCATATAAAAACAAAAACCCTAAAAACCTTATTCGTAAAATGAATATGATTGACTTTGAGTTTGTATATTAGTTTCTCTTTTTTTAGATTTACGATATAGTAGGTAACTAAAAAAGCTATTAAAGATTCGGAAGCTAAAGAGATTCGGTATTTTTTGAAATTTATCGATTTTCTTGTGTCGGACAGTTAAGTCCAGCCCTATTGCCGTCGAAAACATGTCAATGTTTTTTTTCTGTTTTTGTTATTGACATGTCATGTCAAAAATAGATAGAGGTTTGTCCTTATTCTGAGGTGTGCAAGGTTTGTTAGTGTGAGTGTCGTCATTACAGTGTTGTATTTGGATGTGTACCTATATACGGAATTGCGCTTGTGTGCACATTTCCCCCTGCAAAAAAAGGCAGAACTATTTGAATGGTAATATATCGCTAAGGCTACTCCCTCGCGGCAGGAAGTCCGTGTTGCTCGAAGCCTAAACCATGCTTGATGCAACTTTGAACATGACATAATTGTTTGTCTCTTTCTTAGAACAGGGTTTCCGCGCTTTGATTTTACGTTTTTTTTGTCAATACAAAAACATTAGAAAGTATTGCGCCGTTTTCTCAGTGGAGAGTGAAGGATTCTTACAGAGGCCCAAGCACGAATATCTAACGTTATCGAGACGCTAGCAAGACTATTGTAAACGTCAAATACAAACTTGCAAAAATTTCATAGCATGGAATATCCAAACCTAATGTCATGGGGCACCCAATGTCAATATTTTGAAATCTATTAAATAAATGCCGCTACAATAAATGTGCCGTGGTGTGTCTGGCCTGAGAATTGATCCCTCTTCCGTCTTGCGGACGCTCAAGGACATGCCGGACGCTCGCTAGATAACCGCCAAATAAACCGGTGTTAAAAATCAGTTGACTGACACCCTCGATAATCAGTCGGTGACGTACATCGCACGTGATCGGTGGTGGTGTGTCAGTACCTACAAAATGCCTAATTGTGTTGTAAAAACATGCAAAAACTACGTGAGCAAGTGTAACATCAAAAAAGGTGGCATTACATATCATCGGTAAGTCAAGATTTTGTATATTGAACTTTCCTTAATTAGAGAAAACAATTTTATTTTCTTGTTAAATGATGGGACGCTCGCTATTATTACCGCCAACGCCAACTCAAATGGTGTTAAAAACAGCCGAGTCACACCGACAATAATCAGTCTGTGACGTACATCGCGCGCGATCGGTGGTGTTTGTGACAGCCACAAAATGCCTGATTGTGCTGTAAAAAGCTGCAAAAACCACTACAAAAAGTGCAATTTAAAAAAAGGTGGCTAGGCGTTTCATATCATCGGTGTGTCAAGATTTTGTATACCTATTAAACTTGCCATAATTATAGAAAACAATTTTATTTTCTTGTTAGATCGCTCTCCAATTCAATGAACGAGGCCCAATTCTCTTATTAAAAATTAGTTTATAAAGTTCGGGTCTCGTACCGATCTCGTGTCGATGTCCTAAATGTCAGAAATGGTATTCTTTTAACCTAAAATCTTTGATTATTTACTTGTCTAGATAGAGCGTGGCGCTGCAACGGTAAAAAAATAGATGGCCAGGCCGGGCACGCATGTAGGAGTGTTCACGCACACAGATGAATTGCCTTACACTGTAATTACTAGCGCGCTGAGTCCCATGTTTGTTTGCGTAATGTTGCCAGCTTTTAAAGAATTTCCACAAAGTTGACAAAATATGCTGTGATGTGAAATAACTTGAATAACCGGCCAAGTGCGAGATAGACTCGCGCATGAAAGGTTCCGTACCATCAAAGCGCTTTACCCGCGCTTTGCAAGGTTATAAATAGATTTGTACTGGTTATAGGGTATAATATATATTTTCGTCAATAAAATATTGTCTATTATTGTCTATAATATAATGTTAAAAATAAAACATATTTTGTTGCAATTTATTTATTTACATATATTTTTTACGATATATTTTCATGTAACAGGTACATATTTATACAATACTGACGACACAAATACTATGACATCACGGTATTTAGGTTTTCGTATAGCTATGCATTATTCCGGAAGGAGGAGGCCTATGTCCAAAAATGGACAACCCAATCTGGGGACTAAAGGCTAATATAATATAATATACTAATAGCTATGCATTTGTTATAAGGACATAATTAAATTTACTTATTGCAAATACTAACTGCAAAGATTCTGTTTTGTCTATTACTATTTAGCTACTTCGATATCTGTATCCACGCAAAAGAGAAACTAGTACTTAGCAAAGGTCATCAAAGTTTACCAAATTAATATTTGGTGAACTTTAATGACCTTCTCTTTGTATTTGTTTTTTAAATAAATTACGTTTCGATTTTACATCGTGGCTTATGTTGTTTATTTTAGTTTCATGGTAATAGCGCAAGTCCAAATATTTTTCAACAATTAATCTCATAAGATTTGTCTGGTGGAGAAAGCCACAAACGTGATTTGTTTTCACTGGGAAATAATTTGGTCCTCCGACAAAAAGTTTCATTGTACAAGAAACAATTTTCGAGTAGTTCATGGGGGTCATTCGGAAATCTTGTCTTATAAATTTTCGAATGACGCTTTCAGTAGCTCTGCAAACAGAATATACATCCTGAGATGCATAGACAAGTCCGCCTTCGTCTCTCATCATTACAAGTTTTTGATATTTTGATTTTTCGGTTGTTGTTAAGCTGTCGAGGCACTCGATACATTTAATTTTTTTACGCAAAGATCTAACAACAAAACCTGCAATGTAGCCGACAATTTGTTGTATGTATTCAGATGTTTGCATAAAATCTAATTGTCCGATTGTGAAATCTTCATCTTCGTTACAGTTTTCCGTATCGTCGTCACTTTCTTCATCGTCTTTTCTGAAGGAGGGAACGGTTTCATTGATGCATTTCAATGATGAAGAGCACGATAGAACACTGATATTTTCAAGTGGAACACAATTTCCCGATGATGCTGATTTGAGCTCCATGTGGCATAGCAACTTTTTATAAATGCCTTTCAACTGACGAGCATTGGGGTTATCATTATATCCCCCATGCATCCGTACCGCACTAAAGAACAATTCTATGTGATCTTGACTGATGCGGTACGTGGTCAGATATTTTAATTTATTTGAATCTATAAGATTTTTATATAAGTACTGGACGCTTTCTAGGCAGATAAGAACGCCGAGAAATCCAGTGAAAGATTGCGTTTTTAAAACTGGGACATAGCATTTTGTGACCAATTTTTTTGATTTTTCATGATCGTGAAAAGTTCTTTTTCTCGAAACTTTTAAACTAAGGTTCAGCATCAAATCTTTTGCCTCTTTCAATACAGTAAATATTTCTTCTTTATTGCCAGGAAACAAAGGATGTTTGCATCCGTGTGCTTTTAAATTTCTCGAATTAAAAATGTCAAACATATTGTTCATGGTCATAATAAATTTTTCTGTGGCTTTACTTCCCACGAATTCGGGCAGCTTTAGCTCTTCTCGACAAAATTTAATTGCCAAGGCCACACTTCTGCTAAGAAGCTGGGTTGCTAATTTGACATTCATTATTGAGTTTCTGAAATCAATATGTCTTTTGGTAAGTCGGTTGGCCAGATGCAATCCGGTCTCATCTTGTAATTCGGCTAACTTTTTAACGAAATCCCACTTTATTTCATCCTCTTTGTATAAAAACACCTCTTTTGATTCGAAATGGTTTCTTATTAATTTCAGCATATGGCAGAAATCTAAAAATACTGCCACTTCATATTCAGCACATGGGTGCTTAAAGGTGGTTTTGAGTTCTTTCGGGTTTTTTTTGTATTTGCAACCCAACACTTCCATGGCGGATAAATTAGAGCTATGGCCATCAAAAGTTAGCGATACAACATCCACGCCTACTTCATGGCATTTAAACAATATTGTTTTTATAATATTGGCTTTCTGTTCTCCTGTCATACCATGTATTAAAAAATAACCCACAGGCAACTTCCATGACTCATTGAGACTTACGAGTAAAAACAAATATGCCTCTGACGCTTTCACTGTTATATTTTCTGAGGGGCCATTACCAATATCAATAAGACCTTCGTCCTGCATAGTCTTGCGATTAAAACATTTTTGCTGTCTAATAGCCATTTCGTCCGCGATCAATCCGCATATCATATTTTGATCAGATTCATTTCTTTTGGCTTGTAGAATTTTAAATGAATCTTCTGTCAGACCCGGTGAGCCATCAATGTTTGCATACCATTTAGACAATGTTTTAGGATGCGGGAGACACGTGTCGAATTTGCTTCTGACGTAACTATACGCCTTCGGTGATAGAAAATGTAATGTCAAGCAAAATTTTCTAAACTCGGGCTTATATTTCTTAACAGGTCTCTTGGAACCTGAGCACTTCTTTTTCATGTTTGAGTAAAGGTCTGCTGCAAATACATTACTATTCAAAATGTTATGCATATCATTATCGATGTATCTTTCTTTTTTTAAAGTCTGAATAATTTGTTTTAAAGAAGCTACCTTTCTTTTTAGTCGTAGATTTTGCCTCCTCAATGATTGGATTTTCAGCGTATGTTTCTTTTGAAGTATTATTTTTCTTCGCAATTCTGTCCGCAATTTTGATTTTCTTGGTGTGTCAAAAATGGAGTCCAGATCAGAAAAATCTTCTATGGCATTACTTGTATTATTGTCTGAAGTTTGTGCATTTGGCAAAGGGATGTTTGTGATACCAGATAATTCTACTTTGTTAGATCCAGATGGTCCCTAAAAGTAAAAACAATAAGTGTAAATTTATATTTATACAGGATACTGCACAGCTGATTGAACAAGTTATGAATAAATAAAAAAAGAATAGAAGAGAACATTTTACCATTTCATCTTGACAAATTGTTTTGCAATCGCTTTCTTTTCCTGCGTTTTCGAGTGAATTATCATCACTTTCCTCTTCGTGTGTTTCTACACCCGTCAAAAACAATGCCTAAAAATATAAACATGTATTATTTGAAGTGTTTTTACTAAAAACAATTACCGATCCCGGTAAATTACATAATTAGCAACAATATCTAAAAGTTTTTAATCGAGTAAGTATACTTCTATAAAATAAACTACAATAACAGAAACAACCGACTTCAAGCGCAAAGCGATGTATATGGGAATATTAATTATGAGCTTATTTTTAATCCAGGCAAAATTTAATCACGTCAATGGGTAGTCATACTCTAGTCTGTTAGACACAAAATGAGAAACACTAGGAAGCACTTCAAAATGATAAAGAAGAATAGATATCAAGTAAAACACATAAAACCTATTTAACCGACAAAATTGGGAAACCTGATAAACTGCTCCTTTTTTGT
The DNA here is from genome assembly GCA_951392215.1 of Epirrita christyi. Classification (NCBI taxonomy): domain Eukaryota; kingdom Metazoa; phylum Arthropoda; class Insecta; order Lepidoptera; family Geometridae; genus Epirrita; species Epirrita christyi. The sequence goes on from OX595858.1 coordinate 11,172,028, forward strand.
AGGTTAAGTTGGGTGAAATTTGATTAAAAAAATCACGCACCTTGCATGGAATCGATCCTTTTTTTAATCTACGACGACCTTGGTTGTTAGGTAAATACAAATCCTTGGAACGAAAATGATCCGAACAGATGACAGTAGATGCAACCGGTTGCCAGAGATCTTCGCCACGGCTTTTTCTTATTATATTTAGCCACTTACTCCTTAAAATTGGATCTGTGGGTATGCTGCAAACAAATTATAATAAAAAGTTACTACTTAATATTATGCATGCCTCAATAACTACCAACACAAGCAGCTTATTCTCCATAGCTGAGGCATCACTACCCAGTATTTCAACAATTTCGAATTTTTTTATGACTTTTAATAAATCTAAGCCCATCAAAGAAAACCGCATTAAAATCGGGCTATTAACTAAAGATATAAAGTATACAGCAGCGCCCACGTGCACCAATCAAACGTCAACCCATCACAGAAGACCGCATCAAAAATAGGACTAGTAGTTTTGAAAATAAAGGTAAAATTGGTTTCCATAAACTTTATCGTTTTGATAGATTATGGTTTTTTTACTCAAAAAATTCTGATCCAAATGTAAAAATATTTATGGGACCACTCTTGAAACATGACCTACCTAGTTTTTTTTTTATTAAAATCGGTTCATAAATAGCGGAGTATTCACGTAACATACCCACAAAAAATCTTTCAGAAGAATTGATAACCTCCTTTTTTGAAGTTGGTTAAAAATAAACTAAAAACCCGACTGCAAAACGTATTTTGCGATACGCCACCACCTCGGGCACAGGGACACAATGGTCCAGGGCATACATACATATATACAACGAAACAGATTTCTCACGGAACCCTAAAAATATATCGTACATACATTACACACCTCTAAATCTTCTTAGAAAAATATGGTACAAAAATATGTCTACATTTGGGTATTATTCAATTTGGAAGCTGGCAACTAATGACACAGATAACACAGTAGTATGTTTGCCGATAGTTCTATCACTAATTCTCACCAATTATACAAGATAATAGTTGTTTGAAATGTACTTACCGGTGATAAGAGATCGTTTCAGGTGTTTTCAAACGTCTCTTGTAGTTCCGGCACAGTTTTATAGCACAATACGCCATATTTTCGCCGCAAAACAGAGAATAATAATACGTAATATCCGCGCGGTGTCTGTGGCGTCACTGAGGGCCGCGGGCGGGGTTAGCGTGTAGCAGCTACATGCTATTTTTTTAGGCGCTTATGGCGCGTAACTATATATCTAGACAAGTAAATAATCAAAGCCTAAAATACAACACGGTAATGTGATTTCAACGAAATGTGATCGAAACTTGAACGATTCAAAGTTTTATCGATATTTTTAGCTTAAATAGATGGAGTCTCTTTACTCCTTCCAATATATATATAACTATCCTACTCTAATGGTAGTCACCGTGAATCGGAAGTGGACTAAATTAAGTGTTTTGGGCAGAGCTTGTTTTTTTTAATGCGGTATTTGCAATGGAGATTAATAGGTACAGCATGATATTGCACGCCCTGATAAAGTATGACATGTGTGATGGCTTCCAATGATCGGGTTTTACAATATCAGGCAGGGCTTACAATAAGTACCTATCCTGCTCTGCCGTAGCTATAGTATTATTGTCGTATAATGTTCTCTTTTGCAATGGATTTTGCATTCAAAGAATGTGCTTACAGGTACCTTATAGTTTTAATCGGCCACCACCAAGGAACTGATCTTTAATCTGAATATATTTTGTGAGCAAAGAAATGTCAAGATATGCCACTGCCAAAGTGATGAGTCAGGGGTACAGAACATTTTTCAGCGTGGGTCAAATTTGACTATTTCACACCCTGGGCTTCACTTGTCCGTTACTAGGTTAAACACGCCTTTTAAGTATAGATTTTTGCCGGTCAGAAGTACCTAACTGACGAAAGGGCTAAATGACAAAACTGCAAAAAACTGAAAAAAAAAACTAAGCAAAACTGCTTGGTATTTTTTCTATTTATACCTACTGTGATTAGCTACCGGATAGCATAAAAAATAACCGCCAATATTTTTTAGATTAGTAGGATGGACGTAAAAAGGGTTACACGAGCACCGACAAAAAATCTATGGAGAAAAGTTTCACCAATCGTGTTTTTTTCTTTTTTTGTTTTTTTTAGATTACATCCTCAAGTAGCAGCGACACCAAAATTTTAACATATCGCCTTATTAAAATAGTCCTATTCTATATAAAATAGTTCTAGCGCCGCTGCCAAAACGGCAATGCAGTTTTACCTCTAGCTAAATCTTAAGATTGTTTTTTAAAATCGTTTTATTAAATCAATATACATAATATATCTGCGATTTTGAAAGCAATCGGTTGAGCAACAAAATTGTTCAAAATGACGTCCTCTTTATTCAATTCTGACAACAGAAGAGCCCAGAAAAGGCAAAATATAAAAAAAAAATTAAGTTCAAGTTAAGTAAAATAATCTTTGAAAGCTTTTTGGAAGAATAAACATTTCAGTTGATCAGAAAATTTAACTACTTACTTAATTTACTTTATTTACAGATTTCCTACAGACCCCATACGTAATGAAGCATGGTGTCGTGTCATCCGACAGCAAGGTGGTCAACCGTTTTTTAAAAGTTATAAATACTCGCGAATCTGTTCAGACCACTTCACTGCAGAATATTATTATACAACAAAAACTGGATTGAAGAACTTGCAGAAAACGGCCATACCTTATGTAGTGGTAAGTAATTGGTCTTTTTATTTCGTGGTATAGGTTATCTCAGAATATGGTCACGCGATAAATACCCGTGACAATATCTATTAATAAATATATGTATGCCCTCCTGGAAAGGGGTAATTTACACCATAAAGTGCAACACAGCGCATGGAGCTAGCGGCTCGGGCGCAGTTGTATTCCGTTGAATTTATATTATGTAAGATAATACACAGAACGTGTGCGCGGGACGGGCACGGGTCGGTCATTCGAGCTTGCCGGCGCCCGAGTCGCCTCGGTGGCGGCGCCGCCGTCGCTGACCCGCGCCCGCGCTGTGTGTGAAAACAATGAACAGCGCGTGCACTCGCTCGATCCGCGCCCAAAACTTTTGCTCTACGATACATAGGAATTCATAAAAAATTGTATCAAACAATTTTAAATATTTTTTTTTTTACAAACGCTTAAATTGAAAGCGTATCTGACTGCCGTGCGTTTCTATGCTAGTGCTGTTTTAAATTTATTTGACATCAGTTAATCCATGGACTCTGACAAAGAAACATTACTGTTAGTGCTCTTGTTGAAAAACATCAAACAAAAAAAAACAAAAAACCACGCCTCGGTAAAAGAGCATCACCGATGTTTTCGTTAACATGTGATTTTGGTGATTTCCATACTCTTTACCCTAGGTTAAAAGAAGACCCAAGCAGTTTTTTTAATTACTTAAGAATGCCTAGAGAATGTTTCTTCAAATTACTGGAATTAGTTAAAAGTAAAATTCAGCGACAAGAAACTATATTCAAACATACTATATCAGCTGAAGAACGACTACTGATAACATTGAGGTAAGTAAATTAAACAGCTTATCTTTTTATATTTATTTATTTTTAGTTTTTTTTTATTACAAAATAATATTGAGGCGAATCTAATTACTAATAAGTTCAGTAAAATCAACAATTAAATACGAAATAGGGTTTTTTAAATAAGCTGACACACGCCAGACGGTGCCGCTGATGTGCTAATTTGTGTCACTGTCTGTAAATTTGCAAAAATTACAATAAAAAAAATTATGTGGGAATATCGTCTGTAAAAAGATCATTATATATGGAACTTTCCGAATCTTCACTCAAATTATATACGGATGAGACTGCTGCAATTTCCTCTGCTGTAGACTCAAGCTGAGATGTTTATGTTTGAGATCCTGGAGATGGATTCGTAAAGTAGCCGCGTTGTTGTTCATAAAATTCCGAATCTAAGTTATAATAATCACGAGTATACGGTTGTGGCGTCGCGTATTTTCGGATTATTCCTATTATGTCGTATTTGGCATCCATTTTACGACTTTCCGGGATCCTCTTGAAGTCGTTTAATAAAGACAATAAAAAATATCTATCCCCATCTTCGGAATCATCTTCTCTTGCATTTTTTTTATTCTGTAGTCTTTCTGCAAGTATTTTTAAAAGCGTGTTAGTTTCATTGTTATCGTCGGCAGATGAACTCTTAGTTTTATTTTTCGATGTTGACGCAGTAGAATCGTTACAAATTTGTTTATTTTTTTCTTTTGAATCTGGTTTTATTTCATACAGTACCGACAAAAATTGCAGTCGATCAAAATAAACATATTTTCGTTGTCTTTTTGCTTCGGATCCACTTTTTGATTCTCGCTGCTTTTTCAAGTCTCTTGAATATGCATCTCTTATATGTCTCCATTTCTTTTGAAGTACCATTGCTGAAATAAAAACTAATATTAATATTATTGCACGTATTTATCCGCTGCTTGCAGTATGACTGAATTGCATCATTCCTATCAACATGGAATCTCAACTATTTCTGGAATTGTGAAAGATACGTGTCAACAGATTTACAAAACCCTACGAGAAATTTGTTTACCTGAACTGAAAAAAGAAGATTGGTTAAAAATCGCACAGGGTTTTGCAACTAATGCAAACTTCCCTAACTGTTTGGGCGCTATAGATGGGAAACATGTAAGAATAATTAAGCCACCTAAAAGCGGTTCGCTTTATTACAACTATAAAAAGTTTTTCTCTATTGTATTATTGGCCATTTGTGATTCAAATTACAAATTCATTTTCATCGATGTTGGTTCATATGGCAAAGCATCAGATTCACAAATTTTTAACGACAGTGACTTTTTCAAGAAACTTCAAGACAACAGTTTAAATATACCAAGTTCTACGCCAATAACAGAAAATGGTTTACCACTGCCGTTTGTTTTTGTCGGTGATGAAGCATTTGGCATCAGTCATTTCATACAACGCCCCTATAGTGGCAATTATTTGAATAAACAACAAAAAAAATTTAACTACCGCTTATCACGTGCTCGAAGATACATAGAGTGTACGTTCGGAATTATGACTAATAAATGGCGAATATTACATCGACCAATAAATGTAGATGTATCGTTCGCGACAGATATTGTTCAATCTATCTGTGTTTTACATAATTTCTAATCACGTGACTGTGGCGAAATGTCTAATAGTAATCTATTAATTCAAGACAGGGGAACAGATCAGGTGGTTCAAAATTAACAAAATTTAACAGCAACATCAGTTCGTGATAAATTTGCAGAATACTTTGTTAACGAAGGACAATTATCATGGCAAAATAACAAAATATGATTTAAATAAAATGTTACCTGCTGAGTTTTTTTCACCAGTAGTTTTATTTTTGAAATCCTCTATAAATTTTTCACAAATACCTTCCCAATCATTTTTTGTTTCCGTCCGATTACTGTGTTTGTCACTTTTGGAGTTCCATATAGCAGGACGTATTTCAATTTCATTTATAAAATCTTCCACATTTAAATCATCCATTTTATAAACTATAAAGTAGCGTTTATAAATTTGCCTCACGTCTAGTCACCGCACTATGAACGCACTGAACTGAACACGTGGCGACGTGGGGCTTGCGACGTTGCCGTCCTGCTGTCGAGCGTTCGCGGTACGGACGCCGCACTGTTGCCGCACCGTGCATTTTGTATGAAAACAAACGACCGGCCGTGCGCCGTACGACAAACGCACCGCTTCGGCACTGCAGCGGTCCGATACGAAACGCATAAATTGAAAGAGCCCGTTGTGTCCAATACTGTTTAGCTGCTGCGATTAGTAAATTCAGTTGCAAATACAATAACAATGCTCAGCGAGCGTCGTCCGCGCAACAATGCTAAACACTAATCACTAAACAAACATGTCCAAACGTGTTTAGAACCAGGCAAGCTGCGAGTCAGGGGGAAGGAAGGGCGCGCGGGACGGGGCTACTCGCAAAAAAATAGAACTCGCTTCTATTCACTTTACTACGCCGATTACTAATCACTCGCACTAATCAGTTGTTTATAAGGGACGGGGCTACACGCAAAAAAATAGACTTAAAGTCTATTTTTTTGCGTGTAGCCCCGTCCCACGCGCCGTCCAACGTCTCCGTGCGCACTTGAAAAGTGAGCTCTTATTTTATTTAGTTCGCTTCAAACAAAGCCAATGTAAACACGTGTCACAATGCCGCAATGTATATTCAAAAGTTGCAAAAATAATCCCCGAAAAAACAATTTAACGGCCGAAGTGTCCTACTTTCGGTAAGTACATGTAGAATAAGTTGTATTTTAAGCTTTAAACTAACAAATAGTATGAAATTTTGATTAAAATTACCGATTTTAAACCACCGCTACAAAATGGCTACAAATGTTTGGTCAACGTTGACGCAAAATTGTCTGTGTATGCATGAACAGAACAGTAGATGCATGGAGTAGGTTTGTATTGTAATAATTTATTTGTTACCAGAACTTTAAAATTGGTTAATACTACTTATGTGTCTGTTTGTTGGACTCTTATCAGATACTTAGCTTTCCTTTTTTTTATTTTAGCTTTCCGAGCAATCCGGTTACATGTGCAGAATGGATCTCGATTGTCACCAGAGAAAGAAGAGACTTTTATAAGCCAGCTAAGACTTCGGTTATATGTTCGGAACACTTTGATAAATTGGATATATCCGGAAATACTAACCGACGTCGATTGGTAAAAACAGCAGTTCCTAAATTACGGGTATAGTAATTAATAATACTCAATCGAGATGTAAACATTTATTTTTGTTTTCTGCTTAAGTGTATTTGTGACACGATAGATACTTGTGTTTTTGGAATAAATTTAAAATTAATAGTTTTTCAAAAACACAGATTCCACCCCCGCCGATGGACCTAGAATTGGCAGCACCCAATACTAAACTTTCAGTATCGGATATTGCGGTGCAGGTGAGTAATTTTTACTACCAAGTAGGTATTGTCAATTAATTGTATGAAGTGATACATTATTATTTTATTAAAATTATGTATTAGGTATATATTTTCAGAATTTTATATTAATTTACTTACGCAAAATCATTTCATTAAAAAAATTAGACTTAATAATTCTTGTTCCTTTACAATTTTTAAGTGTTAATTTTTAGTTTAGATTTGTACCTAGTTAATTTCAGTTCGCGCCTTTGCCGATAATTAATTGAGGATATACACACAACAGAACGTTAACAAAATAACAAGTATGTATACTATCAAACATAGATGCCCAAAACATAAATAATTTTACTAAACATTTACGTGCATATTATAAATTATTTAAGTGTTCAACGCGACTCCATACCTTCTGTAGTTACATTTGAAGAAGCAAACAGAAACGAAACCATGGAAACGAAGGATGTAGTTCGCAAGGTAATAACGGGAAAAAGTACTTTATTTGTAGCTTTTTAAGGTTGATTTCACACTAGTTGTTTAACCTGTCTTTTGATTTGACAAGTGACAGGAGTAATTTATTGCTTTGCTCGTTTTTTGATCGTTAGTAAACAAATGTAGCTGTAGGTATACCTACGTTTGATGTATCCATGCATGCGGACAGTTTTTAAGGTTTTTAGCTTTCATTTTGTACGTGACCCGGCATAGCTTTCAAAATAAAGCAGTCTCTGCGTTCAGAAAACTATTTTCATATTATCTTGTCTATGGAGAAAAAAAAACTTTTTATCCCGACAGATGACGCATGATCGAAATGCCTAAATTTGACAATAGAACTGCTGTAAACTGTCTTAAAGTTTACGATTTTACGTAAACGTTAAAGTTTTTTCTAATTATTTAGTAAAATGAAGCAGTGTTGTGCTCCAGGTTGCAAGAACAATGTAGCACATTCATTTCCTAAGGATCCAAGACGTAGAATGCTATGGGAAAAAGCTCTAAGACGAAAAAACTTCAAAGCAACGAATACATCGCGATTGTGTTCAAAGCATTATAAACCAGAAGATTACAATGGAAAGAGTAGATATACAGGTAGTAATTTCTGAATAGGAACAGTAGTACTTATGGGTTATGGCATTTGACCACTAACCCAAGCACAAATCATTTTCTCCTGCCTTCTTGAGTCGCTTATCCCACTGCTGAGATTTGTGACCCTATATGTATCCAAGACTTTACCAGTACCGGGAACTCGAGGATCCTGCAGACATATAGTGGAGAGTCTGGCTCAATGTTGAGTTCGTGGAGGATTGATGTGTTGGTGCAGTGTGCCGTCCATGGGATTCTGAGCATTTTCTGCCTGTCTACATTTCAAATGCCTCGATGCGAGATTAAGTGCGCTAGTGAGCTCTTATTTACTCGTGTGATCAACCACCATGACCAATGCCGTCTTAAACTATGCTGGGGCCCTTGAGCACACAAGAATTTAGGGCCCTTTTGGAAAGTAAAGACAGCGAATTATACCAAGATTTTTTTATTATGATCTTCTATTTATTTTGGGTGATTAGTGCAACCCGACAATCAAAAATTTTGACAGGCGCTGTTAGGTACTGTGCTCGACAAAAATGTTTTGGAATAAATGTGAGGTAAATTGTCGGTCCTTCCGGGCCCCCTGAGCATGGACGGCCCTGTGCCCAAAACTGTGTGTGTGTTTGTGCGTGTGTGGGTGTGTATGGTAAATACGGTATTGACCATGACTTTGGCTCTGTTTATTAAACTTACTGCTGCTCTACAACCTACCTACTCAATAAAGTGGCATTGGGGTTGCATACATATTATTTTTTAATATTTTTTCTTATTCAGATCTTCAACCGCTATCAAAATTTTTGAAAAAGTCTACTGTTTCTTCAATATTTTCATATACGAAAACTAAAGCTGCAAATCCACTTGCAACTGAGCGTCAGAAACGCCTGGAGAGAAGGTGCGCGAGGAACAATGTCTTCATCAAAGAAAATACTACTCATAAACTATCACCAAGTGAACAAGCGAGTGGTAATACTGAGAAACCTTGCCCTAAAAGTGATCTAGAAGTGGAAATTCACAAAGTTGTATCAAATGTAAATCCTGAACTTTTGCCCAAATGCACTCGAGTTGACATGGAGCATTTTTACGGAGCATTTGACGGAGGATTTGAATGTTACAAGAAGTTCTTATTTGTATATTCAACTTTGAGCCTGATGGCACAAAAAATACAATTCTATGGCAGTAATGTTGGTGGTTGACAACCTCTGTGGTGCGGCGGGTGAGTAGCCAGCATAGGTGCAAGAGGTTGCGGGTTTCGATTCCTGCTGCAGGACAAATGTTTGTATGAACTGCAAATACAGTGGATTTCATTTATTACGACCTTGGTTGTAGCTACCATTTACCTATAGCGACGTTAAATCTAAGTCCCTTGAATTTAAAGCATACTTTAGTACAAAATTCATGTGGCTATAGCGACTTTGGATGTAACGCCGAGTTCGGGTGTAGCGACTGTTTTTAATGAATCATTTGTAACAAATTCCTAGAAATCCCATGCAGATATTGCGACCGGAGTCGGCCGCCAAAGACACAAAGATTTTTTTCTTTCACAAACATTTCTTATCTTTTGTTTACATCCATTGCACACAGATGGTCAGCAAGTGTGGAGACCTTTACCTTTTGTTTATAGATATCAACTAAGTAGGTAGGGAAGCGTGTACGTTTCGGAGCTTTTATGGTTCTTATTATGGCTTATGGCTTTGCCTGTAACGACTTCCGGATATAACGACGAAAATAGAGTGGTCCCTTCATTGTCGTTATACCCGAAATCCACTGTATTTGGTCCAGGTCTGGGTGTTATCGTACTGTGGTACTTGTAGTTCCTGATACCCATGACACGGGGAATCCTAGTGTGGGATCATGACTAGGTATGTGACTAGTGGGTGTTATGTTATGTAATGTAATTAATATTGGGACAGAAGATAAATTTTATTTGACCATGATTAATTTATGGCAAAATAAGTGCAATTTTGAAATGCTGTATCAAATATTTTCATAACCTGGGTAAGCTTTATTATATCAACTTTGGATTTGTATAAACATATAACCAGATAATTTGGTACAATATTATACAGCGTGTAAAAGGATGGCTCCCGAATACTGAAGGTACCGGTAAAGCTACCTATATCATAGCTATATAAAATAGCTTTCGGCTGAGAGGTGACCGGTGACGGTACCGGGGAAAACCTTTTTTTCGTATCGTATTTGTCAGCATGCAATGTACGCATTTATTCCGGCCGCGCGAGTTCAACGCTCACAGTCAGCTGATCGACCCGTAGCGCCAATATTTATTATGTGGTTTTCATTGCTTTTTTTGACGTTTTTATTTATTAACGTGTTTTAAATGATGTAAATTAGGTTTTTGTGTTCTTTTAACGATATTTATTTATAAAGAAAACACGAAAAAAGCGGCCAAAAGTGAGCATTTTTTTTTCGTATTTTATCAGCTTAAATATTTTCAGAATCATGGTCTGAATACACTGTGTTTCAGTTTTCGGGAGTAGTCTTTTTACACCCTGTATGCCTTTATGTATATAGTAAATAAATTAAATTTATTAAAAAAGTTACAACAAGAACTTTATGGTTATTTTGGATGGTACTGAAATCTATGTCCAAAAACCAATAAGTACATCTTACTGCTCAACAAGCTTCTTGGTGTAGTTTCAAACATGCAAATACACAAAATTTTAAATGTTCCCAATGGCCTTATTTTATCAATGGGCTGTCGGGAATTTAAATTTCCCCCTGTCCCATTGACAACGGGACAGTTACTAGTTAGTTGTTTACTTCTAAATATTAGTTAGCCTTATTTTTAAGTAACATTGTAACTGAACCTTTGCGGTACCTAGCAGAATTAAGAATACATAATTAAACAATATATATGAATTCAATTGTAATTTTATTAAATCAAATCAAAAGAATTTTATTTATTGAAATCACAAGGATCATTTCCTTTCTTCGGTGATTGGCAGATTCTGGAAATGGCCGATTATTTAAATGGCAGATTCCATTTTGAATTGTCTTATAAACTAAAATTACTCCTGTTCCAACACAACCAAGCCTAGAAGAATCAGGCAACAAACACGGCTTGCTTACATAAATGATCCGTCTTACCACTAGGTGAGAAGCGCCTGTGTGGTGCCTCGGAGCAAGGAAATGAGCATAGTAAATGAGCAATACAAAATGAAATTCCTTTTCATTTATTTAGGTACTGTAATTACCTACATAAATGTATAAAAATTATCCGTGAATATTATCTAGATTGGAAGGATGGACGTAAAAAGGGTTTAATGAGAACCGATTTCAAAAAATAAATATATCGAGAAAAGTTTCACCAATCGTGTTTCTGTTTTCGATTTATTTAGATTATAACCTCAAGTAATCACTGTATTAACATAAAATTTGTAACCTTTACCTTTAGCGAGTGAGCATGTAACAAAGCGACTCTAAAATTTTACACCTTAAAATTGGTCACAGCACACGGTTTTGTAGTTGGACTATAGTTTTTTAACAACCCACTTGTTGTTATTTATCTTTTATGAATCATAATTTAGTAATTTAAAAATTTACAGGGTCCTAAAGCGAATTTGGAGGTAGCAGGTTCAAGTCTGGAAGCAGGAACAAGCACACTAACTTCTGGTAGGTACCAGCATAGATATTTTGAATGTTTTTGAAAACATAAACAGCCGTGCAGGGCGATTAAGGACACGAATAGCTCGACAGCGATGACTTTGGAACGCGTGGCGTCGCGTCGGCGTCGTGGCGGGAGAGTAGCCGGCTGTGACGCAAGAGGTACGGGTTCGATTCCCGCTGCGGTGTGTGTGTGAACTATTTGGTACCATTGTTAGAATAGAATATTCTTTATTATACATATGTTACAACCATAACGTCACTATTGTTCTTTTTTCTTCATGGGTGATGTGGTCGCCAAGCGACAAAACCCTTAAATAAAGTAAAAAAAAAAAGTCACACATATGTCCGTATGTAATGTACGTGTATAGTAAAGAAAGAAAGAAAATAAGATTTTTGTTGCGAAATGTGTATTTCAAAACAAGATTTTATTAAATTAGTGATTAGAACCGTGAGCTGATCAAAATGAGCCCAAACACTGCCAGGGTACTATTAATCATCGAGGAGTTCCGTTGTCCACCTTCCGTCTACATCATCAGATCAGTTCGCCGTCACCATAGTATCGTATTGTCATCTGAACTTGACAAGTATGAAAAATTTCAGCTCAATAGGTTAAAGATAACTGATTTAAAATTCAGTTGCAAGATTCCACCCGGACAAACATACACACCTACATACACTGCAAGTAAGATAAAAGCTTGTTACTTATATATAATAAATTTATTTGACATGAAAACAAAACAATAACAAGCAAACAGAACAGAAGTAGAATAGGTAGGATTTACCGTTTATTCCAATCTTTTCTACCAACAGTTCGATAGTCTAACTGTTTGGACAAAATTATTCCAAACTGTTAGCCTGACTAGTCGGACTTACAATTAAGTATTAATTAACTAAATGAAAAAGTAAAATATCCCACGCACTCACTCTGTCTCACTTCAATTAACCGTAGTAGATAATAACCTACCTATTACCTAGTAAGAGGTGTCACTATGTGATAGAATCCGAAATGAGGAAATCCTCAGAAGAACCAAGGTCACCGACAAGTTGAAGTGGCAATGGGCAGATCATATAGCTCTAAGAACTGGTAACCGTTGGGGAATAAAGGTTCTCGAGTGGCTACCACAAACCGGACGACGCGGTAGATGAAGGCCCTCCACTCGATGGACTAAAGACATTATAAAGACCGTTTGTCGTGGCATTCTAAGGGGGAGGCCTATGTCCAGCAGTAGACTTCTTGAGATGTATGGAGCGCAATGAAACGACCTTCTACGTTAGACAGTAGTTTATTACTGAAAGTGACCGCGCTGCCGCTTGCATACGCATCATTCCTCCACAATTAGTTATGAACCCTGGTGACAAAATACATAACTTTTAAATCCTAAGAATAAGTAAGGTAAGTACATTAAGACAATCAAACTTAACAGTAAAGTGTTACAGAAGTATTATAGGTATTTCTTATAATCAACTCTTTTCGTAATACGCCTCTGGCGTGCAAGTGTGGGTGACGGTGCTGGCGGCACGTCCACAGTGCGCACGGTAGAACTTTGAGGTGGCTCACTCTCGGGCACGAGAGCCCCGGGCTGCGCCGGCACAGCGCATTCTCCCTCACTTTCATTCACCTCATAATCATCAACCAACGGTTCCGCATAACCATCACCTGCAACACATTCTGCATCTGATGCTCCTGTTGCTTCATCAGAGTCACTGGTAACGGAAGAATTAGTCGCAGTATTAGAAGGCGAGTGAACTTGATGACACACATTATTATCACTTATGATTGCTTGAAATGGCCATCGAGTAATTCAACTAGGTCCTTGTAGCTCAGCGCCTCCAACTCTTTAGGAAAAGCTAGGTTAAGTACCAAACGGTATGTCTCCTCTGTGAGATGAGTCAGTAGAATTCCACTCTTTTTATCCTCACTCACAGTGTTTATCTTCAAAAACTGCGTTAATTTTCCTTTGTGTATCAACCATTCGCTTATTCTATGGTCAAAAATAGGCAGATTTCCCAGATAAGCGTTCATTTTTTTTCTTTGCGTGGGTAGATCACCGTCGTTCGCCAGTGAGATGTATGGAGCGCAATGAAACGACCTTCTACGTTAGACAGTAGTTTATTACTGAAGGTGACCGCGCTGCCGCTTGCATACGCATCACTTCTACAGGCGTATGATGATGAAGTTATTCTCCTGTGTGTTGAGTGGTCTATATTGCAGTTTGGGGTTTTTTAGTCTCCCCAAAGACTACTGTACTAAGTAGTTAGCTAGTACCCATAACACAAGCTCTGCTTAGCTTGGGGCTAGATAATGTTGTGTGAAATGTCCAGCATTTATTTATTTTTTATTTACTGCTTGACACGCCTGCCCCATATAATTCTACGAAGAACGGTCGTACGCCGTCTCCATTCTTCTAATTTCTGCGACCTTTATTAAGTGCGGGACCTTTTACACTGCGTAGTCCGATTCGTGGTCCGCCACCCGCGCATTGATACGCTTGCCTACTAGGCCCGTGGTGTGTCCATAACGCGCGGATAGAAACGTTTGAAAAAAACGCTCGCTACTCGCTCATGACAGTCGCGCTAGGCGACTGGTCTATAGGCCGCGTCTAATAGCTCGCGCATCACTGTGGCCACCCGCACGCTCCCGCCGTCGCGCCCGGCAAGGCCCCCGTCCCCGCGCATTCACTGTGGACGTGCACTAATCCTCAGCAGTTGTCCGTTCTGTGATCTATAATGCCTCCATAAGTAACTGAAGTTTCTATTTCTCTGTTCCAGATAATGCAGAGTCTAAAAACACAATTTCGTACGTGACAGTGTCTGTAGATTGCATGTCGGATGGAATAAACGAAACAGATAAGAGAACACTGAACGAACAATCCTTGAAAATCACGCTCGCACGCATCAGAGCGAACCCTCAACTATACATCGGAGTACCTAAAAACTGCTACCATCTCATCGAGTTACTACACAAAAGGACCCATATATCCACCACGCATATTCTACTATGCTTAAAGAAAGTCAAACTCGACACACACTTCGAAGAACTAGCCGATCAATTTGGCATGTTGGCCGACGAAGCGCAAGACATATTCATACAAAAGGTCCCCATTTTAGCGAAGACTTTGGAATCTTTTATCGTGAACATGGACAGTGCTGAGGCTATGCAAACCAACCTGCCCATTCCACTCCGGGCTGAGCACCACAACACCACAAGTGTAATAGACTCTTTGGAGTTGAAAGTGCAACCGCGGACGACGAAAAGCAAAGAGCTGACTCAAAGTGAAAGAGGAAACACAGTGAAGTACCTAATAAGCTGTTCCCCGGACGGGTTCATCAACTACGTCTCACCCGGGTATGGAGGGAGACACAGCGATGAAAAATTGCTGGAAGACACCAAATATCTAAACCGGTTCCGACCTGGTGCCAGCATCATAGTTAACAACGGCTTTAGGAATGCGGAACCGATGCTCTCGCAAAAAGGATTGAAGCTTTTGAGGCCTCGAGCTCAAAAACGATCTCACACAAGTCGCAATGTATCTCAACCTGAAGGTCTAAATGCGCCCTGTTCGAAGAACGAAGACAATTGGATCCTGAATGACATAGAGAGAGTGGTGCAAAGAGTGAGAGACTACACGATGGTCAGAGACCATTCCGTTATTAGCTCTGAGCTGGTGAGGGTGTTGGACGAAGCTGTAGTTATATCCTGTGCGCTGATCAACTTGCAGAGTTTAGTGATAAACTAGCTAAACTAAAAATACTAACTATGAAGGTTAAGAACTGTCCCTTAAATTCACCATTTCATTGTCATTCATAATTTATAGGACGCTTAACTCATGCCGAAAATAATAGTTTCCATGCAGAACTGTCAGATTTGACAAGCGGTTTCAACCCTAGTCTTGACTGACTTTGGCAACTTTACCTAAACTCGACTATCTAACTTTTATTCTGATTTTTAATCCTAGACACAACGATCATTAGTGTATTATAAGATCGTTGCCTAGACATTTTTTCTAAACAAAAAAATGACAAGATATGCCACTGTGTGTGTATGTGTCATGTGTGTGTATATATATGTGCTACCAGTATCGTAAAATATGTATTACTAAAAAATATTTATTTTTCATATAACTTTGTCAAAAACTCAATTTACGCAATATTATTATATACGTTAAAGTTATTCTGATTTTATATTTCTATTGGGTTTTGGCTAGCAAACAATTCTTCCTATTATTTTGGGCAAATTTAGTAACCTAGTTCTAGTACTACCTGAACGTATATTTTTACTCTGGTATCACCTTTGTTTGCAAAAAAATGTCTAAGATAAAAATAATTCAAAAATAGTATTTTGATTATTAATCAATTTGTTTTTAAATTTTAATTCACCTTTGCTACCTACGTAGTTTACTCGGGAACAATATAGACAGATAGATTAGATAGACTATACCTATGATTAATATTATATCAATTTGATTTTGTGTGATGGTGGACACACACATCGAACATTTTGAGTAGGTACTTACCTTGCATTAGGTAACTGTACCTAGGACGGCCTGATTTCTCACAGGTACAGACGCAAAATTACAGGCGACACGCCGTGGGAACAGCTCGCCTGCAGACGCCTGTCATTGCCTCAAGACGTCCAATCAGCATGAGTCCGCACGCTCCCTCTCCGCCCTCTTGTACCCACAGGCACAGACCGACGGATCGTGGGACTGGGCACGCCTGTGCATTAGGTGTTCCCACAGCGTGTCGCCTGTAATTTTGCTTCTGTACCTGTGAGAAATCAAGCCGTGGAACAGCAGCTTTACCTAATCCAACTGTGACCAGCAGCTGTGGTCAGCACTCAACAGTGACCGGTACCAAACTCTAATTTCATAAAAGGTTGTTTTGAAAAATATATTTTTCAACAAAAAACTTATTTTCCCTTTACCTTTATGTTCCAAGGGTATAAAAAACGATTAATAGCAGACATGATAAAGGAATTCATTGCGAGAAAACCAGCATGTCATCAAAACTAGTGTTAGTAGTAGAACTTCTTGTGAAAGAGTTCGTTTGGTGAAGTACTACCACCGTACCTATTTCTGCCGCCAAGCAGTAGTGTTCGCATTGCTGTGTTTCAGTTTGAAGGGTACGGGTGCCGGTGAAATTACAGGCACATGAGACTTTTCATCTTTATGTCTCAGGGTCGGCAGCGCGCGTGTGATACCTCTGGTGTTACAGGCGTTCATAGGCTACGGTAACTGCTTTCCATCTGGTGGGCCGTAAGCTTGTCTGCTTGCCAAGTAGCATAAAAAAAAACTAAGACATTAACAAGTGCATGAAAAGAGTCCAAATGATGTTTTATTTCAGGAGGCTTCTTTCTTTGACACACTTCACATGGTGCACTTGTCCATCAGTGTGCTATGTCCTTTCTTTGACACACTTTTCACATGGTGCACGTGTCCATCAGTGTGCTATGTCCTTTCTTTGACACGCTTTTCACAAGGTGCACTTGTCCATTAGTGTGCTATGTTCTTTCTTTGACACACTTTTCACATGGTGCACTTGTCCATCAGTGTGCTATGTCCTTTCTTTGATACACTTTTCACAAGCTAAAATAGGTTTTATCTTGTTTTGGCGTAAGTATATTATTTTACATCAGAGAGAACAAAAAAAAACTATTATAGCTAAAATATGTTTCAAAAATGATTATGATTAAGGGGAAAAATAGGGGGGTTGAAATACACACTCAATTGAGCTATGGCTTCTTGCAAATGAATGTTGTCAATAGGTTACCTATACCCATGAGTTTCCCACGCCAGTTTAAGAACCCTTCGATGCCTTCAGTGTTCAGTGGAAGGAAAGCCACTGAACTTGCTTATCATAAAACCGCCGCCGCCGGTAACTTCTGTTTAGTGGGGGTCAAATCAAAATTTTGCCTAAAGCGCTCATGGCTTTACCTAACGAAAATGGTAGGAAAGTCATGCTCCACTAGAGACTGCCACCCACACAATACTTTAACTAATAAACTAATACTATAACTATGCCCGCGTATTTAGACGCCTGGCATAAGTATACAAACCGACATTGTAATGCGATATCACATAACATTGCTTGTTGTAGTTCGCCCCCCTGTCCGTGGTCCACCTACAAAGTTATACCAGGGGCAACTTTTTGCGGTGGCTAGGCCAAGGGTCGGTAAACAAAAACAGAATGTAAAGTGAGTACCCAAATTTCAACCGTGAAAACGGTTTAAGACTCTTCGTCGTGGAATCCTATAATTGGTAGGTGTGCGCGTCGTGATGTGTCATCTCAGTGCATAGATACGGTTAGTGTGGTGTGACACACCCATGGAAGTAATAAGTACTACGTACAACGTAGTACTTATTACTTCCATGGGTGTGTCTGATTATGAATACGGACATTTCTAATTCTGAAGACCAAGTGAGGGTAGTTTCTGCAGCTGCACTTCTCGACGGTAGCTCCATGTACTCCAGTCAACCCGCGACTACGATTGCTGTAACGCGTTCGAAACATCGGGAATAATAAATAATAAGGTAACACGCGATAAATACCCGTGACAATATAGATAAATATGTGTTCTAATCGCGAAAGTTTAAAAAGTACTAAAACAATGATCTGAGAGACCGTTTCTATATTGAGCTTTGTTTCATTTTGTCGTTGAAGATGATGTTTTCGAGTGTAGCGAGCGCCTGACGAAATTATGTTAGTATACAGTATATCCCACGGATATGCCATATAGAGGGAAAGTACCTTGAATATTGTAGATGGAACATTTTACTGAAAGAAGACATTATTTGAATTTAAAAAACAATTTAAACTGCATTCATAGATATTTAAATAATTGCATGGTTGACCCAGGAATCGAACCCGTTACACGAGAAAAATAATCACCTGTAGTTTTATCATACCGATCGAAAGGCTTCATCATAAGGATTATTTTTTGCTCAATAACATAGTGTCGAAAACAAATGGAAGACCAAGAATTTTAACATTTGATGGGAAATTTTGTTCAGAAAAATGAATAGCTGACATTGCCGTAAGGACATACAACTGACATTATCATAAGTACCTATTACTAACTAGTGGTTCGCCCCGAACTGAGACCTCGCGATAACACCTTTATCAGCCCGACTACTTAACCAAGTAATATCCATTTTTAACCGACTTCCCAAAAAAGGAGGAGGTACTCAATTCGGTAGTTTTTTTTATTTTTTTTTATTAATGTTTTTTACCGCATATCTCCGGCGTTTATGAACCGATTTGGAAAATTCTTTTTTTATTTGAATAGATATGTTTCCAGATTGGTCCCATTTTTTTCAGAGTCCAGTTCTGATGATGGAATCCATGAGGAATTGAGGGAACTCCTCAAATATTGTAGGCATAGATATGGCGATTTTGATATTTTCAGCAACAAACCAAGCATTTGCATTCAAAAAGTAGAATAATCCTTTCACCACTATGGTTCTTTCATAATTTTTTTTTCATCCAAATATTTTGTCGAATACAATGGTGGAAGTCAGTTTTTTAAATGAAAAGTTATTCTATTATTATTTTTGAAAATTTTCACCTCGAGGTCTACCAGTACAGTACAGGATCTATCAGTAAGAACTCTAATTTCCTACACATCATCGAAATAACCTTTGAATAGGGCTAAGCAACGGGGCGTAATACTACATACCTGTTAGTACCTATATCAAGTACCTGACGAATTAAGTGATAACGTTCTTTTGACGTGAAACATAGAACTCCAGCGTCATTCAAATTCCTAGATATGGGAGGTCAACAATGGATGTTATATTGGTCTCTGTTTTATGGAGTACAAGTTTCTAAATTCTTCAGTTTCAGACTTTTCCCTGTAGTTGTGACACAAAAGCCACAAGCATACCAAATTTCAGCATTGTGGGATTGCTGGAAGTACCCTATAATTTTTGATTTTTACGTTTTTTATTTTCCCTAATATCTCAAAAACTACTAAAGCTAAATACTTATTAATAACAGTTTTGAAATGTCCAACCAAAGCGCTTTCATTAGACACCCCACTTGATCTGACTGTCTCACTTTTATTTTTTTTACCCCCTCTTGGGCCCCAATATCTCAGCAACCCCCTGACCGATATAGCTCATAACCTTACCTACAAATTGTACCAATACTATCTACCCTCATACCAAATTTCATGAAGATCGGATTAACGGTTTGGAAGTTTTCATCGGACAACATACATACATACATACAAACGCCGATTCTTCCAACTTGACTCAGAGAACTCGCTTCGCTCGTTCAATAAATGTACCCACTTGAAAAGTACGCATCATTTCTCTATTAATAATTTAGGTGCATGATAAAATGATAAAGAGATATGTAATTAGTAGGTACCTGGTTGTATGCAACAATTCGAGCCGTATCCTGAGTAAAAATTTAGTTTACAAGAACCAGTATGACAGTGTCCACAAGCTACAAGCAGAAGTTTTTCTAAATATCCACCACAACAAGATCAAAAAATCGACAGGGAGCGAAATAATCAAAAGAGTGCGACTTTGTATTCAACAGGGACTCATTTTGAGCAATTGATAAATTGATTAATTTTGTATAAAAAATGTTAAAATTCATGATCTTACTTTTATTTCTGACACTATGTTATTCAGCAAAAAATAATCCTCATGATGAAGCCTTTCGATCGGTATGATAAAGCTACAGGTTGATTATTTTTCTCGTAAAACGAGTTCGATTCCCGGTTCAACCATGTAATTATTTAAATATCTATGAATGCAGTTTAAATTGTTTTTTAAATTAAAACAATGTCTTCTTTCAGTAAAATGTTCCATCTACAATATTCAAGGTACTTTCCCTCCATGTGGCATATCCGTGGGACACCTGTATAATCATCATCTGGTTACGAAGCCTTCCCCATTGAATACAATGGGAGGATTTGCCATAATCACCACGCTTGGCAGGCGGATTGGTGATCGCAGTTTGGTGTTAAGTATGTAGGTAGATGGGGGGGATGGGCACATCCCCTTGTGTAATCCCTTAGGGGAATTATCTTTATGAAATACTATCAACTAAAACATGTGTTAGGTCTCCTACAGTTTTCGCAAAATCAGTTTATGCTATCACAAGAAGTGTTGATAAGCAAAAAACACGAATACATTTGAATTTAACGCCACTTGCGAGACGACCCACCTTAACTGTACCTGGGATCTTGACAAACATAACATAACAACCCAACAGTCACATACATAGTCCTGACCCCACACTAGGATTCCCTGTGTCGTGGGTATCAAAGAACTACGAGTACCATGGTACCATAATAATAAATAAATAAATGCTGGACATTTCACACAACATTATCTAGTCCCAAGTTAAGCCGAGCTTGTGTTATGGGTACTAGATAACTGATATACTTAATACAATACATTACATAGATAGATATTTTTTATTATACATAGTAAAATACCCAGAACAACCTGAACAAATATCTGCAGATCGTACAAATATTTGTTTCGAGGCGGGAATCGAACCCGCAACCTCCTGCGTCGCAGGCGAACTTTCGCCCGCCGCGCCACAGAGGTTGTCATAACAAACAGACGGACGGACAACACTCAACAGGAAAAAACAGAACCCTAAAAAACACAAAAATCTTTAGAGCTCATGCTTATGTTAATTTAATGTGGCGACCCACAAATGCTCATTAGGAAGACCCTTGAAAAGAATTGAACATACAAAGGGCACTTATGGTTCTTAAGTGACCGAAAATAATTACGAAAATCATTTGGTAAACCACCATGGCGGCGTTGGTTGTTAGATCCCTCAATGTTAAGGCTATTCATCCGTGGCGTGGCGGGCGGGTAGCTGGCTGAGACGCTAGAGGTGCGGGTTCGATTTCCGCTGCGGGACAAATGTTTGCATGATCTGCAAATATTTGCTCCGGGTCTGGGTTGTGTTACCATGGTACGGAGTTCCTGATATCCAAGACACGGAAGCCTAGTGTGGGATCAGGACTATGTACCTATGTGACTGTTGGGTGTTATGTTCGAAGACAAGAACTTATAAAGATACTGATTAATAAGGAGGATTAATTGGTGATCGCAGTTTGGTGTGAAGTACTCAGGTGGATGCTGCTGCTCATCCCCTGGCCTAATCCCTCAGTCGTCTTTTACGACATCCACAGAACGAGTTGGACGAGTCCTATTCTTAGTCCGAGACTACCACAGCTCCATGTATACCTAGGCACTGCGTATGAAATGTTTTTATCGCTCGTGGTCCACCTACAAAGTTCACCTGGCTGTACTAGGGGCAACTTTTTCTTCCCGTGGTTCACCTCAAGATAACTGGGTGTACCAAGGGTTTTTATTTCTTTCCGTGGTTCACCCTTGTAGATATTAATATATGGTTTTAAGAATGTATTGCCCGTGGTCCATCCCTAGAAAATACGAAATATTGTAAGTAAAGTGCCTAATGTCTAGTGTTTGTTTGCGATTCTGAAAAACAAGAGAATGTAGAAAAACAAATGAAAGCCGGAAAAACATAAGAAACACTGCTAGCATCACACTTAGGTCGAGAGTAAGTAAGGTAAGTAACTTAGTCCGTACTAATGCTTAGAAATGTCCATGTCACTGTCATACAAATGTTAAAACACGCGTGCTGGAGAGTGACAGGGACAATGCTAAGCATAAGTACGTGCTAAGTAACGTGTATTTATCTAAACCTAGGAGTCACGGGAGATGCTATTTTACTCATGGTAATGTATGCAATACCAGGTGAACCACGGGGAAAAAAATTACCCTTGGTGAACTAAGGTGAACTACGGAAAGAAATAAATCCCTTGGTACACCCAGTTATCATGAGGTGGACCACGGGAAGAAAAAATTGCCCCTGGTACAGCCAGGTGAACTTTGTAGGTGGACCACAAGTGTGCGCATTTACCGCAAAAAAAGCCCTTTTTACCATCGCGCCGCAGTTTCAGGGCATTCCTCTTTCCACCTCCGCGAGCATTGGGATTCTGGGAGTTGAAATTTCTAACGAGGTCCAATATGGGAGTCACTTGGAAGTAAAGGCAAAACTAACTTCTAAAAAACTTGGAGTGCTTAATCGTGCAAAACAGTATTTCACGCCAACTCAGCGCTTTCTGCTATACAAAGCACAAGTTCGGCCACACATGGAATACTGCTCTCACCTATGGCACGGGGCCTCCAAGTACCAGCTGCTTCGCTTTGACACCCTACAGAGAAGAGCCGTTAGAATCGTCAACGACCCCAAGCTCACTAGTACACTAGAGCCGCTGAGCCTGCGCCGAGATATCGGCTCGCTCTGTGTATTATCGACTCTATAATGGGGAGTGCTCTGAGGAACTATTTGACCGCTTCCAGGTTTTATCATCGCACCTCTCGACATCGGTTGGGAGCTCATCCACACATCAAATGGCAATTGCAATTGGGTGCAAATTGTGGAATGAATTGTGTTCTGAGGTTTTTCAGCTTAACTACAACATGCACAGCTTCAAAAAAAATGTGAAAAGGATCCTCCAAGTCAGGCAACGCATTGGCAATGCCTCGGGTGTTGCAGATGTCAACAGGCGACGGTAACCACTTACCATCAGGTGGGCCGTATGCCAGTTTGTCG
Source organism: Epirrita christyi (assembly GCA_951392215.1). Lineage (NCBI taxonomy): Eukaryota > Metazoa > Arthropoda > Insecta > Lepidoptera > Geometridae > Epirrita > Epirrita christyi. The sequence goes on from OX595858.1 coordinate 11,195,307, forward strand.
AGCCATAACATCAAAAAAAAAAACCACGGGCAGGGAGCGGTTTTGTTCATGTAGGTATGAAAGCCATTAAAAATTAAGCTTTTGTGTAAAACCACAATAAAATTAGCCAATCACCTGTCCACCATAGATTGCTTAAACTAAATTATTAATGTGACAACACACCTGACTCATAAAATTGCCCTTTGTACGCGAATCAATTAAATATTGTGACAGTGATTATTTTGATTGTGGCAAAGGTCACTCAAATTTTATTTTGCGACTTTACCAACCATTTAAATCACTACAACTGTTGCTACTTCATAACACTGGTTCTTTCTTGGTGACCCTGCGTTAGGTCAGTCAGCAGTGGATGTCTAAGCTTCGTTTTTTTTTATTATTCGCTAATTTGTTATGGTTTCTGTTTAAGTGAGCGACAATACCATCTTCTACCCTACTTGAAGAACTCTTGAGGCTATTTTTTACATTTTTGCTTATAATTCAAAAACTACAGCCTAAGAAAAAATAAAATAAATATAAGTACAGCAGTTTTAAAATGCCCAAATAAAGCTTTTTCGTACCTTTTGTCCTAAAAGTATTGTGGCAGTAATGCTTAACATCCCCGGAAGACCTTCTACGAGGAGTTTTTCAGGTCTTTGATTTGAATGGCACCTCTCGACACATTTTGAGAGTGGTAAGTATACAACATTTTATTGAATACTCATGCCTATGCTACCGTCCATGTTCGAAGGACCATTTCGGATTTTTCCTCAATTACCAATTTCATGCATTGATTGTTCATAAATCTACACTTACCTACTTCTAGGAATTGTATGAAAATGTTACAAAATAGTAATTTTTTGTTGACAGAAAGTGGCACGCCAAGGTCTAGTGGGATCTGGCCTTTGTAGTTTTAGAGGCCTACCAGTGAGTGTACAGTCGTACAGTTAAACTGATGATGCATTCTTATGGATTAACAAATAGCCTCACTATCTAGGTACGAGAATGACATTAGCGCCAGTCAGTAGTGGTATGTATGACGCTCCGCTGACGTCACGCAAGGTCATGCGCACGCGCATGCCTCGACAGCTGCCGTCAGATGACGTATCGTTATCACAGTTCAGAAATCAAAACTAGATGTCGCTGCTAAAATTGTCCGAATGCTGAATCGCGCTGACGAAAACGCACGGCGATAAACTACCTTGCTCGGCTGATTTTGTTTCGACAAGACCTTACTTCATAGGATCATTTCTATAGTAAGCTCTTCCTTTGTCTTCCACAATATGTGAGAACAGCTCAAACCACGATGAGGAGACGTGGCGCGGCGCCCTGAGCGTGAGACTGGCAGAGGCAGCTTGCCTCTAGCCCTCGATGATCGTTCGCTCCCCTCACGGGGAGAGTGGGGTGTTGTCGCTGTCTGAGTGGTTTTTTAAATATTTTTTATTAAAATCTTATTGAATGCAAGCCTGGCACGTGACAACATGAATTATTAAAATAACACAACACAAGCTGCCAAGCCAATAAATAAAATTAATATTAGAAATTAAAAGAAAATTGTTTCTATTTCTACACTATCTCTTATCTAAGAATATTTGGTTGAATAAAATACCCAAATAAATTACAAAAAATATGTATAAAATATAAAACACTAACACTACCAAGAGAATGTACGCAATATACATGCTATGGGAAAGGCCTCCAGCGGTGGATGTCTCCGGCTAATGAAGAAGAAGTATTGTTAAGATTTATGTACACCCAAACCAATCATCCATATAGGTTTTAACTCTTCTCCATGCAAAGTATTTGTCTGGAAGAGATCGCTTTTTAGCGATATAAGACCCCCTATTGTACTTACATGTACTTAGTTATGTTATTGATAATGTGTTATTTTTTATTAGTTTGTAAAGTGCACAATAAAGTATTTTCATTAATTCATTCAATAATTAAAATAAATTTACAAATAGGTTATTGACAAAAATTTAATACAAAACAAATCAAAGCTAACATAACAACACCCAACAGTCACATACGTAGTCATGGTCCCACACTAGGATTCATGGGAATCAGGAACTACGAGTACCATGGTACCATAACACCCAGACCCGTAACAAATATTTGCAGATCATACAAACATTTGTCCCGCAGCGGGAATTGAACCCGCAACCTCTCGCATCTTAGCCGGCTACTCGCCCGCCACAGAGCACGACCAAGTAAATGTTGTTAGAGGTTTTGTTAGTGACTGTACTCATTAATTTTACTCTTAAATGCGTAAATCTTGAAAATTATTAGCCAATAAGCGTAATCCAAACATGCCATCTGACAAAACTATTAGTTAATGTTAAAAAATTAAAGGTTAAATTAAAATGAAATAGCGACTCAAATGTCGATGACATGTTTACGACCTCCATGGCGCGGCGGGCGGGTAGCTGGCTGGAGACGCAAGAGGTGGGTTCAATTCCTGCTGTGGGACCAGCAGGTCTAAAAGGCCACTTTATGTGAATCATAATATGAATCATAATACGATTCATAGAAAGGAATTGCTAAGGATCTGCAGATAATTCGGAAAATGAATTGCTACTATAGTTGAATTGCTCAATGTGGCAAATTCATCTGGTCGTAATTTATTTTCCGAATTCTCAGCAGATCCTTAGCAATTCCTTTCTATGAATCGTATTATGATTCATATTATGATTCACATAAAGTGGCCTTTTTAGACCTGCTGGGCAGCGCCGGACCCCGGCAGTGCCTGTGTGCGAAACCCATGAAGCGAGGCGCTTGTTATTTTTACGAATCTTCATGTTCCAACGTATTTTTTTTAGCGAGCAGAGCGAGCCGCGAAAATTTAGTACTTATTTCAGAAGTGTAAACAGCCAAATTTCTTGTGATTTTAGTATGAAAACCAACGGAAAAGTAGTATACTTGAGGCAGCGGCGAGTGGAGCGAGTCGCAAAATTTTGGAAACGTTAATGGTCATGACCCCTGCGACACCCCCTCGGACCGCCACTAATGAATTTACTTTATTGCCAACTTTTATCTAAATCTGTATCATCAGTGATTTTTTTGTCACGATTTCTAATATCTGGCCGCCCTAGGCCCGTGCCTAATGGGCCTTAGGGCAAATCCGCCACTGGTGGCGGCGCCCTCATTGTCTTGGCGCCTATGAGCCACCGCACACTTCGCACACAGGGCGGCGCGGCCCTGTGTGCGACAAATTTAATGTTTGCATGATCTGCCAATATTTTTGTCGTGGTACCATGGTACTCGTAGTTCCTGATACCCACGACACAGGGAATCCTAGTGTGGGATCATGACTAACGTATGTGACTATTGGGTTATATTTATCACAGTAGCACTTTGCACTACAAGTTTGAACTACTTTTTTTTTAATCGAAGTTGAAAAGCCCTCATTGGATAGGATACGTGCAATGATCCTGAAGACGAATAGACATAGTAGACATGCTGTACAAATACTTTAATATAGGTACTTATTTTTATTCTTGTATTTTTCATAATGTGTAATATGTATGATGTGTGTGTTCTTAATAAATAAATAAATAGACCGGTAGTCGATCTGGCATCACAAACACACCCTGAGGCATTACCATAGCCTATTATATATGACGACCTCCTTGAACCCAATTCGGGGCTTGAAGTCGGAGGCTGGAAGTCGCCAAACCTAAATGCGTGGCGATTTGTAATAGCCCTGTTATAGCCAATTAAGTATATCTAACGATATAAGTTCTTAGAATTTAGAAAGCCGTATGTGTCCAATTTTACTGCTCACGAATTACTGAAACATTTGTGTATAGACTATTGGGCCTTCCACACGTGCTGGCGTATTGCAGATAACCGCAAAAATTTGTATGGTTTGATGAAGCAACACAGCCGACAATCCATACAAAACTGATTTGCCTGTCAGCATGTATGGAAGCTATAGAACGAAGCTCGTGTTATGATGAAATTTTATGAAATTGATGCAACTTCCCGATTGCAATCTACAATGTAGATTGATATCTATTACCTGTCAAAGTCTAGACCGCAAAAGCATGTAGCAGATATATAGACAACCTCGGATGATTTCTGCTCTTTCAAAGGGAGACGTCGTCCTTTTTTATTTTATTTCGTGTAATTTTGGTGTCATTTTAACCGGTGTAGCTTATAAAAACCACATGATAGTGAATTTAAGTAAAATAAGTGTATTGCATGTCTTTTCGAAGGGGTGGAAATTGTCCAGTAACATTCTAGTAAACTGCCATCGATTTACTAGAACCTCAGAATAAACTAGAACGTAACCTGACAGGGGACTTGACCTCGACTTGACGACTGGACATTGTTTGTTATCTATGCTACTTGACATTGGCAATATTAAATGAGTATATCCTCAGATGCCATTAAAAAAAAAAAAAGACAACCTCTGTGGATCAGAATAAGGACGAGCAACAGAAATAATGCTAAAATAAAAATTCATACAAACTTTGTCACAAGTTGAAACGTCAAACCTTGTAAAATTAGGAATGGACGAATGTATAAGCATCCCTTTCTAACACCTTTCCAGTGCCATAAGTGAAAATAGTACAAACTGTTGTATTTTGTTAGTACTTTAGCAATTCTTCTAGTGCTTCAGTCCTTATTCTAAGCTCTGTGGCGTGGCCATGGAAGAAGAAATCATTTATCATTCATTCTTCCGTGGGCGTGGCACAATGTTCAATGTATGATCTGCAAATATTTTTCGAGGGTTTGGGTGTTGTGGTACCTACCATGGTACTCGTAGTTCTTAATACCCACGATACAGGGAATCATAGTGTGGGATCAAGACTACGTATGTGTCTGTTGGGTGTTATGTTATGTTATAGACATTACAGAGGATGACGTCGTACCAACTCTATCCTGTAATCGCTCGCGTACTACCGAGATAAAGTCACGTATAGATAGATAGATAGATTATAACTTTATTGTACACCTTAAACACAAAACAAAAATAAGAGTTACAAAGTTTCAAATCAGAGGTACAATGGGCGATCTTATCGCTTAAGACCAACCTTTGGATAGATAGAATCTATCTAACAAATATGGACGGCGGATATCTTAGTAATAATCACAATCACAAGTACAATAGAACAAATTGATAAATATTATAATACATACATAAACACACTCCTTTTTCCCCGAAGGGGTAGGCAGAGCCTCAAAAGACCTCTTCACAGTGGGTTACACAATCGCTGGAATATAGACGTGACAAGTGGTGAGGTCATCGCCGCCATTGCTTTCCACGACAGACTCGGCTAACGCTTTCTTCCAGTTATAAATAAGCCAGAATACTTATAATAAATATACAATCCTACCAGTATAATAATAATACACACAATTATATACCTAGAGAAATATATTTAAAATATACTTAAACTAGGTTGTATATTTTATCTAATTCATCATAATTTATTATTCATCTTTTCTATCACTAATTTATTTAAAATTGTGTTCAGTAGGTTTTAGTGCACAATACACATCAGGATTTATTAAAATTAGCAGTACAATGGGTGGTTTTATCGCTAAAAGCAATTTCTTCAAGACACATAATAGTGGTTCTCGAATGGTACGCAGAGGACGGCCTTCCAGAAGTTGTAAAGCAGTAGACATCGCTAGGAGTATTGGTGATATGATATTCATCATCATCATCAGCCTGTGGTTCACTGCTGGAAATAGGTCAACCCCCTGAGATGCCACGATGAACGGTCTTGGTCTGTCTTCATAGTGATATAGGTTAAATGCTATTCAAATCCTTGTCAGCCCTTTATGTAAACCTGATCTATTCTGTGATATAAAAGCCGATAGAAATAGAACCATCTACATTTAATTCACTTTTGCACTGAACATACAAATAATTATCATCATAATCATCTTCATCAGCACCTGGACATAGGCGCCACAACAAACAGTCTTGTGCCACCTCCATCCACCGATTTCCTGCTACTTTAATTATGCCCATCCTTCATGATACAGCTTACGTCATAATATTACAAAACGAATGATTTTTGCAAATATCTCGCACAGATTCCCAATTAAATTGAAAAGTCTACAAAAATATTTTAATTTTCTAAAAAAACCGGTAATCCTACAATTATCAATTGTTACACTCTTACTTTCTATGAAAGTGCAATAGATATCAGTTATTCAAAATGGCAGACTGTGCATTCCTTGTATTCAAATTTAATTTACTTGACATCTGAGCTTGGATAGTCTTAAGAGAAGGTTACCGGTAGGCATAGCTGGGCATTAACTCGTTAAGCCGTTAATCGTTAATTAACGAAGTTAACATTTTGATTAACGGATTAACTTTTAAGTTAACTTTTAAAAATGTTAACGGACTCGTTAACTTCCGTTAATATGCAGAAGTCCGTTAATCGTTAATCCAATGCCTAATAGTTACCGCACGGCACCGACAAGTGCCGGGCGGCGCGTGGCAGCGAGTGAAACAAAAACGAAACTAAATATATTTTGCCGGCGCGTGCGAGTGAGAGAGAAAACTGCGAAGAGATTGTTTCGTTTGATCATTTCATTACTTAAAGCCGGTGCTTAGAGTGACGAGAGTTTTGTTTGTTTGTTGTTATTATAAATTACTGTCAGTGATCATTTGCGTGTTGGTAATTGATGCTGCATTCCTCGGGGAATAGATATTCATAAATCTATTCATTAAATACAATACTGCTATACCCTCAAGCGCTTTTTTCCACGGGTAAAGACATTTTAACACCAAAACGAGCCTCGCTTGCAGACGAGAACTTCAACATGTTAATGTTCATGCAGGGGAATATGCACCTTATGCCCGACGACTAGATTATACATTTGAATTATACAAGTATTTTGTTTTGTTCCTAACCTGTTAACTTCCAGAATCTAAACCAACAGGTTTTATAAGTTCACTAACGTAACGATATAAAGATAAAGATAAAGATAAAGATGCAATTTTACACATATTAACGGATTAACGATTAACGTTAACTTGAGTTAATTCTTCCGAAATATAACGCGTTAACGTTTAACAAAGCTAACTTTTTTGTATCGGATTAACGATTAACGAAGTTAACTATTTGATTAACGGTGCCCAGCTATGCCGGTAGGGCGCCGGGGACGCGAACGAAGTTTGCTTCCATTTTAGCTATTATTTCTGCAAAATCCATGAAATTTTGTACACATGATAAGTATACTAATCATTATAACAAAAAACCCCCTTTAAACTTTAGGTAAGTACCTACAGTCACATAATTTAGCTTATCATCTTAATTATGGTAGGTAACCGCGTCTAAAAGCCCCCATGAAATTGAATGCCATTCAATTAGTTTCATCTTATAACCGAAACATTGGATCAATGGCGATGCGGTATATGCCAAGCCATTATGATAACTGTTACGCCATAATCTTAACATCCGATTATAATATAATGATAAACATAATTTACTTCCTTGATTGGAGGTCAGAGAAATAAGTCTTTTTAACCGACTTCACAAAAAGGAGCTTCTCAATTCGGTTGTATTTTTTTATGTTTGTTACCTCATATCTCCGTCGTTTATAAACCGATTTGGATTTTTTTTATTTGAATAGATATACTTCCAGTTTGGTCCCATTTTTTTCTAAAACCAGTTGTGATGATGGAATCCATGAGGAATTGAGGGAACTCCTCAAATGTTATAGGCATACATTAGCAGTTTTGGTATTTTCAGCAACAAGTTATTGTTTTGTATGCCTTTAGCAAATAAAAACATGCATGAAGTCGGTTTTTTAATGAAAAGTTATATTCTTTGATTTTTACGTTTTGTTAGTAGTGAAACTTGTGAAAGAGTTCGTCCGGGGAAGTACTACCACCGTACCTATTTCTGCCGCCAAGCAGTAGTGCACGCATTGCTGTGTTTCGGTTTGAAGGGTACCGGTGCCGGTGAAATTACAGGCACATGAGACTTTTCATCTTTATGTCTCAGGGTCGGCAGCGCGCGTGTTATGCCTCTTATGTTGCATGCGTCCACAGGCTACGGTAACTACTTTCCATCAGATGGGCCGCATGACTGCTTGCTTGCCAAGTAGTAAAAAAAAAAAAGTCACGTCTCCATTATCATCATCAGCAACCTTTAGACGTCCACTTCTGGACGAAGCCTCCCCCATGTAACACAATGGGGGGAATTGAAAGAAAGAAAGAAAAACAGTTTATTCATGATCAAACAAAAAACACAAACACTAAAAAAATCAAACATATTAAATAACAATGACAAAATGTGTGTGCCAGTTGCAAACCACAAAAGGGTCCCCAACTCAGCATTTGCTAGGCCGCCTAAACAACCTAGCGCTGGTCTTCCGTTGGAGCCCAGAGTGAACCACAGAAATCCGCCATAATCAACACGCTTGGCAGGATTGGTGGCAGTATTCATGTTGAGTACTCAGGTGGATACTGCTGAACGGTCCATGGTGTAATCCCTCGGTCGGCTTTTACGACATCCACGGGAGGAGATGGAGGGTCTATTCTTAGGCCGATCAAACACTACCTACCTACCTACGGTGGTTATATAATATTATTATAATGAACTGATTTGAGTATGTTTTCTCATTACGAGTATTTTCCATTTCCCGTAAATAACGATATAAATCGGCGATATAAAAAAAGGGGGGGGGGGGTCTCTTGGAATGGTCAATTCTCGCATATTTTTTGAATATATTTTAAACTGAACATTTCAAAACTACAAAAAAGTTACGCTGTATGCTCATAACGAGTTCTTTCATTTGATAGGTATGTCACATGAAACATTTGAAATTATTTTTTATTTACTTGTTTTGCCCCCCAAAATTAGCTTCCGAAATCAGAATTCGTTTGTTAGCACTATGCGTCCGTGATTCGATCACCTTACTTTATGCGTACCAAATTTCACCATTTTTGGTTCAGTAGATTAAGAGAAAATAGGCTGTATAACAGACAGACAGATAGACACCTACTGTGACATGAGTGAACCAATAATGGGACCGTTGGCACCTTTTGAGGTACGAAACCTTAAAAAAATAAAAACCATTTGTCTAACGTTTCAGTGCGCATCGCAAAGGTTCCTTTCATAATACATACATGCTTAGCCATAATACATAATACATAACTCGCTAAGTGACCACCGGCATCGATACAATACTTATTGCTAACTTCTGCTTACACAACTTAGAAATGTTTTGTACCGTTTTAGCTGTTAAAGAACAAATTATGCGTATTATGCAGATTTTATAACAACTAGCAGAAAAAAACCATACATAAAAGATGACTGGCTGAGTGAATAGGCAACATGATTTGCTTAACCCATTTTTCCCGACCAATACATACTTAAGGGACACGAAACTCAAATTGACAAACTCAAGTGTTTTTAATTTGTTTTGTCAAATCTATGAATTCATTCATTATCATCACCGTCAAATCAAATCAAACGAAAATGTATTTTTTTATAAAAATCACAAGTATCGTTTTGAATCATCTTATAAACTAAAGTTACTTCTGTTCGAACGCGACCACGCCTAGAAGAATCAGGCCAACAAACACGGTTTGGGACTTTTTCTGCTCTTTCGAAGGGAGACGTCGTCCTTTTTTATTTTATTAAAATTTCTCGTGTTTTTTGTGAGTAAGATCGTGTAATTTTGGTGGCATTTTAACCGGTGTAGCTTATAAAGAGCACATGGTAGTGAATTTAAATAAAATAAATGTATTGCGTGTCTTTTCGAAGGGGTGGAAATTGTTCAGGAACATTCTAGTATACTGCCATCGATTTACTAGAACATGACTTGACAGAGTACGAGATAGATAATTTTATGCTACTTGACATTGGCAAAATTGAGTATATCCTCATCCTCCTGTTTACGACATCCACGGGAAAAGACGGAGGGGTCTTCTCCACACAACATTATCTAGCCCCAAGCTAAGCAGAGCTTGTGTTATGGGTACTAGATAACTGAGGCCCAATTCTCTAAATTATTTTAAAACTAGACTGAAAGTTAACCGAATCGAGAGTGAACTATGAATTGACAGAAAGTTGGTATTCTGCTCCCTTATACACTCGAGAGCAATGAATCCGGGTCACTTAAAGAATGTTAAAAATCTCGGAAACTAAAAATGATAGATTAATGCAATAAATTGTATTTAATAGACAATGTAATACTCCTTAAATGAAAGTAAAAAAAATATGAGTCACCATACATTTTATTAACACAAAATTACATAAAGAAAAAAACTGCTGATCTCTCCTTAAAACAAAAATAGGAAACATGAAATTTTTGAACTTTATTACGATTTTCTTGAATTTTAATACTTCGTATTGCCTCCTCGTGCTTCCATTACTGCGTTTACGCAGAAAAAAAAACAACAAAAAAACAGAAATCAAACAATGATAAATGACAGATTACAAACAAAAGCAAAACCAAATGCTGTAATTTCGTAGTTCCATCTTCGAAAGTGGCCCTTTTTCAAATTTGTTTTTTTTATGATATAACTTTACAATAACTAAGAAGTTTTAATACCTTCATTTAAGGAGTATTACATTGTCTATTAAATACAATTTATTGCATTAACCTAGCATTTTTAGTTTCCGAGATTTTTAGGATTCTTTAAGTGACCCGGATTCATTGCTCTCGAGTGTAAATAACAATTTAGTCTACTTTCAATTCACGGTGACTACCATTAGAGTAGGATAGTAGATATATATAATTGCAAAGAGTAAAGAGAGACTCCATCTACAATGCTAAAATTATCGAAAAAACTTTGAATCGTTCAAATTTCGGTCACATTTCGATACAATCACATTACAGTGTTGTATTTTATGTTTAGAGAATACCATTTCTGACATTTAAGATATCGACACAAGATCGAAACATGATCCGAACTCTATTTTAACTATTTTTAAGTTAGAGAATTGGGCCTCTGATATACAAAACATTACATAGACAGATATTTTTTATTATACATAGAAAAATACCAAGAACACTGAACAAATAGCTGCAGATCGTACAAATGTTTATTCCGAGGCGGGAATCGAAGCAGCAACCTCTTGCGTCGCAGGCGAACCTTCGCCCGCCGCGCCACAGAGGTCGTCCGTTAAATGCAGTTACTGTTCCTAGATGTAAGAAAAGTAAATTAAATATAAAAGTAAAATTTGACTTTGAATACTTAACGTAATTTAGTATGTTAGTTTATGTAACACCTCAGCTGTGAACACTTCACTTTATGAACAAGCTAGACTGTTTGACGCTCTCACTTCAATATCATTCAACATCATCAGCATGTGTTGTGGTAGAAATCTTCGTGGTCCGTGGGGCCCTGATGCTGTTACTTATTCCTGATGCTGTTCCTTGACGATCTCTGGAGGTCGTCGAGGAGGTTGCGCGTTCGATTCCCGCCTCTGAACAAATATTTATACGATCTGCAGATATTTGGTGTTCAGGGTATTTTTAACCGACTTCCCAAAAAGGAGGAGGTTCTTAATTCGGTTGTATTTTTTTTTTTTTTTTTAAATGTTTTTTACCGCATATCTCCGGCATTTATGAACCGATTTGGAAAATTCTTTTTTTATTTGATTAGATATACTTCCAGATTGGTCCCATTTTTTTCAGAATCCAGTTCTGATGATGGGATCCATGAGGAATTGAGGGAACTCCTCAAATATTGTAGGCATACATATGGCGATTTTGATATTTTCAGCAAGACACCAAGCATTTGCATTCAGAAAGTATCATAATCCTTTCACCACTATGGTTCTTTCATAAAAAAAAATTCATCCAAAATTTTTTAGTCGTATAACAATGGCGGAAGTCGGTTTTTTAAATGAAAAGTTATTCAATAATTAAAATTATCTATCTATGTAATGTATTGTATTAAGTATATCAGTTATCTAGTACCCATAACACAAGCTCTGCTTAGCTTGGGGCTAGATAATGTTGTGTGAAATATCCAGCATTTATTTATTTAATTTATTAATCATCATCATCAGCCTGTAGATGTCCACTGCCGGACGGAGGGCTCCGGCAGCAGCATCCACCTGAGTACTTAACACCAGACTGCGATCACCAGTCCTGCCAAGCGTGGTGATTATGGCAAAGTCTCCTCATTGTATTCAATGGGGGAGGCCTCGTCTAGCAGTGGACGTAAACAAGCTAATACTGGATATAAAAGTATGAAACTTCCACAGATAGACTGCTGAATGAATTATATTATGATTATAGTATTCTGGAGTTCGTATGACGTCAGCTTGGCCCAATTTAACATAACAATTATGTACAAAACTGTATATTAAGTGGAACTTACGGAATAAAAAAGAAATTGCTCGGAACGAGACGAACTGACGAAAGATCATATCACTTAATATTACTTACATTATTTAGTGGGCTTAGTTTTATATTGACTACATAATTACATATTTTTATATTTAGAATAAATTTCATGAAAAAAAAGAAAGACCGCATAAAAGATGGATTGCAAAAGTTGCAGGCAAAGCGTGGAACAGAGCCGCTAGGGATAGAGCGAGATGGCAAGAGCTGGAGGAGACTTTTTGCCGCTAAAAGAGGATGTAGTGAATAGTTCATTTAAAAATAAATGCTGGACATTTCACACAGCATTATCTAGCCCCAAGCTAAGCAGAGCTTGTGTTATGGGTACTAGATAACTGATATACTTAATACAATACATTACATAGATAGATATTTTTTATTATACATAGAAAATACCCAGAACACCCTTCGATGTACTTTTTAACCGACTTCCCAAAAAAGGAGGAGGTTCTCCTCGGAGGATTTTTTTTTTATTTGAATAGATATACTTCCAGATTGGTCCCATTTTTTTCAGAATCCAGTTCTGATGATGGAATCCATGAGGAATTGAGGGAACTCCTCAAATATTGTAGGCATACATATGGCGATTTTGATATTTTCAGCAACAAACCAAGCATTTGCATTCAAAAAGTATCATAATCCTTTCACCACTATGGTTCTTTCATCATTTTTTTTAATCCAAATATTTAGTCGAATACAATGGCGGAAGTCGGTTTTTTAAATGAAAAGTTATGATGTACTGTTTTTTTTAGTGTAAGAAAAATGAAGCTTGATATTATTATTATTATAAATTTAATGTTGATACCTTTAGCCGTTCCTGAGAAAAAGAGTATTGACAGACAGACAGACAACGAAGTGAGGGGTCTATTCTTAAGGCTCGACACATCACGACCGATAAAGTATATACAAAATGTTAGTAATACGCATAATGGTATTACTGCAAAGTTGTAATCGACAGAGTGTAATTTATAACGCATACAAATTACATCTGTAATAATGGTGTGTGTAAGGTTTTAGGTAATTTTGGCAACTGGAAATGATAGACCTATTTCAAAAATCCATAAAACTAAAATACTGAGGTAATTGAGGCAATGTTTGCTCATCTTCTCTATGGCATTTAAAAAAAGCAACGTCACAGTCAAAGTTTTAATAAATGAATGTTTAATGTTTAAAGTGTTAAACAATGGTTAAATCCACGCCTACTGTGGGGTTCAGACATCCATTTATGGGTCTGGGAACTGGTAGGAAATCAGAACAAACAAACGGATAGTAATAAATTACAAACGACACGCCCGTCCGGTCCGAACGTTGTCCAAGCAATGACATTCCAGGGGGGCGCCTCGATGGCAATCGCTTTATTTCAAAGGCTGAATACCACATCTCTTCCTTTTTAACAAATTAAAAATTAACAATTGCTTATTTCCAAAAGTTAACTTACTATTCTTATTTTACTATATACCTCTAGTGATTTTACAACATAAAGTAAGCCATCATTATTCTAAAGTGATACTTCTAATGATTTTACAACATAATTATTATTCTAAATCGAATTTTATTTTAACCAGTAATTAATCTACGCCGTTGATGTAATTTTTAATTAAGTACCTATACAATTATCGATCTCTTTACTAGGTACGCTATTATTGTCCTCCTCAATTTCTTCATGATCACAGATCTTCCAATTACTACCTTCTACTCTTTTCAAGTGTAGGTATTATATTCCAACGATACTCCCGATCTTCCTGTATCAGAGCCTTCCAGATTTCTGATCCATGTGCATCGCAGAAGCAGCCTACACCTTCTGTATAGATTGAAGTAGTTCCCACCTCTGCTTGTACGCAGTCTCCGGTTAGACAGGTTAAATTCTGGTGGCAGACTTGGAAGACTGTGGCGTATTCAGATAAGATAGGCGTTGGGATGGGTTTGCTACTCAGTGATCTGTTAGGGCAAGTTGTCACAAATAATTGCTTTCCAAATGCCTTCATTCACAAAACTTAAAGATACTACGACACCACTCTGATAATATAATTAGGTGAAAGCGTGGTGTCATGCGATATGATATTATTAGCTAGTTGTAAGTTAGTGCAGACAATCAATTAATTTTTAATCTTAATTTAATGTTGCACAATTTGACATGTCGTCATAGAGACGTTTTGTATTTTAATACTAATAATTTTATTAGAAATTTTGTTTTGACACGAGATACTGTTGATACATAGTATCTTGAGTCAAAACAGACGGCAGACATAGTAAATTCATAATTGCTAAATTGTTAGCATTTCATATTTTTGATCTCGTTATAAGTATCTACTATAACGCAGTTCACGAGCTCGTGGTTAGAAGTAGGTAGTACTAATGAGGGTAAAAGGTAGGAGTGTCAGCTGACAGTCATTAAAACTAGTTCGACAATGAGAAGGCCGGCCACATAAAATGTACAAGCCCTTCCCAGCAAAATCTTAGGCTTAGAAACATTTTTAAACAGTTTTAATGTACATTATCATGTATGTAACTGAACACTGGATGTTACAATTTGAGTTACTCCCTTATTATGAGAATTACAATATTGTAAGTTCATACAAACGCAAGAACGCCATAGGGTTCCTTAACTGTTGTTCGAAATACTTTAAAATGCAAGAAACGTAAAGATGTTGCATATCTCACTATTGAGAGGACTATTGAGCTGTTGAGCTAGAGCTGCATATCATTGTGTGTTTACCGTCCCCCTGACGCAGACTTCGCGTTATTTTAATCCACTATGGAAAAAGTACTGCTCAAAACTTTTGTACATAGTAAAATGCTTATAGTCTGCGGAAATTTCAATATAGGTTAGTTCTTTTTCTGAGTGGCTGCTTAATTTGTTTAAATGTTTTAATTTACATCACCTCTTCGAATAACCAACAAGAGTGACACTAACAACATCCACCTGTTTTGATAATATTTATTGTAGTAGTGTTCCAATTGATACATCAGTAATTAAACATTTCACCTCAGATCACTATGGTCACAGCACAGTGCTTTAAATACTTGTAATTTCACTTATCACAGATAGTCGCATTTTGAAATTCCACGGCAGTATTGATCTAAAAATGCCCCTTGTACGTACCGTGCGTAGATGATCCGAATGACCTTTTTACCAGTTTGTCTAAATTGATAAGTGAGGAACATAGTGAGATTGTAAAGCTAGAGCGAATGTCGAGTTAGCTGATTGGGCTACAACCCTATATGAACTCTATACGGCTGGGGAATCAATGCTGCACGACCCAACGTTTATCTTGTACATAAAGAACTATTCCAAGTCCTTCAAAAAGTTTGTCATACATTAAAATCATTGCATTTGAGAAATTCAATAGAAAAGTCAGCAAATAAAATTAATACAACTTGGAAATTAATAATGAAACAGGTAAATCTAAACCTTGTAGTAACCAGATGAATTTAAACATAAACAATACTATGTTATCAAAAATATTCAGGTCATGAATGCCTTTAATAGTTTTTCTCTAGTAATTGTGCTAGGTGCTGATATTGCGCCGTGTATGGCCTACATTTTCAATAGATGTCTTGACGAGAGTCTTTCCTCATCTTATGAAACATAGTAAATTAATCCTTTGTTCAAGTCTGGAAATGATAAAGATCCAGGTAACTATAGGCCAATTTCTATATTGCCTGCTTTAAGTAAGATCTTCGAGAAACTTATTCTTACTCAGTTATTGTCACACTTCGACCTCCACGGACTTCTTCAGTCATTCATTTGGAATAACTAAGGTTCATTCGACAGCCGATGCTGATACCATGCTCTTAGAACACATATTTGAAGCGTAGGAGAACTCACAGAACGCGATCGTCCAAAGCTTTTGACTGTATGGCATGATACATTAATTTCCAAGTTAAAACATCATGGCATCCAAAATCAGGCAATTAATCTTATTAATTTTAACTTATCCAATAGAGTTCAAAAAGTTGATGTTGGTGGTGAAAGGATCGACTATTGTCATGGGGGTGCCACAGGGTTCAATACTAGGCCCTTTTTATTTCTAGTTTACACTATCAATCTCTTTTTTTACATTATGTTCCATAGTTCTGTTTGCTGACGATACTTCTTTGATTTTCAAAGTTGATAGATCTAAAGCAAATTACGATAGAGTAAATAATTCACTGTCGCGAGTTCTTGTAAATAATGTTTTGATCACAGTAAATAATCTTTTGCTTAATGCTAAAAACGAAAAGCATGAAATTCACATAGCCAAATGTAAAACATTATCAAACTAAATATTAAAATAAATGGGGAGACACTTGATCTTGTTAAGTCTAGTACTTTCTTAGAGCTTAATATTGATCCAGGGGGTCAGTGGGCACCGCAAATTGTGGCTTTAGCTGTTAGACTTAGTTCCACTGCATATGCAGTTTGTATGTTTAGGCAGCTTACTGATGAAGCTACAGCTAGGCTTGTTTATTTTAGCTACTTCATAGTGTTATGTCATATGGTATCATGCTGTGGGGTAAAACAGCTATATTTCCAGCTATATTTGTCTTACAAAATCGGGCAATACGTGCCATTTATAAAATGAAGTCACGTGACCCCTTGAACGCCTTGCGTTTCAAAGAAATCAATATTCTCACCGTAATTTCGCAATATATCTATGAAATATTATTACATACACATAAACACTTGGATAGTTGTATGAAAAAGGGTGACTTGCATGGTATTTGGATTTATAAATACAACCAAACTAAATATACCAAAATTTCGATTGAAGAAAGTAAATGGGTCTTTTATGAGGAATTCTGTACAGTTCTATAATAAACTTCCAGAAGGTGCATCCAAACATCTTACTCGAAGATAAATGGAAATTTCATATTCATATTCATATTTATATCATTTATTCACCGTAGGAACACTGGGAGCACTTGGTTTTGTTATGGTGTACATACATTTTAGCGGCCGCACATAAGCCTTGTCAGATAATTGCTACATCTGATTTGAGCTGATTTGCTATAATATCTGTACTTTTCTCTTTACATGGTTCTATTAGATTGTTATTTATAAGTAGGTATACTCATACTGATACTCATACTCATTTATTAAAACCATAGGAACAATTATTAAGAACACTTGGTCACGTCATACATTATATTTAGAAATTAGGTTATATCAGAGACTAGTTTTACTAGTCTCTGGTTATATCAAGTGGAGCGTGTACTGTCTTATAAACTTTTGCTGATGTTTATTTGCATTTGACTAACTTTCTTAGGTTTTTAAGTTCTCATTTAATATGTATCAGCAACTTCCTGCTCCGAGGCACCACACAGGCGCTTCCCACCTTGTGGTAAGACGTATCATCAAATTAAGTCAAGCCGTGTTTGTTGCCTGATTCTTCTAGGCTTGAGCGCGTTGGAACAGGAGTAATTTTAGTTTATAAGGCGATTCAAAATGATCCTTGTGATTTCAATGAATAAAATTCATTTCATTTGATTAACAGAGGGATCAAAATGCACTACCTTAGAGTACGTACCTACATTAAACATGTGTAGGTATCGGAGGTTATTGCCATTTATCGCTCCATACTGTCACCATTTTGTAGACATTAACATTCGTCTTTTAGGCAAACTTGCGTAAATATATACGTGGCACAATTTCAATGAGTAGGTACAAGTTTAATTGACTCATTGAAAACAACTTTATAGAAGCTCGTAACACTTTTGTCCATTCCCTGGAGTTGGTTCACATCAACAAGAACTTTATAGGTAGTTATTTGCTATAAGCAAGGTACCAGTAATAAACTCATAAATTGGTTGACATGAACTGGAACATTTTGCCTCATTATTTTGTCATTTCATTATGGTTGCGACGTGTTGCGAGATAATTAGCCACCATAAATTTATTTCAAGTAAGAGGGTACTTAGTAAAAACTTTTAAATTCGTGTGGCCGGTTAAAAATCAAGTTAAAAATATCTAGTTACGACCACGTTACGACTGATTTAAATCACTAAGAATAAGTACCCTTCCTCGAGTTTTAGAAAAGTTTTCCATGTATGTCGGTATTCAATTAACACAACACTACGCAACTTTTAGTCGAATTATCGACTAGGTACTCACAATTTTTTATCCTCGTCGCCAATGTGGGGTTCAGACATCCATTTATGGGTCTGGGAACTGGTAGGAAATCAGAACAAACAAACGGATAGTAATAAATTACAAACGACACGCCCGTCCGGTCCGAACGTTGTCCAAGCAATGACATTCCAGGGGGGCGCCTCGATGGCAATCGCTTTATTTCAAAGGCTGAATACCACACCTACCCTCCAATTTATAACTTTAGTTCTACAGGACGGATTTAACCAACGTTTTTAAATCTCTGAGACTTTAATGAGGGGTTTTCACGGCCGTTTCAAATCATGTTTTCAGCATTGAAAATAGATGACGCTGCTCTGTAACGTAACTGTCAAAATAAAGTGAAATGTCAACATCGACAACGTAGAAATAATTTTCGTTTCGTGGTATTTATTTTTGCCTACTTCTAAAAACACCACGAAATCACTAGCGCACACTCAAGAAGCAATCACAAACAGAATATCATGACTAATAGCCACAGACTACTTAGAATAATAGTTTTGTACGCGTGCACCACAGACAATCTTGATTGATACAGTTGAGTCAGCGCCATCTATCGAACCAATTTGAACTACTTTTTTTCTTTTTAATCGAAGATGAAAAGCCCTCATTGAAATCGATTTAAAGTTTAACCGATATTACGACGCAGGGGTGTTATTTTTGAATATCATCGAGTGACTAAACGTCAGTAAAATTGCCTTTAATCCCCGATTTCCAAATTTTTATAAATCTGAAACTAAATGATGAATATAGAATAGAATATATATTTATTTGTATACAGGAGTTATATAAAAAACTTAGACTAAAAGAAAACAGACCCGAAGGTACGAAGTGTAATAACTCCAGTAACAAAACTAAATATGACTAAAATTCTTATACTTACCTATGATATCAATACATACAAGTGCCTCTTCCACTAAATCTCCTGAAAAACGGTGATTTGCGTTCTTTTTGATGATATTTAGTCTTTCAATGACATTAAAAAATCGCACTCCAGCATGTATTTTTTAACCGAGTACACAAAAAAGAGGAGGTTCTCAATTCCGTAGTATTTTTTTTTTAAATGTTTGTTGCCTCATATCTCCGTCGTTTATAAACCGATTTGGAAAATTCTTTTTTTATTTGAATAGATATACTTCCAGATTGGTTCCATTTTTTTCAGAACCTAGTTCTGATGGGGAATTGAGGGAACTCCTCAAATATTGTAGGCATACATATAGCGATTTTGATATTTTCAGCAACAAATCAAGCATTTGCATTCAGAAAGTATCATAACCCTTTCGCCACTATGGTTTTTTCATAAAAATTTTTTCATCCAGATATTTAGTCGAATAAAATCGCGGAAGTCGGTTTTTTAAATGAAAAATTATATAAAGTATATTAATTCATATTATATAAATAGGTAGGTAATACAAAGTTCTTTTGGCCTTAAGCAGTGTGTAACATTTGCAATGAGTAGTGAGTTTGAAAACTTAGGTAACGAAAAATATATCCGAACTTTCGCATCTACTATTAATTATAAATGACAGGTGCTTTTCAAGTTGATTCTTCTCCAATACCACTGTTGGATAATAACATTTCTTCTTCCATGGTTTGTTAACAATAAGGTTTTAGGGTTAGCGTTTATGTACAGGTTGTCACAATAACTTTTCATTAAAAAACCGACTTCAGCCATTGAATTCAGCTATCTGCATGTTTTTATTTGCTAAAGGTACTAAAACAACAACTTTTTGCTGAAAATACCAGAATCGCTATATGTATGCCTATAATATTTGAGGAGTTCCCTCAATTCCTCTTGGAATCCATTATCAGAACTGGGTTTTGAAAAAAATGGGACCAATCTGGAAGTATATCCATTCGAATAAAAAAAGAACTTTCCAAATCGGTTTATAAACGACGGAGATAGGTATGAGGTAACACACATTAAAAAAAGTACAACCGCATTTAGAACCTCCTCCTTTTTTTGAAGTCGCTTAAAAAATAGTGTCACGTCTAAAAAGTACCCGAACCCCCATGTACCTATGTCACGCAATTTTTTGCAGTTTTCAAGTTATTTTTTTTTTCTACAAATCAAATTAAACTTTGGAGTTAAAATATTCTCGTCACTATGAACAAAAATGTAATCAAAGTCAGAGTTTGTTTGGCCAACCAAACTCTGACTTAGATTAAATTTTTGATCATAGTGACAAAAATAGTTTTTTTTGCTAAATTAAAAATAAAAGTTACTTACTGAATTTTTTTTTCATACATATTTTGAAAACTTAATAATTTTATCAACTGTAAATTATACAGTTAATTATGCTGTAAATTATGTTGTGTCTACGGCCATCATTATATAAAATTTGATTCAAAGCAACAAAAAGCAAACATTGAAAATTCCAGTATTAAAAGGGCGAATGAAAAATTTATTAAGACCTATAATTATTTTTATTTACGTTTTATTTATTCATAAACATTACATATGATTCACAAATCTAAAACTGAAAGAAGTCGAAGTAAAAATAAAAACAACTGAATATTGTTCACAAAACTAAAAGAAATCTTTTTTAGAAGATGCAGTAAACATTTACAGAAAGTCATAATTTTTATTTTTTATTTTTATTGTGTGTAGATAATTGCTACTTACCCTATGATTTAATATATTTGACCTTCAAACCAAGCTTATTCTGTTTTTTACTAGCACCACCTAATTCTCTGACCTCAAAAAGTGCTAAGTAGTCTTATAACTTTATTAAGCTCTTGGTAATCGCTACGGACGTCTCAATAGCTGGCTAACCTTCGGACTTCCATTGTTTTATTTACGAAACCAAGATTTGTCTTATTCTAATTGTCGAAAATTCATTAATTTAGCTAGAGATGCCCACAACGCACCACCAGAAAATCTAGACCTCTGAGTTTTTAAGAAAGTGTAGTATATCAAAGGTCATTATAGAATGGTGCTGTGGTAAGGGAAGACATATAAGTGTGGTCTATGGTTCGCACGCCCGCATTCGCCATTGTATAGTGAAAGATACGAAACGTTATTTGAATTTTTGAATTTGGAATTCAAGTGAGTTTGGATTACCTATTGGCCAGTGATAGAGTGTGGTGGTTTTTTTATTAAAGTTTTTTTCTTTATTTTTAGTTTCATCGGTTTTGTGAGGAAAAGGATTTTTTAACAGTGAGTACTATAGTATTAGTTATTTTATTATTACTTACCTATAATAATAACACAATTATTATGTCAGTAAAAATGCATAACAATTTACAAAATAATTATGAAAAAAAAAAAAAAAAAAAAAATATAGTGTGGGTTCTACTTTTAAAACATCGATAATTTTTGACCTGGCTCAAAATTGATAATTGTATTTTCGCAAATTAGTGAATTTATGTCAAAAGGTATATGGACCATTGGTATAGTACCTACTCTGCCTGTCAAACTTTTTGTATCTCTAGTAAACATTAATTTATTTACGCGAGTTTTATAATTGGTCACAAACAATAAGACGTACGGACGTAGGGGATTGGAACATCAATTAATAAGATCGTTGCTGTGGCTACTCTATGTACAGGTATACCGGTACAACTATACTAATGTTAGCCGTTTGACTGAACAAAATTGTCTTATGCGCAGTCAAGTGGCTAACTTCAGGGGAGTTAAGTTATATTTGCGGTTGCTTCAGGCTGAGTATTTAATTACTAGGGAAAAGCACGCGATTTCGTCCGCGTAGAGTTTTTTCCATTCAAACATCAACACGCATTTGTTTTTCTTAGTGCACCCCTAAATCACAAAAGGAATATCCTTCAAACTTTAGGTCTTTAGGACTTAGGCTTTGCGTTGAAATTCAGTGAGTCAGTCAGTCAAACACGCAATTATTTTATATGTATTGATATTTTCGTTACGACTATTTTAAGTTGTTTAGTAAGTTCAATAGAAGGAATTTATTGGTTTAGTGTAACTGTGACCGGTTTACCTGTTGAAAAAAATATCGAAATAAATTTATTATTTATTTAGGTACTTACATGAACTAGCAATTATAAAGTCTGTATAAAAAAATACCTCAATTCCTCATGAATTCCATCATCAGAACTGGATTTTGATAAAAATGGGAGCAATCTGAAAGTATATCCCTTCAAATAGAAAAAAAAAATCCAAATCGGTTTATAAATGACGGAGATATTAGGTAACAAAAATAAAAAAAAAAAAACATCTGAATTGAGAACAATTTTTTTTTTAAGTTATATAAAATGAAGTCAATTTTCATCTATCTACTTATAACCGCTGACGCTTCGAAATTAAAGTTCAAATCGTTCGTAGCGGGAGCAGCGCGTTTATGTCTTTTTGTAAGGAAATACTCGTAGGCAACCGTAGAGGTAACATAACAAAAAAAAAACTTTTCCTTATTTGAATGCAAGGAATTTTTATATTTTAGGTAGTATATCCATGTCTGAATTGAGATTTACAGAAACAACATAATTTTATACATCACATCAGCATCCTTTAGACTTCCACTGTTAGACGAGGCCTCCCCCATATAATACAATGGGGGTATTTGCCATAATCACCACGCTTAGCACATAGATTGGTGATCGTACTTAGTTTAGTGTTAAGTAGGTACTCAGGTGGATGCTGCTGGCCATCCTCTGGTGTAATAACTTAGAACTTTTACTATATCCACGGGAGGAAATGGAGGGGTCTATACTTAAGCTGGACACACCATGGCAGACTACATCCACGGGGAAGGTGGTGTGTACTCTTAATTTTTTTTTTTTATATATTGACGACCTCTGTGGCGCGGCAGGCGAAGGTTCGCCTGCGACGCAGGAGGTTGCGGGTTCGATTCCCGTCTCAGAACAAATATTTGATCTGCAGATATTTATTCTGGGTGTTCTGGGTATTTTTCTATGTATAATAAAAAAATATCTATCTATGTAATGTATTTGTATTAAGTATATCAGTTATCTAGTACCCATAACACAAGCTCTGCTTAGGTTGGGGCTAGATAATGTTGTGTGGAATGTATCCAGCATTTATTACTATTATTACTATTATTATTACTATAGGTATGCACGTACTTTAATGCAGTGCCTTGCTTGTAATTGTTTGGCCTAATAAAAGACGCCTCCGTCTCCTCCCGTGGATATCGTAAGCTGTCTAAGGTACCAGGGAATAAACAGCAGTATTCTGAGAACTTGCATCAATTCTGCAATCACCAATTAGGATTGCAGGCCTCGTCCAACAGTGGACATCAACCGATTGATGATGATGATAAGGTACCTAATGACCAAGTTGTGTAGCTAAAATGATTTGTTAGAAAATTTAATTATTTTACATAATCTTCTATTCATCACTTTGGCTTCACCAAATCCTATACTATTAACTCTTTGAATCGCGGGTCAGCACTTTTTCCCTATTTTCCCTAGAAAATATGGGAAAAAAATGCTGACCGAATAAAAAAATAAAATACCGCCGCGCCACAGAGGTCGAAGACCGAGGACCGAGGACCGAGGTGACTTAGTACTTACTAAATCGTTAATTGTGGTCTAATTACTAAAGCTATCATAAAAATGGTACCTGTACAAGAATTCTGATGAATTTGCATAATTTTTTTTCTTGTATGTAGTAATCTAATTAGGATAGTATACATAAAAAAAAAAAATTAAAATTGTATGGATTTTTTAAATAAAATTAACTTATTTATCAAATTCAAAATATGATTTTGAAATTGGGATGGTGATGGATTGGAAGAATTCTATGAAGAATTCTTAGTTGTGGTCCTAATGTTCTTCCAATGGTTTGCATGGCATTTCAATGTGTCAAAATGTTTCGACATGACCAATTGTATGGGTTTGCTAATGTAGTCGTAGGTACCTAGGGAGGTCAGGCAGAATGCACACAATGTGCGTGGTCAGTTAAATAAAAAAAAGTGAAGGTCACTACAACGCGTTAACACCCCTAAACTTTGTAATCCGTGGTAAACGGTGCTTAGTGTCACAATTTCGTACTTGTATTTTTATATATTTGTGACTTATTTCTGTATTGTGTCACTGTTTGTTTACCCAAATAAATAAAAGAAAATAAACGTAATTAGTAACTTTTTCATAAATAATTAAAAGCTTAAAATATTTAATATCTCATAAATAGCATATTGATGTACAATGGTCGTAAGCGATCAATTACACCACAGATATTTCGAGGTTGCAAACAAAAAAGTTGCTTTTCAGGTCATGTTTTTTTTTCACAACCGGACTGCGGCTGTTCCATTTTTAAAAAGAAATAAGGATTTGTTGTGGTGTTTGTATTTAATTGTAGCATATTATGAATGTAACGGGCCTCGTTCTATTTTCAAATTTACTTGCAGCTGTTTACATCATATGCAATAAAATTATCAAATCTAATAATGTTTTTGTTGATCCGCGGTGGTCTCCGCCTAAGAATAGGTCTCCTCCAACACCTCCCATGGATATTGTAAAAGGCAACTAAGGGATTACGCCAGGGGATGGGAAGCAGCATCCATCTGAGTGCTTAACCCAATACTGCAACCTCCATCCTCCATCCACCTACAAAGCGTGGTGATTAGGCAAATACCTACTATTCTATGAGGAGGTCTCGTTTTAAAAAAATAAGAAGTACCATTATCGGCATCGTCGATAATGACTATAATAAGTGACTCTTGATTTAAGACCTTAGGCCGTGTCTAACTATCGTTGTGTAAAATATTGTAATAGTTGCGTGGGAAGATAATACAATCTCTAGAAGGACCAATCTTTAGATTGAGATAATCAATCGTTAATGTCGTTATGAACTTCTAAAAGGACAATGCAACAATTGTGTTCTATTATACTATGTGATGAAATCTAGACTTTGTTATATGATGAACTGTTTCAACCAATCACGTGTCTTAAGTAAGTTATAATTTCGGTGATTATCATGTCATTATTAAATGAAGTTGATTAATAACTTTTTAAAAAAATTAACGTTAAAAATATTTAAAGTTCAACAAATACTCATTTTAAAGAAAAAAAAAGAAAAAAATTGGCTTTTATGGCATGTAATAATAAATAATAAATAAATAAATAAACAGTCATCATCAGTTTGAACCGTTGAAAAAATTAGGTCTTTTTGTTTCACTGAAATTTTAAGGTCACTATCAAAAGTACCTTAGCATCTAAAGTGTTCAAAAACACTTATTACGTAAGCTATTATTGTAGCTACATAGTAAGCCCCATCGAGAATACTAACCGATGTCACATACCTTCTTATAAAGAGGTATATGATGGTGTTATTAAGGTTTAATATTCGAATATTTACATAGTGTCAGAGGTCCAATTCTCTTATTTAAAAAAACAGTTAAATCACAATACAATCTCGTGTCAGTCGCACTGTAACGTAGTAACTATTACTTAATCTTCGCATGCATACGCGATAAGTAATAGTTACTACGTGACAGTGCGACTGACACGAGATTATATTGTAAATTTAACTGTTTTTTAAATAAGAGAATTTGGCTTCAGGACTATTACCAAAAATAATTCATAAGAAAAAACCATTTATCACAATCATGTTATTCAAAAAATGCATAAAAGCTATACGCTACTTCCGTCTTCCTTCCACAAAGACGCAAATGTCAAATGTCAGAAATGTCGTAACTGTTAATATTCTTCCATGCTGCTAATATCTATCTGACGTAACCGGCATTACACATGTAATTTGGGGAACAAAGGTGATAATGTCAAACTATTGTAACTCATAGATATTATTATATTAATAGCTAGTTTTGACATTAATAGAACGTACAAAGGAAAATACCTTATCAAGAGAATGGCAGAATATATAGAGATGAAATTTACAAGATGCGTTAATGACTTTATGACGCTATACTTAATATATAATAGAAAGGACAAGTCTGAGTGAGAATTTAGTCCTCCGGGTTTCGATTCGTAAATTATTTAGAAATCTTCAAGACCCCTTTTCAAGTTGAGTTTTAAATTTAACCGTCCCATTTTAGGGGTAAAAAGTAGAAACTCCTCAATTTTAGACTTTTCCTTTATTTGTCTCATAATACCTTGTACTAGCTTTCCTAATTTCAGAATTGTAAGGTTAATGGAAGTACGTTAGATATTTTTAATTTTAATTATTTGCATACAAAAATTAGCATGGCATATTTTTTTGAATGTATTGAGTTATAAGCGTGTTTTTTTACGGCACTGGCTTACAGATTTTGAATTCAGGTATTAATAAAAAAACGTACCTTTAGCCGTTCCTAATAAAAAAGGTCTTGCTAAACAGACAGACAGACAGACGAACAGACGGTAAACAAAGTTATTTTTCATCCCATCTATTCGAAAAGGACGACTTGGGTTGCCTTTAAGTGCACCCAAAGGTGGTGTTTTCTATAAGAAACTTTTAGCGGGCAGTAATGAGTTTTTAATCCTCTTTATAAGTGCGCCGCAATTATCTTTGCCGCGCAATTTTTGGATTTGGAACATCTTAGTGTTCAGCGCCAAAGAAATCGAACGTAAATATTGTTTGAATAAATACTGGCTGGTACAAAGGCCCATAGAAGCGCAGCGCGCCGAGCTGGCTGAATAAATAAAAAAAAAAACAAATTAAAAACGCGCGAACTACAGCCCGCATTTTCGTAATTTTTCACGGATTGTTAGAAATTCATGGTTTTGTTTTAAAATAAAATATGAGGTGCCTTTTATTCTCTCATAGTGGGTGATGAAGTAGAGTGTATCACTCGGGCGCAAAATATATATTTGGCTCGGGCGACGTACTTTGAATCCCTCGCTACGTTCAGGATCCTACTAAAGAATCCCTCACTTCGCTCTGGATTCAAAAAAGCACCCTCACCTTAAAAATATTATTTTACTCCCTTATGATACAATCTACTATTATAAGGGTCTTGTTTTTGAGGTAAGAAACCCTAACAAGAAAGGACTATGCAAAAATAGCCTCTTATGCCAAAAAATATACAATTACAAATGTTTTTATAGCGCAAAAAGGACACATATGTTTCCATATTAGATAAACTGGTTTAAAATATCAAGAGAATGGAGAAAACCAATAAATTTTAAAATGATGTCAAGTGAATGTATCGTCCAGTATTTTTTTGGAGTGGAACTAGGTATTATTTTCATTGTATTCATTGAATATAACAATAATTCCGAACTATCGCTTCCATTTGTTCGTTTATGACCATGATTAGGACTAGACCTTGGTGAAACTGCCAACATAACCTCTTACACAGACAGTTCCATCCAAACCAGTTCCCTTACCCCGTGGCTGTACCCTGTCTTCACTTTCCACGACCTTCGACCTTCGACGCCAGTTTCACTGGATTCTCACGATCATATATTTTATATATATACATTAATAGGTTCATTGATTCCTTGCTTGTTTGTTTTTGTTACCAAACGACACAGTGTATCCTTTGGACCGATTACATTTTAATGTTCGCGGGAATTCGGTGGATGGAGATGGCTCATACCGATCGTGACATATGAGGGGGCTTACGTCAGTGGATGTCCACTTGCTGATGATGATGATGATGTGGTTTATGGCCTACAGAAGAAAATATAAGAATGTTTGACGACCTCTGTGGCGCGGTGGGTGAGTAGCCGGCTGAGATGCGAGAGGTTGCGGGTTCGATTCCCGCTGCGGGACAAATTTTTGCATGTTCTGCAAATATTTGTTCCGGGTCTGGGTGTTATGGTAATATGGTACTCGTAGTTCCTGATACCCACGACACAGGGAATCCTAGTGTGGGATCTGGGGGAGTATTGTCTAACGAACTGGTAATCGCTTTCAATTACGATTTCGCAGTAGGTACATTGCGCCGCATGCTTTAGCTTACTGACATAAGCAGAAATATTCAAAACATAAAGCGCAATGTACTCGGAATCGAAAGCAATTATCCCTTCGTTAACCAATAAAGGGGCAGGACTATGTATGTTGACTGTTCAGTATTATGTTATGTTATATTTATTTATTTATTTATTCACACACTCTGAAAACTTCCAGCATAAGCCAAAACATTATTGAGGCAGCACATAGATTACTTATAGAAAAACAATAATAATAGTACCTATAACAAATTGGTAGGTAAGTTAAATGTGTTTTTTTATGTAGGTAATTATGGCCTACGTCAGTGGACTTCTGCCAGTTGATGATGACATGCTTTATAGGCGAAAGAAGGAAATATAAGAATGCTTAAACAATTATTCAAAAAAGTCAGCTTTATTTCTTCCGCAACATAATTTGTTGAATTCAAATAATATATTATATCACAATTATATTAAAACAACTCTCTATAACAACATAATCAGTAATCACTGACAAAAGAAAGTCGCAAATCACCGATCAGATGCAGAAATGTGCAGATTTAATGAGAAGATGAGTCGTTGCGCAAAACGTGCTCTCTCTAGGGTCATGCCGAGACTCTAGACCAGGGGTTCCCAAACTTATTTTGTCTACTGCCCACTTTGAGAATAAATAATTTATTAGAGCTCCCATTTTTTCACCTACTTAAAAACCAGTATAACTTTTAATTAAATTAATTATTGTGAGCTATATAAGCGGAGAGTTAAACATTTATTCTAAACGAGACTTTTACTATAGCCCGCAAGAGTTAACTTGAGACCTGAGTGCACCGACCATTTTTTTTCTGGGTCTCTTACCCCCACCCTTCTTTGGTCTTGTGGGGCCTGCAGCACTCACAAGGGGGCGTTATCTCCCACTTTGGGATAGGCTGCTTTAGACGTTTAAACTAATTTCTACCTTCCCTCGCGTCTTCAACGCCTTATCTACCATGGTTTGCGCGTATGCTTTGTCAACAGTTTTTTTCTCAGCTAGTCCGTTCGCGCTATCAATAACTAAATTATATAAGCTTAAGGATTTAAACCACAGAATCTATCAGTAACTACTTGATTGATCAGCCGTGCTTGCTCAAATAATTGTACTTACATTGCAAGACGATTGTCAATGTCAATTATTGGCCAATGACATAAAGAAGTGGCTTGAAATCTTTGTAATTTGATTGGTTAATATATGCCATTTGAGTTTCGGCAACGTTAGTTATTCGTGATTTACGAGATGGCATCAGCGTATAGCTGATGAGTATGTTCCAAACACATTATACCTCTATGTTATGTTATTTATATATTTGTAATCGACTTCAAAAAAAGGAGGAGGTTCTCAATTCGGTTGTATTTTTTTATAGTAAGGCTTCTAATTATTTCATAACATAACAACACCCAAAAGTCACATAGTCATGATCCCACACTAGGATTCCCTGTGTCGTGGGTATCAGGAACTACGAGTACCATATGGTACCATAACACCCACACCCGTCCTCCCTATCTCTCCCGTTATACTACATAAAAGTTAAAAAAAAAAAAAAACTGCTCATAAAATTCTGATTTGTTCAGCTTCTATTAGTAATCGTACTTTCTGTTCGGGTGGCAACCCTATAGTTCCTAGTTTCATATTCAGTTTTGTTTCCTGATTTCCTAAGCTGGCTAAATTGACGTTTGAGAGCGTTGAAAAGTGCTCTAGTCATTATTCTAAGGTTGAAAAGCACGAAGCTTCTGGCCAATTAGGAATTGAAGTTGAGAGCTCTGACAGTTACTTCCTATCCACATAATATCAAGAATGTTTGAATAGAGACGGTAATTTTCTTTCCGTGAACATATCCTGCAAATCCTATATTAAACTAGCAATATTTGTATGTAAGTAATATATAAATATATTGATATAGGTATATGTTTTGAGATCTCGAAAACGGCTCTATCGATTTTGATATAGTTTGTTATTTAGAAGGGTTTTTTGCGGGCAAAAAATCTATCTAGCTTGTTTCATCTCTAGAAAACGCGTTTTTCCGGGTTTTTCGAGCAAAGCTCGGTCACCCAGGTACTTATTCATAATTCAAGCAGGCAGGTACATTGTAATTGGAATTCTTATAAAACATAGATTACTTAAAAAAAGAAAAAAAACCGGTTATTATCTGCAGCCTTTTCGGGGAACTGATGGTAAGGGCCTCAAGCTTACGACTTTTAACGTGGTTTTTAACACCGGAAGCGAAAGCTTCCTGCCTCCCTACTCTACACCTTGTCTACCGGGGCAGTAAAGAATAGCTGCTCTGCCAGTAATTATTTTTTAAATTATGTAGGCTTATGCTCTGACATATACTGGCTTTGTCTATTTATCAGAAAAGTAGCACAATGCAAAAGTACAACTGTCAACGTCAAAGAAGTGAAGATTAATTCCACTGACGTGAAAAAGCGCGCGAACACACACTGCGTCGGCGTCGTCTTGTTCCTACAGCTCCCACGATTCAAAGTTTTATTATGCAAAAATTCATTCATCAATTGTTTTGTGATTTCGATAGGCATCATGTTTTTTATCGTGATTTGAGTTTGCATTTTGTTTACCGAGTGTGAAACTAATTAAAAAATTAATGACTTATTTTGTTGACGATTTGCATGAAACACAAAAAAAACTGATAATTACTTGAAAATAGATAGGTAACCTATTCGTTTGACAAGTGAATAAACACTTAGGTATACTTATACACAATTATAATGTGCATTATATAATTTACATCCCTAAACTAACACATAAAAAATTTTTTTAGCTGACAGGTAGAAATTTTCAAAAATTCGTAGCTTCGGCTTTCGTAAGAACCAGAGCTTATTTTTCGTAAGTATCTATAATAACCAAAGTTATGGGCTCATCCAGATTTTTTTTTATTTCAATAATATTTTGAAAACTTATTTTATGTACAGACGGCAAAGCTAATTGGTTACCCCCTAGAGGTACACTCTAGGGGGTAACCAATTAGCTTTTGCCCTATATTGAATTAGCAACGAAATTATCATATTTTTCTGTACGTTTTTATCACAAATTGTGTCACTAATATAGAATAAGAAATGTCTCCCAATGCGATACGACGCACGACCATTACGATTTGGTATTACGACTTTTGCATTGCAAAAACCGAAATGCGAAACGTGAGCATTCAACGTGACTTAGTGACTATTCATCATTCTGTGCCGCGCAATCGGTAGAACCAGTACAGATTAGTAAATAGTTACTACATAAGTCACGTTGAATGCTCACGTTTCGCATTCCGGTTTTTGCAATGCAAAAGTTGTAATAGGCCCTCAGAGCACTCAACACCGATACTGCGATTACCGGTCCGCCTGTGTTAATCGTGGTGAATGTCAATTCCCCCCATTGTATTCCTCGGGGGAGGCCTCAACCAGCAGTAGACGTCTAAAGGCAGCAAAACAAAAGGTGATGAATCGTTTTTATAAAAAAAAACTTATTTTGATTTGGCACCTACGTAATTTCTCTTCGTTGAATTTCGCGCTAGCGTTTTGTTTCTTAATCTGTGACGCAAACCCATTTATTAACCGACTTCCCAAAAAAGGAGGAGGTTCTCGATTCGGTTGTATTTTTCTTTTTTTTTAATGTTTGTTACCGCTTATCTCCGGCGTTTATGAACCGATTTGGAAAATTCTTTTTTTATTTGAATAGATATACTTCCAGATTTCAGAATCCAGTTTTGATGATGGAATCCATGAGGAATTGAGGGAACTCCTCAAATATTGTTGGCATACATATGGCGATTTTGATATTTTCAGCAATAAACCAAGTATTTGCATTCAAAAAGTATCATAATCCTTTCACCACTATGGTTCTTTCATCATTTTTTTTTCATCCAAATATTTAGTCGAATAAAATGGCGGAAGTCGGTTTTTTAAATGAAAAGTTATACCTTTGCCGTCTGTACCTATCTAAATATTTAAAAATTACCAACTGCCAGATATCTGAACAGCCCACTTAGCTTCATTGAATCGCAAGTAACCGTGTGATAGTAGAGTTTTTGCTAAAGTGATACCATCACATAATACATTGTTGGCTAAAGTAGGTAAATTATTTGGGCCATGTGGCAATTGTATTTGATTGATGTGTCTATTCAAATTTGTTTTATGCTTTTAATTAGAGCTGTTATGAATCTAGATCTATCTATTGTTGCAAAAGTGAGAATTGCACTTGTCGTATACACTACGTTTTGCCGCGATAACAGACTTTATCCTACTAATATATTAATATTAAAGCTGTATATTACTAATATACTGTAGTAGTATAACTGTATATGTATATGTAAGTAATATACTGTATATGTCTACTTATTGCTGCTATATGTCTATATTATAAACGCGAAAGTTTGTAAGTATGGATGGATGGATGGATGGATGTTTGTTACTCTTTCACGTAAAAACTACTGAATGGATTTTAATGAAACTTTACAATAATATAGCTTATACATCAGAATAACACATAGGCTACAATTTATAAAGATATTGTGTGAATTGTCCATAATATGACGATAAGTGTCAAGTAAGTAGGAAAAAATCTACCATCTGCGAGCTATTCTGGCGTGCGCTGCCAAAACCGCTACAGTTACACATATGATATGATGGAAATGTCTATCTTAAATAGTCCTACAAAAAAGTAAAATATTAGTTCTTTTCTACGCCACGCTAATATAAGCTACTCGCAATACTAATCCTGCGCAGACGAAGTCGCGGGCACCAGCTAGTGTTTAGATAAAATCATACTGTTTTGCAAATATTTGTTCCGTGTCTGGGTTTTGTCTGCTAGACAAACTTAAATCTATTGCGCTAATCATAAAATATACCTCAAGCAGAAATAACAAGACACGTTCACCAAGAAATAACCAATGTCATGACGAACAAAATAAAATAAAATAAAATAAAAATAAAAAGCTTTATCTACCTATACACTAAAATACTAAGAGCCTTATTCATAATAATTTTTTAAACCTATTTTTGTTAAAACAGCTTTTGTCTTGTTCTCTCTGATGTAAAATTTCATACGTCAAAACAAGACAAAAGATATTTTAACTAAAATAGGTTTAAAAAATTATTATGAATAAGGCCGAAAATGTTTAAAGATAAAAAGTAAAATAAAAGTAAAAATAAATTGTAAAAAGTAACTTAATTAAAAATATTATTGATCTTATAATGTGTACGGGTGAAAGCCTCCTCCAATTGGTTCCAATCCTCTCTTTCCCTTGCTAATCTTGGCCAGAGTTTTCCGGCCACTGTTACGATATCGTCACTCCATCGTTTGAGTTTTCGTCCGCGTCTACGCTTTTTACCCCGAGGAATCCAGTTAGTGACTACTTGGGACCATCTATTTGATTGAATTCTCTGTAGATGTCCTGCCCACCTCCATTTCAACCCCAATATTCGGTGTACTACATCTTTGGCTCCGGTTTCCCTTCGAATGCTGGTGTTCCTTATTCGATCACACAGTTTTATCCCTATAAAACTTCTTTCCCTTGCTCATTGGCAATCTCATAGTCTTTCCAATTGTTTCTTGGTGAGTGGCCAGGTCTGACAGACGTAAGTGAGACATGGGGTTAGGCAGATATTCATGGCTTTTCATGACGAACTAAAAAACTGTTCAAAAATATATTTTCAAACTACAACAACTAAATAAACTTGGTATTAGAACTTCAGAATCTATATGTGAGAGCGTAAGTCACGAAGTTAGTTTTAAAGAAATACGAATATAATAATAGTCACTGTGTCTGAGAAAACATAATTCACTCACTGTGAGTAACTGTCATTGATATACCCATCATTATAATCATGAAATCAGCTAAGTACAGTCACCACCAGAAGTAGCTTCACAGCTCATAGGTAATGTGGTTGTGGTGTGTCTCCTCCCCAGGAATGTATTAAACTAGGAGATAGAACGACATACAGCTACCATTTACTGATTAAAGGGACAACACATAATCAAATAGTAATAACATTTGATCAACTAATTTACATACATAATTTACAACAAAAATAACACAGTCCAAACAACAGAACAAACAAAATACTAATAATAAAAATGAAAATAGATTGTTAATATTAATTTTGATAATGGCCAACGACATTGGGGTAGCTTGAAATCTTTGTAATTTGATTGGTAAATATTTGACATTTATTATCGTCTCGCTTGGCGACTTGCTATCGTTACTAAAGCCTGTGCTAGCCGTACTGTAAGTAACACATGAAACTTCAAAATAAGAAAATAAATTATTCTAATAAAAGGGTGTATAAAACACGACTCTGTCAAGGCGCTGATATTCAACGGCTATGGCCGTTAGTTGTAAAACTATTTCTGACGGTGACTGTATCTTGATAAGTACCCAATCAAGAGGTCCTTCCAATCCCTATAATCCATATAATGATTTTAATAAAAGGTATATGGCGTGCATTAAACATGAAAATTGTCTGTCAAGGCGCTGATATTCAACGGCTATGGCCGTTAGTTGTAAAACTGCTTCTGACGGTGACTGTATCTTGATAAGTACCCAATCAAGAGGTCCTTCCAATCCCTATAATCCATATAATGATTTTAATAAAAGGTATATGGCGTGCATTAAACATGAAAATTGTCTGTCAAGGCGCTGATATTCAACGGCTATGGCCGTTAATTGTAAAACTACTTCTGTCGGCGACTGTATCTTGCGTAATGTGCGTTTGCATGACTTTGAGGTCAATTTGAAAGGTAAATATGCTCAAATCATTCGGAAATTTGACATTATGAGTGGTTAGACAAATGAGTTGCGTATGTGAAACTGTTCGAAATTTTTGGTTATGCATTAAAAAATGAGTTGCTAATTTTGTATTACCCAAAACTTGGTTAACAGTCATGTTCAATGATTTTTAATGACCTTAGCAATTAAAGGTCATTGTTTAAGCTTCATTCAAGCTTTATGTCATAGAAAAACGTGACTAACACTTAAAATACGTCTCACTTAGAGCTAGGTAAGGATTGAATAATTGTATTTTATATTTTGAGATTTTCTATTATGGTAATCGACTAAGTACATTAATAAATAAATAATAATAAATAAATAAATACTGGACATTTCACACAACACTATCTAGCCCCAAGCTAAGCAGAGCTTGTGTTATGGGTACTAGATAACTGATATACTTAATACAATACACTACATAGATAGATATTTTTTATTATGCATAGAAAAATACCCAGATGCTAATAAAGTTATGGTTCTAGACTACTATGGTAATTATGGTCATATTATTATATTATAATTAATATGTATAACTGGTATTATGGTTATATTATTCTTCTAGGTTTGGTCGCGTTGGAACAGGAGTAATATCTACGATTCAAAATGATCCTTGTGATTTCAATGAATAAGATTCTTTTGATTTGATTTGATTATGGCAATTCCCCTATTGTATTTTATGGGGATGATGATGATGGTACACAATGGGCGGTCTTATCGCTTAAATATAATATGATTCTAGGTAGATTAGGTACCCTGAGGAATTGTTTGACAACTAAATTACCCAGCGATTTGTACAAAATTAAGACGTGCGTATGTACCTAGTCATTATTAGTAAATCTCTCTTAGCTCTGATGGATGTCCTAGTACTTATCTAGGTAATGATATTTCGCAATAGGTACTTATTGCTAGTGACTTATGAACAGGCAATTTATGTAGACACCTACCTACTTTATACATACTGTCAACTAGTTACAGCCTTGAACTTGGACGGAGAATCGAATGCCTATCAGTTTTTTAACCGAATTCAAAAAAAGGAGGTTCTCAATTCGACTGTATGTTAAATCATATGACACATACTTCTCAAAGTTTTAATTTCCATTGTATTAATTATAGTTAACGCGTCGTCCGGTTTGTGGTCGCCACTCGAGAACCTTTATTCCCCAACGGTTATCAGTTCTTCGAGCCCTCCATTCAATGGACTAAAGAGATTATAAACATCGCAGGAACTCGGTGGATGGAGGTGGATCAAGACTGTTGGTCGTGGCATTCTAAGGAGGCCTATGTTGATGAAATCTAGTTTTATTCCTTTTTATTTATACTACGTGGCAAGCAAACAAGTTTACAACCCACTTGATGGAAAGCAGTTACTGTAGCCTATGGACGCCTGCAACACCAGAGGCGTTACACGCGCGTTGCCGACCCTCAGACATAAAGATGAAAAGTCTGATGTGCCTGTAATTTCACCGGCACCCGTACCCTTCAAACCGAAACACAGCAATGCGAGCACTACTGCTTGGCGGTAGAAATACGTACCGTGGTAGTACTTCCCCGAACGAACTCTTTCACAAGAAGTTCTACAAGAAGTCTAACAAATTTATGAATTGAATGCCTATTCATTTCATGAACCAAAGAACTTACTAACCTATATTTTCACTTTAACTTGTGACTTTGCAATCGATGCGTTCAGTATGTAGCTATTAGATAACACTTTCGAATACTTACTCGCCGCTGCATCATAATACAAGTAACACAGAGGTCATAAACTTCCGTGTGAAGGAAAGTCATGATGTGGGATGTTCAGTAGTTATAGCGAAGCGATGGCGAACGCGTTGCTATG
Organism: Epirrita christyi; assembly: GCA_951392215.1. NCBI lineage: Eukaryota > Metazoa > Arthropoda > Insecta > Lepidoptera > Geometridae > Epirrita > Epirrita christyi. The sequence goes on from OX595858.1 coordinate 11,232,175, forward strand.
CTTTATTTTATTTGGAGCTCTTATAGTCTGATAATTTCGATAAGTGTATTTTTTTTTGTTTCGTTGTCATCAGCCGCTATTTTTTTTTGTTTATTTATTCTTAAATTGTTTTAAAGCCTGAAATCTAAGTGCCTTTAAATTAAGTGAGTTTTTTAGTTGAAATCAAATCTATCGTTGTGATAAATATATTATATATCAAATATCCCTTTTAAATAGTTTTGCGATTTTATTCACAATCCATAATTCTATGACTGACTGACGACAACCTTGTAACAAATATTAAGTGAAATTTATCGCTCGCTTCAACAAGTGGTTCGCAAGCTTAAAACTAGGCAAACTTTCATTACATCACCTTCGGTCGAACGTTTTTCTCTATTTACAAACAAACACAACTTACGATAATATTTATACATATTTTAACAAAACATATGATACGTATCTGTTTATTCCTGTTTTATCATTTGCCGTCATCAGTGGATTATGTTTAGGCCGATTTAAACGGTGAAGGAAAACACCGGAGGAAACCAGTATGTAAATTAATGGTCATTTAATCTCGTCGAGAGAAGGCTCCGAGTCACAGCAGTGGGAACAGAGCGAATTATGCATATGCAGGCGTACTACTCGCCGCTAGCGAGAGTCTGCAGGCTTTATTCAGGTGGATGCTGCTGCCCATCTCCTGCTGTAATCCCGTAGTCTTTTACCACATCCACGGGAGGAGACGGAGGTATCTTTTCTTAGGCCGAACACACCACGACTTTGTACAAATGTTACCTAAATTACAAAAAAAACATTTTAATCAAATTGCATTCTATTTTAACGAATACTAATTTTATGTAAATTTGGTTCATAATTCTTTCTCTTGAATTATTTAAATCTTAATTAGTAGGTATCCTCCTAATAACTAATTATACCTACTTTAAATAGGAAGTAACAATTTAACTGTTGTGTAAGAAAGTTATTATATGTAGTTTATTTATGGTCCAATTGTTGCTAATATTATAAAAATTAAATTCGTGAATCTTCTTCATCACCTCTGACGACCTGTGTGGCGCGGCGGGCGAAGGTTCGCCTGCGACGCAGGGGGTTGCGGGTTCGATTCCCGGCTCGCAACAAATATTTGTACCATCTGCAGATATTTGTTCAGGGTGTTCTGGGTATTTTCTATGTATAATAAAAAATATCTATCTATGTAATGTATTGTATTAAGTATATCAGTTATCTAGTAGCCATAACACAAGCTCTGCTTAGCTTGGAGCTAGATAATGTTGTATGAAATGTCCAGCATTATTATTAATATTAGCCGGTAGATGTCCACTGCTGGATGAGGCCTCCCCCACAACAAGCATAGCGTGCAATGGGGGGATTTGCCATAACCCCCACGCTTGGCAGGCGGATTGGTGATCGTAGTTCATAAAACATAACATAATACCCAACAGACGCATACAATAGTCTTGATCCCACACAAGGATTCCCTGTGTCGTGGATATCAGGAACTACCAGTACCATGGTACCATAACACCCAGACCCGGAACAAATATTTGCAAATCATACAAACATTTGTAGTACTCAAGTGAATGCCGCTGCCCATCCACTAGCGTAAACCCTTAGTTGCCTTTTATGGCATCCTCTGGAGGAGTTGGAGGAATCTTCTTAGGTCGTGACTACCACGACTCTATTCATGAGTACGAATAGATGCTTTTAGTAAAAATTTGTCCTGCAGCGGGTATCGAACCTCCTCTTGCGTCTCAGCCAGTTACTCGCCCGCTGCGCCAAGGAGGTTGTCAATGCATGTTATGCAATCGTTTCATAGATCGAATCGAGACGATACGATAACTCGATTGTGTTGGGATGATGTATCGATTATTGCGTCAAACTATTTTATGGATGTTTGTGCAATATACCTTTTAGCTCTTGCTCTATTTTATGTGCTAGGAAGTACTCATCATATAACTGATATTATATAGAGTAAAAATTATGTCCAAGTCGTAGGATTTTACGTCAAAATAAATGAGCTAAGAAATTCTCAACGAATAAAATATATTACAGCTATATAGGTAAGTAAATAGGGACACGCTAACAACTCCTTTTTGACAGCTGCGTTTCTGTGGTATTTAAAAAAAACAATAAATAATAATAATAATTTATTGATCAGATTTCACACAGAGTAGTTCACATGTCATCCATTTTGTTAGCAATTAGGTCTTAAAAATAATGTTAGTAAGTATACAAAATTATAATAAAAAGCAAACATATTCGTTTAAATTCAGTCACATTAAAAGTAGTCAATATATTAGAATTATGTCAGGTAACGGCTGGTGTTTAGAAACATAGGTTTATAGTTAAATATAACAATGAACCAATATTATAATAAATAATATTATTATAAAATTATTTATTTATTACCTATTTAATTCCAAATGTGAAAGAATTTGAGTTATAAATGCTTCGCTATAGCAAATGCCAAAAAAAAATACTTTATTTTAATCTATTATAGATCACAAAATACGAACAACATTTAGAGCTTGACACCAAATATAGAAATGTATACGCAACAATTTATAAGTTATTTTTACATTGCCTTGAATGGAAGACACGCTTGAACCCATTGTTTCGGATATTTGACCTCTGATGTAACGAAATTTACAGACGAGCGTTAAAAAACGGCGCGTTTATGGCCACAGTACACGGGCTGCGTACGCATAGCCGTAGACATGTACGTCGACGTACCATGACGTTGTAATGTATGGAACTGTATGAGACATGGCACACCGCTTGCGTGACGTGCACGCAAGCGTGTAAATACGTAGAGACGCGCGTGTCTACGTTAATGCATACGCAGCCTGTGTGCTGTGGCATTTATACTTACTTACCGACTTTTTAACTTACTGACTTACTTAGCTACTTATTACGTTTGCAAAATTAACATAAATTATGAGTCCAACACAGCTAAGGACAAGGCCCATGCACCAACAGGAGTAGCTTAACTTAGAGATTTATACCTACTGCCTACAAACAAATCAAACCCATATCTTTTTTGAAAGAATTTTATATATTTTTCGAAACACGTTTTGAATCTATCTTGTAACTAAATTTTAAGCATAAGGGATCTTTTAGAACCTACAAGGTATCTAAACCACAGGATCTATCAGTAACTACTCGTTTTTTTGGCTTTCAGTTCTTGAGAAAAATGCAATATCAAAATATGATTGTTGAAGTCTCAACAATCATATTTTGTTCAGATGCATTTTTCTATTAGTTCAGTCGAACTTTAGTTTTTTCGGGTTAGAATTGGACCAATTTATACATTTTATGGTAACGTTTTTTTATTTAAAAAAATAACATATTCGGGAAACAACTCAGGCAGTGCACTTTGAGATTATATATTCTGTTAGAAACATGTATCAAATAAAATGTTTAGCTACAATAAAATGCTTTTTCTTTACCTGAAAGATAGCTCTGACGTCGTGATTCGAAAAACAGCATAGGAAAATTTAGTTCGTTTGAAATAGTCTATAAAAAAAAACTTTTTTGCTCTGTCTGTGCACTTGATTACGACTTTACCTCTCCTTAACAGTAATTTAACTTCACAAAAGCTGACCACATAGCAACGATATTGCCGTCGGAAATTCTCCAAAACACGAATTTTTCGTATAAGCAGTCTTAATTCGATTTGACTAGATAGCCAGTTTTCAATTTTCCCCGTTATTTTTGATCGGGAATTTATTAGGCGTTTTTTTACAATTAGTTTTATCCAAAGCGATAACGTTTTTAAAACCGCTCGTCTGTAACGCCTTTAATAGTAGACGCGCTGACACATTACATAAATGGAATATAAGTTATTACAATGTTCCTACAATACGCGAATTATGTAACAGATGGCGCTTATCGCAAGTCGACAACCCTCGATCTGTGAACTGTGCCGTGTGCCAAATATTTCGCAATGTCATGTGTTAAATTAGAAAATAAGTGGCAGACTGATATATTTTATATACCTATATATAAGAACTTTATAATATAAGTAGACTTCTGCTTTTTCGAAAGGAGTCTTCGTCTGTTTTTATTTTATTTTAATTTCTAGTGATTTTTAGAGTATATTGGTATATAAGTTATATAGGAATATAAGGTATATAGGTATATAAGGTATATAGGTATATAAGGTATATACGTATATAAGGTATATAGGTATATAAGGTATATAGGTATATAAGGTATATAGGTATATAAGGTATATAGGTTTATAAGGTATATTGTGTAATATTGGTGACATGGCGTGTAGGTCAATGACAGGTGTTTTTTATGCCAATTTAGAAATGATGAGTCAATGTTACCGTTTTGTGGTTTTTTTTAACAAGTTGTAGGTACTTATTTCTTAGTTGAAACATGAAAGCAAAGGTCTCGTCGTGGGAAAATCTAGACTGATGATAATTCTGATTTAAGACATTAGAGCATTAAAACCTCATTCTTTACTGAGCTATACTGCCAATTTTATTTACTTGTAGTTTGACATTGACAACGTCAAATATGATCATTCTACCAATGTCAAGTAAGCTTTTCTTAGAGTATTCATAGCCTTATGAGAATTTTAACCCTATTTCCTATTTCTCACGATCGTTATTTGATGTTTTTAATGCGTCTTTGTTTATTTTTAACTAATTTCCGCCTAACAATATTTTTATAACTCTAGCTAAGGCTATAAACGTACAAAAAAGGGAGTGGTCTGTACTCTAGACATTTATTAAAAGTAAAATGCAGTCTTTCCATTAATTGTCGCAGAAAATAAAAGTGCCCCAGATTTATTGAACTGTCTCAAAGTTGCACAATCTGTCAAAACAATTTTCATTGACAGTTCTTATTAAATGCTACTCTCTAAATTTTATTAAATACTTTTCTAGGAAACAATAAGGTTAGAAGGAAGTTAGCTATATGAGACAAAAAATTAATATGAATAGATAATTGTATACCATGTGTGGAAGTCACGATGTTTCACTGGTGTCGAGATTTCAAATCTTATTTCCATGTGAATGGTATTCAATTCACGTTGGATTTAATTCAATTTAAATGATTATTCACATAGAGCAGAAGCGAAATCAAGAGCGAAATTAACAAGCGAATCCAGAGTTCCCGCCGTTTTTGAAAAGAGATACTCTTCTTACTTTTATTTAATTTCATTTTCTAATCTTTTCTTGAGTTATCGTATAGTTTTAGTGGCATTTTAAGCAATATACTTAGTTTATTACACAAGTAAAGTGTTTTGAAGTGACTTGAAGAAGAGGTGGAAATTGTCCACCAAAGTTTTAGTAAAACTGGCTACCGCTTCACTAAAATATAACTTGACTGAGACTTTGACGACTTGGAATTAGTGTAGGTGGTACATTGCAAATTTGCCTTGCTCATCCAGTCCGGACCAAATTGTTGAACAAAAATATCTCGCCATCTCTTCCTTGGTCTTCCTTGCTTCCTTTTACATTCCAGTGGAGTCTCTCTCTCTTTGCCCATCTATCATTTTGTGATCTACAAATATGTCCAGCCCAGTTCCACTTCAACAATCTCACTCCTTCACACCTACTAATTTCGTTCGTTTCAGTATAATCTTGTTACTAATTCTGTCTGAATTTTTTGATATCGTAGGTTTAAGAATTTTAGTCATCAATGAGGTTCAAGATGTATAGGAATTTGGAAATCGTGGAATAAACAGCAATTTTACTGACACCGATGACTCTCAAAAACCGCACTTCTGAATCAAAATGTCTCATAGCACCAACAAATTATTAGCATATTAGCAATTAAAATTAAATTGCATTGTGTTAACCTTAGAATAATGACATCTGAGGCCCAAGCACGAACATCTAACGTTATCGAGACGCTACCGTTACGATAGTAAACATCAAATATGAACCAATCAACTTACTAAGATTTCAAGTTACCCTGATGTCATTGGCCAATATTTGACATTTGCGATCGTCTCGCTAGCGTCTTGCTAACGTAAATTATTCGTGCTGACCCCACCGAAAAACTGTCAAACAATTTGCGCAACCTTTCCAAAAATCCCTGCACATTTGTCTAACAAACAGACTTATCGCAACTATTTATCTAGCTTGTCAATGTCCAAAAAATTTGCAAGCGGTGTGCCAAGGACCGAAACCTATATCCTTATGCCTTAGCTACACAGTACGTTGCGGTAAAAAACGGCACATATATTTTAGTTCTATGGTTAGCGCATTGGTCATTTGATCTTGAAATGGTTTTGCAAGAAAAATAATTGTTCTTTTGAATTTGAAACAAACATTTTAACGCAGCAAGTTAAATTCCTAGCCTTATACTTCAATGCATGCATTGTAACCCAACAAAGGCTGGAGAGCTAATCGCTCCTATAAAACGCTGAAAACTCGATCATTCTCAAGAATACGGTCAATATAATTTAAAAAATGATTGTTATAATGATTCTCGATGGACTGAATACATTATAAAGGTCACAGGAAGTCCAAGAACGTCGTGGCCTTCTATGAAAGAGTGGTCTACAGGCTGATGATGATAATGATTATTAGATGAAACCATTGGATTTTTGCAAAATTAATAATCAAACCAGCTTTATTAAATAGGATCATTGACGTAAATTGTTATATCTTTAGACGCTTTTTTATTGATTAGTTCACTGTTGTTGTACAAAAGAAAAATAAATGATTTGATTTGTTAGGTTAATTATAATGATACATTATGCCTACAACATACATGATAGTGCAAATGGATCTTCAGAGCATTCGTTCATTTCTTCCCTTGTCAGTATCGCACCGCATCCGTCGTACCGCACTGTGTAGCCGAGGCATTACCAGATCAGCTAGCATTGTGCGCGCGATAAGTTCAAACGTGTGAGAATGAATGCACAATAAACAATTATAGCAACGTGAGATGGATTGCGTAATCTTGGTGTTTTAGAAAAATCGAAACTGGTTTTTACTGTGTGATCGATGTTTGTTGAAATGGTTCATTGGGTTAGGTTATATTATCCATCGTGTAAGTCACCATGTTTTTTCCATTCCTTCATCATCATCATCATCAGCCCATAGAAGTCTACTGCTCGACACATGCCTCCACTATAGAATGCCAGGTCGAACGGAGTCGGTGCGCAATGGGGGGATTTGCCATAATTACTCACCACGCATGGCAAGCAGTGCCGGTCCGAGGGGGAGTTGGGAGTCATGACCCCCTCAAAATCGCATTGATATACCTCATAAAAATATCCAATTTAAGAAAAATTCCAATGTAACTACTATTTGGTCCAGGCAGTTGCAAATAATGACTATGACCCCCCCCCCCCCCCCCAAAAAACTTTGGCTGCGATACGCCATCCCCGGGCATCCATACCTTAGAGCGACCTCTGTGGCGCAGTGGGCGAATAGCCTGGCTGAGATGTAAGAGTTGCGGGTTTGATTCCCGCTGCGGCGCAACTGTTTGTATGATCTGCAACTGCAAATATTTGTTCCGGGTCTGGATGTTGTGGTACCATCGTACTCGTAATTACTGATACCTACGACACAGCGAATCCTAGTGTAGGATCAGCAGGGCGATTCTAATACGTCGGAAACGTTTCCGATCGGATTCGTTAGTTTTTCATTTCGATGTGGTAAGTAACCAAAACAATGTTCTGTAGTAAAACACGGTAAAAAACAATACATATTGTATATTACTGTGTTTTACTAGAGAAAATTGTTAGAAAATTGTTTTAGTTACTTACCACATCAAAATGAAAAACTGACGAATCCGATCGGAAACGTTTCCGACGTTTTAGAATCGCCCTGCAGGAATATATGTGACTGTTGAGTGTTATGTTATGTTATTTGTCTAAAATTAGTGTTTTCTTTAATTTACAGATGGCGCGGTGGTGTAATTTCTTTGCACTGTGCATGGTGGTAACCTATGTGACAGCCGCCGACTCCAATTCTCGATTCCGTAAGTTGCTGAACCATTTTTGATAACTCTTTCCACTGTAACAGTTTTTAATAATGTAACAAATTTTTTAGAATAAGTAACAAATTAATCTTGTAGTTAAAATAATTAAAGATCACTCACTAAAACGTATTGCTACGTAGTACTAAAACTATAACAAATTGTTTTAATATTTACTAACTAAATGTGCATGGGAGCACTGATTAACAAATATAGGAGATAGGGTCACAACTTACTAGCGCCATCTGTGTCATTCGAATGTCAACTTTTCAAAATCATATCAAGTCACATATAATTTGAGCTTTTTCTTTTCATCAATTAAAATCAAGCATATTTTCGAAAAATCTGTTCTTTCTTGACTTTATCTATATATATAAAATTCAAAGTCCTGACTGACTGACTGACTGACTGACTGACTGACTGAGATATCAACGCACAGCCTAAACCGCTGGTCCTAGAGACATGAAATTTGCAGGGTGTGTTCCTTTTAGGATGAAATGGCGCACTAAGAAAGGAATTTGCAAAATTTTCCCTCTAAGGGGATGAAAAGGGATGAAAACGTTTGTATGAAAAATCGTATTCCTTGGACTTACAAACTTGAAACTTGGCATAAATGTTCTTCAATACAAATGATAAAAGTGTGCTATAATATATTTTCTAAACTTACCCTTTCAAGGGGTGTGATAGAGAGTTAAAGTTTGTATGGGATTTATTTAACGCGTGGTTTGATTTGCTTGAAACTTGGCATAAATATTCTTCAGTACAAATGATAAAAGTTTAAGAATATGTATTTTTGCAAACTACCCCTAATAGGGGTGATGAGACACTGTCTAACAGACAGACAACCCCTAGCCTCAGCCACCTACAGAGCCTACCTAAAGACTTGAAATTGGGAGAATATATTCCTTTTAGATTGTAGGGTTTACCAAAAAAGGAATTTGGAAAGTTTCTCCCTCTAAGGGGTCCAAAAAGGGCTTTTAATGTAAAACAAAAATGCTCTGTATTTCAGAAACCGTTGGTAGTAGGTACATGAAATTTCACATGTAGATTCCTCAAATGAAATTAACACACAAATATTTCAGCGATACCTGAAATTTTGCTGAAAAAAGGGAAGGGATCGTTTTCTTTGTAAAAAAAATACACGTTACGATGAAACTAGATTTTAGTGTATTTCAACGTGGTAAAAGTTAGTTTCACGGTGGTATTGTTGAGTTTAAAATATATTCAGGCCCTCAAGTTTGAAATGGGACCCTTAATTGAAAAACATGAGTGAGGTGTCGTTTCAAATGAAATCAAAAATGTTTTAATTTTTAATACTCAATTTTAATTTATTTATTTAATTTTTAAAGAAGACCTCAATGAAGTCGATCTGATGATGGAAACTGAATTCATAAACAATTATTTGCCTAAAATACCTAGAATAGTCGTGCTTAGGCTCTTTTAAATTGTTTTTTTTATCTTTAACGGTAGATGAGGGCCATGATCTGATGATGAAGCTGGGGGGGAGGGGGGGGCATGTTCAACGGATCTCCTTAACCAATAACAGTAGAATGGTAGTGTTTGGGCTGTTTTGTATTGGTTTTGTGAGACGGCTGACAATACGTGACAGCCAGGGTCCAAAGATGAAAATGGGAGAGTTAAGCCTCTTCCACTTTCATTATCGGACCCTGGCTGTCACGTATTGTCAGCCGTCTCACCTCTTCGAACGGTAACAGTAGAAGGGTCGTGTTCAGTGGCGGTCCGAGGAAAAGGGGGGAAAAGGGATCCTAAGGAGACCCCCCCCCCCAAATTTTTTCCCCAAAAAATAATAATAAATTTGCCTGTTTACACTTCTGAAATACAAAATTTTTGCGGCCCGCTTCGCTCGCCGCTTCCTGTTTTGTAATTGTTTTTCAGCTAATCACAAAAACTTTAGTTGTTTACGTTTCTGAAATACGTAATTTTCGCGGCTCGCTTCGCTCGCCTCTACCTCAGTTTTGTTCCTTTTTCCGCTAATCTTGATGCTAAAATCATATGAAGTTTGCCTGTTTACACATCTCAAATACAAAATTTTCGCGTCTCGCTCCGCTCGCCGCTGCCTCTACTGCAGTTCTTTGTTGGCTAATCTTGCATCTTAAATCATAAAAATTTTGGATGTTAACACTTCTGAAATACAAAATTATTGAGGCTCGCTGCTCTCGCCGCTGCCTCTTTTGTAATTTTTTTTCAGCTAATCATAAAAACTTGGCTGTTTACATTTCTGAAATACGAAAATTTTGCGGCTCGCCCCGCTCGCTGCTGCCTCATGTATGAAACTTTTACCGCTGGTCTTGATACTAAAATAATAAGTAATTTTCCTGTTTACACTTCTGAAATACGAAATTTTTGCGGCTCGCTTTGCTCGCCGCTGTCTCTTTTGTGGTTCCTTTTCAGCTAATCTTGCTACTAAAATCACAAAATCTTTGACTGCTTACACTTCTTAAATTCAAAACTTTCGCAGCTCGCTCCTCTTGCCGCTGCCTCCAGTTTAATTAATGTTCCGCTGGTCTTAACACTAAAATCATAAGAAATTTGCCTGTTTACACTTCTGAATATGAAATCGTTCGCGGCTCGCTTCGCTCGCCACTGCCTCTTCTATGGTTCTTTTTCAGCTAATCTTGCTACTAAAATCACAAACACTTTTGGCTGTTTACACTCTTAAATTCAAAATTTTCGCGGCTTTCTCCTCTCGCCGCTGCCTCCGGTATAATTATTTTTCCGCTGGTCTTAATACTAAAATCATAAGAAATTTGCCTGTTCTTTTTGGCTTGTCTTGCTACTAAAATCACAAAAACTTTGGTGATTCACACTTCGTAAATATGTACGAAATTTTCGCGGCTCGCTTCGCTCGCCGCTACCTCTCTTCTAATTCCTTTCAAGTTATCGTGGCTTGGTATCATTTGAGTTCCCATCTCACGACCTTTGAGCGTGGTCGCGGTCGGTGCTCATGCGGAAGGACCTCAATATGGTCAACGAAACGTCAGCAGGAGAATAGTAAAGTACCTACGTGGTGTATAGTCGTAATTTTTCTAAACCTCTCATATAACTATATGAGAGGTTTAGAAAAATGATGAAAATTAGAATGAAATACAAAATTTTTGCGGCTCGCTTCGCTCGCCGCTTCCTGTTTTGTAATTCTTTTTCAGCTAATCACAAAAACTTTAGTTGTTTACGTTTCTGAAATACGTAATTTTCGCGGCTCGCTTCGCTCGCCTCTACCTCAGTTTTGTTCCTTTTTCCGCTAATCTTGATACTAAAATCATAAGAAGTATGCCTGTTTACACTTCTCAAATACGAAATTTTCGCGGCTCGCTCCGCTCGCCTCTACCTCAGTTTTCAGATCAGTTCCTTTTTCCGCTGGTCTTAATACTAAAATCATAAGAAATTTTCCTGTTTACACTTCTGAAATACGAAATTTTCGTGGCTCGCTCCGCTCGCCTCTACCTCATATATGATACTTTTACCGCTGGTCTTGATACTAAAATAATAAGAAATTTGCCTGTTTACACTTGTGAAAAACGAAATTTTCGCCTCTGGTACAGCTAATTTCCAGCTAATCTTGCTACTAAAATCACAAAAACACTTCTTAATTACGAATAGTTCGTCAGGGAAATATGCAAAACTGGTCAGGAAAAGTCAGGGACACCCTGATGATGACCCCCCCCCCCCCCCCCCCAAATCCTGGGCCGTGACCGCGCCTGGTCGTGTTTGATCTCTTTTGTGAGACGATTGACACGTACTTACATATCGACCGAGTTCTATCATAACTATCATCATTGTCAGCCGGAATAAGTCCAATGCATAGATAGGGGATGGCTAATAGGAAAAAACAAGTGTTTTTTGGAAAAAAAATATGTAATTTCTTTCCTGTAGGCCTCGCGGGCGAAGCCGCGGGCAGAAGCTAGTCTTTTATATTTTAGGATCTTTATGTAGCTCTTACTTGCCTTACTACTCAACTTTAAATAAATAGCTGTTATATCTTGCAGAAGCACGCAAGCCTCGAATGAGGAAGGGTACGTACACATCACAAACATGATACATACACTATATCCTTATGAGTTATGGCCATAACAAATATATAAACGTGGACAAGCCCTATTTAAAATAGTTTATGAAAATGCACTATAACGTATAGAAACAGACATGACATACTATGTCATATTATATCATACTGTACTTATGTACGTCGAAACTAGAAACTTTATTCTTTATCTTTTTTTTCTTATAAACTTTATTTCAATTTAACTTTTGCCAGTTTTTTTTAACCTTTTCTACTTATGCCATTTAGCTACGAAACCATATACCTAATCCTTATTTTCAAATTAATTACTTAAAAATTAACACATCCCAAAAAAAGTATCAAATAATTGATACTACGTGGTACGTAGCTGCGACGAGGCCCCCATAACATAATGGGGGGATTTGCCATAATCACCACGATTGGCAGCCAGTTTTATGATCATAGTATTTGTGTTGAGCGCTCAGGTGGATGCTGCTGCCCATCCCCTGTTGTAATCCCTTAGTTACCTTTTACTACATCCACGGGAGATGGAGGGGCCATTATTAAAATTTTAATTTATTACTCAAGGGCTTGTCTTCCATTTATATTTGATCAAAACCTATCTTGAAAAGCCGAATTACATTATATTAAAAATTTCACAAACCAATTATTATTTTACGGGACACTTATCACATGTCAAATTGACTTATTTAGATGTAAAACTGATGATGCGTTAAGTGTCTCGTAAGGGATTCCTACCTTAGGTGGCACATTATTGGTTGAAGAGTAAAATCCTTATAAACTATACTTTGCTTTACTATTGTCTGAGACACTGCTTGACACTTTTACAGAAACCTCTTCTAGTCTTATTTTTCTAATGGTTTTTGTCTTTATTTAAGAGGAGGTTACCGTTAGAGACCTTACGCCCTATTGTACGCGAACAAAGTTTGCTTCTAATTTGGCTATTATGTCATCAAACTCCATTAAATTTTGTACACATGATCAGTACATTTATATCTTGACACGGGGTTTTTTTTAAAAAAAAAATTATACTTCTTGGCCAGCAAACAAGCATACGGGCCACCTGATAAAAAGCAGTTACCGTAGCCTATGGACACCTGCAACACCAGAGGCATCACACGCGCGCTGCCGACCCTGAGACATAAAGACGAAAAGTCTCATGTGCCTGTAATTTCACCGGCACCCGTACCCTTCAAACCGAAACACATTCATGGAGTTTGATGAAATAATAGGCAAATTAGAAGCTCCGAAAATACCGGTAACCTTCTCTTAATCTTGTTTCTCTGTCCACTGCTGGGACTCTGATCTTTATCTTTGAATATAGGTAATTGATGGTAAGATCGATCGATCTTCCTAAAACTCGAATATATTGCATGTTACCAACAAAACACACAACCTCATCATAACCACCCCCCCCTCCCCTTATCTATATATATAAAATTCAAAGTCCTGACTGACTGACTGACTGACTGACTGACTGATATATCAACGCACAGCCTAAACCGCTGGTCCTAGAGACATGAAATTTGCAGGGTGTGTTCCTTTTAGGATGAAATGGCGCACTAAGAAAGGAATTTGCAAAATTTTCCCTCTAAGGGGATGAAAAGGGATGAAAACGTTTGTATGAAAAATCGTATTCCTTGGACTTACAAACTTGAAACTTGGCATAAATGTTCTTCAATACAAATGATAAAAGTGTGCTATAATATATTTTCTAAACTTACCCTTTCAAGGGGTGTGATAGAGAGTTAAAGTTTGTATGGGATTTATTTAACGCGTGGTTTGATTTGCTTGAAACTTGGCATAAATATTCTTCAGTACAAATGATAAAAGTTTAAGAATATGTATTTTTGCAAACTACCCCTAATAGGGGTGATGAGACACTGTCTAACAGACAGACAACCCCTAGCCTCAGCCACCTACAGAGCCTACCTAAAGACTTGAAATTGGGAGAATATATTCCTTTTAGATTGTAGGGTTTACCAAAAAAGGAATTTGGAAAGTTTCTCCCTCTAAGGGGTCCAAAAAGGGCTTTTAATGTAAAACAAAAATGCTCTGTATTTCAGAAACCGTTGGTAGTAGGTACATGAAATTTCACATGTAGATTCCTCAAATGAAATTAACACACAAATATTTCAGCGATACCTGAAATTTTGCTGAAAAAAGGGAAGGGATCGTTTTCTTTGTAAAAAAAATACACGTTACGATGAAACTAGATTTTAGTGTATTTCAACGTGGTAAAAGTTAGTTTCACGGTGGTATTGTTGAGTTTAAAATATATTCAGGCCCTCAAGTTTGAAATGGGACCCTTAATTGAAAAACATGAGTGAGGTGTCGTTTCAAATGAAATCAAAAATGTTTTAATTTTTAATACTCAATTTTAATTTATTTATTTAATTTTTAAAGAAGACCTCAATGAAGTCGATCTGATGATGGAAACTGAATTCATAAACAATTATTTGCCTAAAATACCTAGAATAGTCGTGCTTAGGCTCTTTTAAATTGTTTTTTTTATCTTTAACGGTAGATGAGGGCCATGATCTGATGATGAAGCTGGGGGGGAGGGGGGGCATGTTCAACGGATCTCCTTAACCAATAACAGTAGAATGGTAGTGTTTGGGCTGTTTTGTATTGGTTTTGTGAGACGGCTGACAATACGTGACAGCCAGGGTCCAAAGATGAAAATGGGAGAGTTAAGCCTCTTCCACTTTCATTATCGGACCCTGGCTGTCACGTATTGTCAGCCGTCTCACCTCTTCGAACGGTAACAGTAGAAGGGTCGTGTTCAGTGGCGGTCCGAGGAAAAGGGGGGAAAAGGGATCCTAAGGAGACCCCCCCCCCCAAATTTTTTCCCCAAAAAATAATAATAAATTTGCCTGTTTACACTTCTGAAATACAAAATTTTTGCGGCCCGCTTCGCTCGCCGCTTCCTGTTTTGTAATTGTTTTTCAGCTAATCACAAAAACTTTAGTTGTTTACGTTTCTGAAATACGTAATTTTCGCGGCTCGCTTCGCTCGCCTCTACCTCAGTTTTGTTCCTTTTTCCGCTAATCTTGATGCTAAAATCATATGAAGTTTGCCTGTTTACACATCTCAAATACAAAATTTTCGCGTCTCGCTCCGCTCGCCGCTGCCTCTACTGCAGTTCTTTGTTGGCTAATCTTGCATCTTAAATCATAAAAATTTTGGATGTTAACACTTCTGAAATACAAAATTATTGAGGCTCGCTGCTCTCGCCGCTGCCTCTTTTGTAATTTTTTTTCAGCTAATCATAAAAACTTGGCTGTTTACATTTCTGAAATACGAAAATTTTGCGGCTCGCCCCGCTCGCTGCTGCCTCATGTATGAAACTTTTACCGCTGGTCTTGATACTAAAATAATAAGTAATTTTCCTGTTTACACTTCTGAAATACGAAATTTTTGCGGCTCGCTTTGCTCGCCGCTGTCTCTTTTGTGGTTCCTTTTCAGCTAATCTTGCTACTAAAATCACAAAATCTTTGACTGCTTACACTTCTTAAATTCAAAACTTTCGCAGCTCGCTCCTCTTGCCGCTGCCTCCAGTTTAATTAATGTTCCGCTGGTCTTAACACTAAAATCATAAGAAATTTGCCTGTTTACACTTCTGAATATGAAATCGTTCGCGGCTCGCTTCGCTCGCCACTGCCTCTTCTATGGTTCTTTTTCAGCTAATCTTGCTACTAAAATCACAAACACTTTTGGCTGTTTACACTCTTAAATTCAAAATTTTCGCGGCTTTCTCCTCTCGCCGCTGCCTCCGGTATAATTATTTTTCCGCTGGTCTTAATACTAAAATCATAAGAAATTTGCCTGTTCTTTTTGGCTTGTCTTGCTACTAAAATCACAAAAACTTTGGTGATTCACACTTCGTAAATATGTACGAAATTTTCGCGGCTCGCTTCGCTCGCCGCTACCTCTCTTCTAATTCCTTTCAAGTTATCGTGGCTTGGTATCATTTGAGTTCCCATCTCACGACCTTTGAGCGTGGTCGCGGTCGGTGCTCATGCGGAAGGACCTCAATATGGTCAACGAAACGTCAGCAGGAGAATAGTAAAGTACCTACGTGGTGTATAGTCGTAATTTTTCTAAACCTCTCATATAACTATATGAGAGGTTTAGAAAAATGATGAAAATTAGAATGAAATACAAAATTTTTGCGGCTCGCTTCGCTCGCCGCTTCCTGTTTTGTAATTCTTTTTCAGCTAATCACAAAAACTTTAGTTGTTTACGTTTCTGAAATACGTAATTTTCGCGGCTCGCTTCGCTCGCCTCTACCTCAGTTTTGTTCCTTTTTCCGCTAATCTTGATACTAAAATCATAAGAAGTATGCCTGTTTACACTTCTCAAATACGAAATTTTCGCGGCTCGCTCCGCTCGCCTCTACCTCAGTTTTCAGATCAGTTCCTTTTTCCGCTGGTCTTAATACTAAAATCATAAGAAATTTTCCTGTTTACACTTCTGAAATACGAAATTTTCGTGGCTCGCTCCGCTCGCCTCTACCTCATATATGATACTTTTACCGCTGGTCTTGATACTAAAATAATAAGAAATTTGCCTGTTTACACTTGTGAAAAACGAAATTTTCGCCTCTGGTACAGCTAATTTCCAGCTAATCTTGCTACTAAAATCACAAAAACACTTCTTAATTACGAATAGTTCGTCAGGGAAATATGCAAAACTGGTCAGGAAAAGTCAGGGACACCCTGATGATGACCCCCCCCCCCCCCCCCCCCCAAATCCTGGGCCGTGACCGCGCCTGGTCGTGTTTGATCTCTTTTGTGAGACGATTGACACGTACTTACATATCGACCGAGTTCTATCATAACTATCATCATTGTCAGCCGGAATAAGTCCAATGCATAGATAGGGGATGGCTAATAGGAAAAAACAAGTGTTTTTTGGAAAAAAAATATGTAATTTCTTTCCTGTAGGCCTCGCGGGCGAAGCCGCGGGCAGAAGCTAGTCTACTATATAAAAATAAGTCGGGTTTTCCTTCCTGACGCTATAACTCGAGAACGGCTGAACGGATTTATCTTATCTTGGTCTTGAAATGTTCGTGGAGGTCTAGGGAAGGTTTAAAAGGTGAGAAAAATTCGAATAACTGTCGGGAACACCGGGACCACGCGAAAGAAGTCGCGCGCGGGCCGCTAGTTCATCATATTTTTTTAAACATAAGTTAGTTAAAATATTTTTTGTTTTGTTCTGTCTGATGTAAAATGACATAAGTCAAAACAAGACAAAAGCTATTTTAGCTATTAAAATATTAAATTATTTAGGTTTAAAAACTGATTATGAATAAGAGGGAAGTTTCTCGAGTAACACGTTTCTTCGAAATAATTTTTTCCCTATATTTACAAGCAGTGGAATGAGCTACCATCTAAAGGTTTTCACGCTAAGTCAAAACATGGGCTACTTCAAGAAAAAAAAATAACTTTAGTGTTGCCATCGTATCGACAATGTTCCCGGTGTTGCCGGTCTATAAGCGACGGTGACCACTTAAAATTAAGTGGGCCGTATACTAGCTATATATAATATATATATTTTATAAAAAAACATTTTTAAAAATGTTAGAACCGAAACTTAGAAATAATTAAAAAAAATAGGTAATAGGTACTCCTCTTAATAAGGCGTTTTTTCATTCACAACTTACCTAAAATTATTCATATAATATTAATTATTATGTTACTTTCTATTATTTGGAATACGCGCAACGAGATTCAAAATCTCATCGTCTCATTTCACGCACTATGGCTTACAACTTTTTAGTCAGGGCAAAAAAAAACATTCATGTATAAATTCAAGTACCTGCATTAGATTCTTACCTCTAAGAGCGACATACACAACGAATTTCACTTGATTGCTCTCGTAATATTTTTCTTCCGTCTCCAAAAACCATGTGATGAGATAGATGGTGTCAGGCTTTTTGCAGACACATCCATGTCCAACCTCTTTAATTAACTAATCATGTAGGTATTTAGGTATTCTAACATCATTGTCTACTTTTATAGACTATACAATAGGTGAACTACACTGGTAGGTGACACAATCTGTCTTTCTAAGCTTTAAGTAGAAACCTATTCCGCCAACTGTATTTCCTCTATATCTTAGATTTCCTCATAATAATCTTCTAAAAGCATCTTCTGGCGGAGCGTATTTAAAAAGCCCTCTTCATCGCTTCATATTAACTACCTCATTAATAAAACAATCTATATTATTTCCGGAAATAAGTGTAAGTTATGGTATATAAACTCTTGCAAAATTACAATTTTGAATATTTTCTTATCTCGTGTTGATAAACCTTCTTTGACCTTAACATCCTGCTAAAGTTAACCCACAGTTAAAATTAACCTGCTGTTAAAGTTAACATCCTGTGAAATGTTGATGTTTGTTTAATTTCAATGTTAACCTACTTCGTCCATAACCTTTATTCTAATGGTATGGACTTATATGAAAGCATTCCTGACCACGTCCTGGTTTGCAGTCGATCTGAGCTCGCAGCTGGCAGACGATGAGATGGTTGGCAACCTACTGCATTGGATCCAGCAGACCATCCAACAGAAGAACAGGAAAGGTCTGCTGCTCTTAAGAATTACATCAATCTAACACAAAATAAAACTAGTAATCATTCATAAAACTAGATATAAGAAATAAAACTCATAAATATATTTCTTGCTTCTAAGGCTTAGATTTGGATGACAACAGCATAAGGATGTAAGGGCGGTCTTACGGCTGTGAACAGTTTTTGGTCAACTCTTGGTTGGGTAGCAGGTTTAAAGGCTTCAGTTATAATATGTATTTTATCAGCCATTATCTTAGTTCTAGAATGACGTTAAAATGGTGGCACTTAGCACTTACACTTGCTTGGGTTTCTGGGTACCAGTGGAGGTCTCGCCACAATTTATGAACATAATCCTCAATGTGACATGTACACAGCACACGTTCACACCGGTCATACAGATTGGCGTGATCTAAACTATTTCAATTTGTAAATACACTCTTCAAGGAACACCATATTCAAATTGCTAATATTTTGTTTTGGGTTTTCAGCTCGTCAGTATTACGGAGGGAAACCTGAGAAGCCCAGGCCTTTCGAAGCTGCTTCCTACCTCCCACCCATAACTGGCTACCCTGCCGCCGGATCCCGTCCCACTCCAAGCTACAACGAAGGAACCTCCCCAAACCCATCTTACCAACCTAGCGAGCCTAGCTACAAGCCGGAAACACCAGAGAATAAGCCGTACCAACCGAGTTTCCAGCCTAGCAAGCCAACGCAACCCTCATACCAACCAAGCCAACCAAGCTATCAACCCAGTCAGCCTTCGTACAAACCTAGTCAGCCAACATCACCTTCCTACCAACCTTCTCAACCAGCCTACCAGCCCAATCCAGAAACCCAAGCTCCTTACCAACCATCGTTTCAACCCAGTCAGCCTACACAGCCTTCGTACCAACCCAGTAAGCCATCTTACCAGCCTAGCCAACCTGACTACCAACCTCCTCAAACTGAGCAGCCGGCCCAGCCTAGCTACCAACCTTCCCAGCCACCTCAGACCAGCCAACCTTCTCAGCCTAGTTACCAACCTTCTCAGCCTAGTTATCAACCCAGCCAGCCAACTTACCAACCCAGCCAGCCCACTTACCAACCTAAACCAGAAACAACACAACGTCCTTATGTCTCGAGTGTCCAGCAAAGCGGTGGAAGTAGCTCCGGTGTCAGCAGTGGCGGAAGCAGCAGTGGAAGCAACATCGACTCACAAACTCAGTCTCCTGATGATGACCGTCACCCTCCTCATATCCACGCTATAACTGTTGACTGTGGCAAAGAAATGATGACAATCAACATTGAATTCAACAAGCCATACAACGGCATTGTCTACTCCCAAGATCACTTCAACGAACCCGAATGTATATACGTCAGAGAGAACTCCAATCAGGTTAAGTTCTCTTTCACTGTTAGCTTAAATACTTGTGGAACTAGATTCTTCAGTGACTTCGAGAATGAAGGCCAAGCTTACTTAGAAAATGTTCTAGTCCTTCAAAACGAACCTGGTATTCAAGAAGTTTGGGATCACATCCGAAGAGTCAGATGTCTTTGGGAAGGAAACCTGAACAAGCAACTGGTGTCATCCCTCAGCGTTGGCATGCTTAATCAGATCACAAGTAATTTCAGTGGGGACACAGCAATGGCTAGACTAGACATCCAAACTGGACGAGGACCTTTTGCTCCGGACACCAGTGGATTGGTCAAGATTGGTGAAACTATGACGTTGGTGGTCACTGTTACTGGAGATGCTGGTTTTGACATATTGGTGAGAGAATGCGTGGCCAGAGATTCAGAAAGCCGTCATGTGGTTCCTCTAACTGATAGTAATGGTTGTGTTCTCAAGCCGAAGCTTTTTGGTGCCTTCCAGAAGACCAGGGAAACAGGAAATACAGGAGCGTCTATCATTGCTTTCGCGTTCTTCAAAGCTTTCAAGTTCCCAGATGAAATGGATCTGATCATTCAGTGTGACGTTGAGCTTTGTAAGACTGACTGTGAGGTCTGCCCCAACCCAGGTTCTATTGAACCTAGACGACGAAGGAGGGATGTTATCCATATTGGAAATAGAACGTATGAGCCATCAACTACTATCAGCAAAGGTTTCAGGGTTGTTTTCGCAGAAGATCTGCCAGCACCTGATGGTTTCTGTGTAACCCCGTCAGCAGCCACTTGGGGGGCTATTATGGTGCTGCTAGGTTCTCTTCTGAGCAGTGTTATGGTCTCATATCTCTGGCAAAGGTCGAGAGGTTCTGTAAAATTCACGTAGGGTCGTATTCCCTGTGCTATGTAGAGGCTTCTGCTCGAATTTTTCTGTAGTGTGTAGAGTTAGGGTTTTTTCTATAATTTATCTGTCAGTCTCTTCTGCCTTTCAGTTTTTATGTAGTGGTGACTATGAAGCCGCTACACGCAATAGCAAATAATAGCAATAGCCGCTGATATTAGGAAACCCTAGCTTTACTCTAAGTTAAGGGTAGAAATGTGATAATTTAACACTGCCAAGAACTTTATTTATATTAAACTTTTAATAATAAAAACCACGAAGGATTTTTTAAAGTAAATCAGGAAAGTTGTATTTAAAATCCGAACCGTGTTTTTTGTATAATTTGTTTTACGTATTTTTATATTTTGAATGATTAATAATTCGAATTTTGTTATTATAAGTAAGTTTAAGATCTTGTAAAGTAATCTAATCATTTCTATTTGTAAATATTGTTAAGGTTACTGTAAAAATATTTAATAAATATTTTATTCAACAAGTTTTTTTAGTTTTCTTAAGAATCGCCCTCGATGCCTTGGCGCCGAGCGTGTTAAAGAAATAGTTAAAAGGTGGACGATGACCAAATTAACGATTGCGATGCGTGTGTGGAGCCGAAAAGACCCTGTCTCAGCAATCAGCATAATGCTACCACATGCCTCACATTCACATGTCAGGAATCGAACCCGCGATCTCTTGCATCTCCCCCGGTTACTCGCCCGCCGCGCCACAGAGGTCGTCACAAAATGTGAATGAATTAAAACTCTGGGCTTACATCCAGCAATTTCCAAAGGTTTTACTTACTCATATAATGGACACTAACTACACATTATCTACTATAAGTAATCTCAATAATATTACTATCAGTTAATGTACAAACATGACATTTAATGGCTATTTAATGGTGAGTACTGACTAACACACCCTTTGCACGACTAATGTCCAATTGTGAAAAATGCCAAGTAGTCTAAAAATGTCCATTCATAAAAGCACACTCGATTGGAGCACGTGATCCTGCATTGTGCGGCTACAAAAGAAACCAGGGCCAAGACGTATTTGCAGGAGCTACTTCTATCCTGCTCTCCATCATCGACGCCTTCGGACACACTTCAACGGTGTTGCCACCAACCCAAAGTCCTGCTCCGTTACTTTAAGGAGCTGGGCTGGCTGGGGTAGGGTTAGTACAGGGGGACAATGCACAATACACTCCACAGCGGGACGTCAGTGCAGGTCTTAACACTCCCACTAAGAATTAGAATTAGAATTAGACACACTCGATGGACTGTAAAGACATTATAAACGTCGCCGGAAGACGGTGGATGGAGGCGGCTCAAGACCATACGTCATGGCATTCTTAAGGGAAGGCCTATGTCCAGTAGTGGACTTCTACAGGCTGATGACAAAGATGATGATGACTGACTAACAATAAAAAACGCACGGCCGTTAGATAAAACCTGGATTTAGAATTAATGGCTCGGATGCAGACACAGATATCTTTCAATTAAATCATTCAATAATTAAATTTAGTTTAGGAACTTTTGGTTAATTTTCTTAGTTGCCATTTAGGCTCGTTTATATATGAGACTACGTCACCATATGTCGTGGTCGTCTGTCTATGTCTTTGTAGACTCTTCACAATCTCACGAAATTTCAGATCGAAGAAATAATTTTAGTTTTTGTACATAAAAAATCTTAAGACCAAACATAACCTCATATAAATATAAATAAAGATAAAAAAAAACAAAAATACTATGCATTTCATAAACTTCCCCCATGCGGGGGGGATCTCTTCCCCCTCTTCCTCCTCTCCCACCCTCAAATATACATATTATATAAATAAGTCCCATAAATAAAAGTTCTTATTCCATTGCGTAAGTAACAAACAAATGTCTTACATCGCAACAGCGTGGTAACAGCACGTCCTCCGTGCTGCTGCGGCGCCGCGCGCCAGCCCGCACTGATTAGCAGACTTAGTATGCGCGAGTAGGCATAAAAAAAAACTGTATTTATTTGCAACAACAATAGCACGGCATACAAAATGGGAAAATGATGTCTGCAGAAGTATAAAAACTGTGTCGCTGACCCAACGCCCTCCTCCGCATGAAAAATTAGTTCCAGAGGTAATAACAACAAAAATAAAAACAAAAATAGAAATAGAAACTAACTAACATTTTAGA
Organism: Epirrita christyi; assembly: GCA_951392215.1. Lineage (NCBI taxonomy): Eukaryota > Metazoa > Arthropoda > Insecta > Lepidoptera > Geometridae > Epirrita > Epirrita christyi. The sequence continues at coordinate 11,255,148 of OX595858.1, forward strand.
TTCTACTAAAATTGCCAATGTAAGTGAGTGTAGATGTGTGCATATGGATTTAGCGCGGCTTTAGGTGCTATACTAGCACCAATGTCATCTATTTAGTTATTGGCTATTCATATCGCGTAGACTTAGTAACAGAGTTCCATTTGGCACCCTTTGAGAGCAAAAATTTAAAAATCCAAGGAATGTCCACGCTAAATTTTGGGTTTTCCTGTGACTTCCTACTACTCCAAGCAAGGACTGTTAATAAATTTGAAAATAGAACGAGGCTTATTACATTCAAAATAATAATAATGCTTCAATAGGAATAAATCCTTATTTATATTTAAAAATGGAACCGTTCACTGGGGGATGTTCTCTTTGCAGTCCAGTAGTGAAAAAAACAAGGCCGGTAAACAAAAGAAAGAAGGTTAAGAAATAGTTTCCGGACAGAACCGGGATCGCAATAGTAGATTGTATCATAAGGGAGCAAAATAATATTTTTAGGGCGAGGGCGCTTTTTTGAATCCAGAGCGAAGTGAGGGATTCTAGAGTGGTTCAAAGTACGTCGCCCGAGCCAAAAATATATTTTGCGCCCGAGTGTTACACTCTACTTTTCATCACCCTCTATGAGAAAATAAAAGGCGCCTCATATTTTATTTCAAAACAAAACCATGAATTTCTAACAATCCGTGAATAACTTTTCATTTAAAAAACAGACTTCTGCCATTATATTCGACTAAATATTTGGATGAAAAAAAAATTATGAAAGAACCATAGGTAGTGGTGAAAGGATTATGGTACTTTCTGAATGCAAATGCTTGGTTTCTTGCTGAAAATATCAAAATCGCCATATGTATGCCTACAATATTTGAGGAGTTCCCTCAATTCCTTATGGATTCCATCATCAGAACTGGATTCTGAAAACAATGGGACCAATCTGGAAATATATCTATTCAAATAAAAAAAGAATTTTCCAAATCGGTTCATAAACGCCAGAGATATGAGGTAACAAACATTAAAAAAAAAAAACCGAATTGAGAACCTCCTCCTTTTTGTAAAGTCGGTTAAAAATGACGAAATCGCGGGCTGTAGTTCGCGCGTGTTTAGTTTTTTTTTATTCAGCCGATGGCGCGACTATTGGCCGTCGTACCAGCCAGTATTTATTTAAACAATATTTGCGTTCTACTTCTTTGGCGCTGAACACTAAGATGTTTAAAAAAGTAAAATAACTTTTCATTTAAAAAACCGACTTCCGCCATAGTATTCGACTAAATAATATTGGATGAAAAAAAATTTATGAAAGAACCATAGTGGTGAAAGGATTATGATACTTTCTGAATGCAAATGCTTGGTGTCTTGCTGAAAATATCAAAATCGCCATATGTATGCCTACAATATTTGAGGAGTTCCCTCAATTCCTCATGGATCCCATCATCAGAACTGGATTCTGATGGTTCATAAATGCCGGAGATATACGGTAACAAACATTAAAAAAAAAAAAAAAATACAACCGATTTGAGAACATTCTCCTTTTTGGGAAGTCGGTTAATTAAAAAAGTTTAAAAAGGGCGTGGCAAAGATGATTGCGGCGCACTTATTTGTGTTTGATTCTTTTCAAAATTCAAAAAGTGCGCGGAAATTTATTTTATAGATAATTTTTTTAATTTTCTTGCATTCGTTGTGAATAGTTACGTTATTCTCGGGTGTAATTGATCAGTTACGCTCCTTGTATTACAATATACTTACTAAAATCTACATATCGGTCAATGTTAGACCCAATAGTCCAAATAGTGTGCATGAGCTTTTACAATACTTTGGCAAAAAATACTCTGTTATACATAAGAGCAACACAACAAAGTAAGTAGGTACATAAAACGCAAATGTTAGATGGTGTGACAATATCAGCACTTCTCCCTATCACATCACACTAGCTGACCCGTTCGCGACTTTGTCCGCGTGGCAGAAGATAGAAGAAGAAGAGAAACCCTAAAAACCCCTAAAAACTCCTACAACCTCCTTTAACTCTCTTTTTCAATTTGGGGATCACATTTTAACGTTGAGGTCCTGAAAATATTGAAATCTCAACAACCACACCGAGAAACAACCTTTGAAACGACACCAACACTTGAGTTGTTCAATTTAGAGGTCCCATTTTAAACTTTAATTAATAACTATTTTTAACTGACAACTCAATAACGCCTTTTTACAGCGCATATAATTTATTCTTGATTTATTTTATATATAATGACATTACATAATGTCAATCAATGATATTAATGAAGTATCTAGGTAAGTGAAAATTAAATAGGTAGGTACCTATAACAAGTTTGTAATAATAAATGACGAGCCATAGTTCGTTGCGCTTAGCATAGGTATACTATTATATGTATTAATTGTGTATCATCTGTGGCAATAAATGATTTCAATTTCAATTTCTTGAGGTCCTGTGCGTTGCAGGGGCGTAGCTACCGCCGTATCTGCCGTATCAATTATACGGGGCCCCCGAGCCACGAGGGCCCCCGACGGGCGTAAGCAAAAATTTATAAAAACTTTAAATTTTTTTTTAATTTCAGACATGACAAAAGTCAAAAAAGCAATCAATCAAAAATGCAAAGTCATTATTAGCTAGAAATGATTTAATAAATTAGTTTGCCGAAAAAAAGGCATTTAATTCGAATTGTTTGCAAAATTTTTGGAAAAAGTGACAGATAGATAATAATTCAGATAAATATTTCTTTTAATTTTATGCAAACATTTTTTTTCTTTTGTGAGAAATCTTTACCCTTCATAAGGGCCCCCAAATAAATTTTTATACGGGGCACCGCCAAGGCACGCTTCGCCACTGGTGCGTTGTCACTCGGTCAGTCAGGCAGTCAGGACTTTGCCTTTTATATAATTAGATAATAATATCAACATACAACGTGGCGTCAAACAAATAATTATTATTATAGGGATTACATTTGTCGTATTTAGTTTGCAAAACAAGGTATTGTCTGTTAGTTATCAGTTTTACTCAGAGGGACAGTGACTGGGAGTTACTCCTAACAATACAATATTGTTTGCGAGAAAAATAGTTGCACATTACGAGATATTTGTCGTCAAATAAAAAAAACTAGGTTGGCATTTTCTGTAAAAATAAAAGTGGAAAATTGTGATATAATTTTTTTGAGCGGTTTTTTTTCTAAACTTTCATTTCATCATTACCAATACCAGCAATTAAGTCAACTTTTGCGGATTATTTTTGTAAGGAGGTTTTGTGTGAGTGAAGTTAGTTTTTGTGAGAAGGGTACAAAGTGATAGACAATGCAGCATCCTGAAAAAATAAAGCTCTCTGAAAAGTTGATACAATGTGGGGCCACATTCTGCAGTAAGTATTTTTTTTTTGCCCAGACTAAGATTATTGGAATGAATGGGTGAAGAAATTGCCCAGCTGTGAGACATTAATGTCTGCTTTAAAAAAATATATATATTCAAAATTATCCTTTTAGTTTTAAAGAATAATAATGACTTTAAAATACTTTAACATATTATTAAAACTCGCTCAAGTGCCCAGAGGCTGATCTTAGTTTTAACAACTTAATTAATTAACTTAGTTTTAACGGCCCTAGTTCGAGTTTTGCAGCAACCATCGTAACAATGTCAAATTACGACGATCGTCCGTGTATTACGTAGTAACTAGCCATTAATCTGTGCAGTTTCTATCGAGCGCACGCACAGATTAGTAAATAGTTACTACATCATTCACGGACGATCGTTATAATCCTTATCGCACGATAGCTGCTGCACCAAACAAAAATTTCACGACGCAGGAGGTTGCGGGTTCGATTCCCGCCTCGGAACAAATATTTGTACGATCTGCAGATATTTGTTTAGGGAGTTCTGGGTATTTTCTAAAATATCTGTCTATGTAGGTAATGTATTGTATTAAGTGTATCAGTTATCTAGTACCCATAACACAAGCTCTGCTTAGCTTAGGGCTAGATAATGTTGTGTGAAATGTCCAGCATTTATTTATTTATTATTTATTTAGTTGATGGTTGACTGCTAAGTTAAAACCTGTGACTGCCCACGACCACAACACCTTCTGTTTCAGTATGTTTCCTGGCCTGTCAAACCGGTTTCATCTGCGCCTGGCCCTCATATACCACCGCCGTCTTCAAGTCAAACGAGACCGTCCTCTCGACGCCCATGTCCTCACTCCAGATCTCTCTTCTAGGCAGCTTGCCAAATATAGGGGGTTTGATGATAAGCCCTTTCTGTAGCTACGCGTTTAACACTTTTGGGAGAAAATATGCGTCTATGTTGTTCGGACTGCCTTATGTAGTAAGTCTATCATCATCATCATCATAATATCCATTTTATCTATCATCATCATCATCAGCCTTTAGACATCCACCGTTGGACGAGGCCTCCTCCATCGAATGCAATGGCGGGATTTGCCATAATCACAGTGCTTGGCAGGTGAATTTGGTGATAGCAGTATTAGTGTTGAGTACTCATGTGAATGCTGCTGCCCATCTCCTGGTGTAATCCCTTAGTCGGCTTTTAAGACACCCACGGAAAAATAGATATTGGTGGCATTGAAAAGGGCATTGTTACCGATGCAGAAGGACTCAGTAATAAAGACTCATCGTGCCTTTGAATTTTGGGTGGTATGGACATAATGCCGTGATGGTGTCCAGCCTAACAATACACCCCTCCGTCTTCTCCCGTGGATGTAGTTTAAGCCAACTAAGAGACTACACTGGGTTGCAATAGCATTCACTTGAGTACCTAACATCGATGCTGCACCAATGATCACCAATCCGCCTGCCGAGCGTGGTGTTAATAAAATCTTCCAATAACATTCTAAGGGGGATGCCTCATTCTCTGTAGTGGACGTAAAACGGCTGATGATGATAATGATGAAACGAGAAAGTTACCGATGAGTCTACCGATAACGTCAAAACATCCAAATATAGCGACTGTTTATAGAGTAACCTACGCTTTAAAGATTATAACGCTCATTAAAAGGCGTTGATATTTTAATATTTGAACAGGAGATAAAAGTTCTACATAATTATGCCACGTTGAAAGTCAAACAAACAACTTATTTATAAACTAAGTGGCAATAAGTATAATTTATTGATAAGTCAGAGGAGTATTATACAGTGTAGAGTATTGAGGACCTCTCTAGGTTATCAGGAGACAATGCCATCAATTAAATGGTGATGAAGTCTGACAGTTTAAGTGGACCAATGCTCTTCCTGTGACCCTTACAAACCATCAGGATTTTAGGGTGCTAATTAAATGAGCGGCAAAAAAGTATTTTTGGTAGTTAAAAAAACTATTTGTTTCTGTAAATACGGCGTTAAACATTGAGCAATAAAAGTCCTTGCCCAGCAGTGGGACACAAACGGCTTGAAATAGAATAGAATAGGAATAATTAACATAAATATTAAACTAAATATTCACGTTCACCATTATAATTTTTCGTAAATCGGCACTTAAGTCAAAGTCAAACTCAAAGTCAAAGTCAAAGTCAAAGTCAAAGTCAAAGTCAAAGTCAAAGTCAAAGTCAAAGTCAAAGTCAAAGTTAAAGTTAAAGTCAAAGTCAAAGTCAGATAGAAATAGAGATCTCGCCCAAGATACCTTACGTTTGACTTTTGCGCAATAACGGTCAGCGCTAGAATTTCGTGCTGCTACTTGTACTTAACTCTTGTTCTACAGATAGCCTGGACCATAATCTCTCTCACCAGCAACGTGACGTTGGTACTCCTGGCAATAGCGCTGGCTGGAGTAGGCATCGCTGGCCAGAACGTTTCGCTTATCTACATATCGGAGATTGCTCATGATTCGATACGGGGAGGTCTTACCGCTTGCTCAGCTTCTGGATACTTCTTAGGTATGTTTATTGACAGATTTCACTTACCTACTACCCGCCGGGGTCGTAGCTCGTAGCTATTATCATTAAAACATCTTTCACATTAATAAACCTAAACCTATTTCTACCACCAAGCAGTTAGTGTTCGCATTGCTATGTTTCGGTTTGAAGGGTACGGGTGCCGGTGAAATTACAGGCACATGAGACTTTTCATCTTTATGTCTCAGGGTCGGCAGCGCGCGTGTGATGCCTTTGGTGTTGCAGGCGTCCATAGGCTACGGTAACTGCTTTCCATCCGGTGGGCCGTACGCTTGTCTGCTTGCCAAGTAGCATAAAAAAAAAAACTATTCCTTTGCTGCCACTTATCGTCACATTGTTAACACCAATTGTGAAATATTTCGTTACAATGATAATTAATAATTATTAATTATAATTAATTATCATTGTAACGAAATATTTCACAATTGATTTCACGGTGTTAACAATGTGATGCTGAAATGTGGAGCAGTGTGACGACTCGGTATCGATATCGGTAGCTGGAGTGGACATTGCTGTCACAATCAGGGTGGATTTACACTTATGCCACCAGTAGCCTATTCAAATTCCTTTGGTCTATTTTCATAACTGTTTTTCATAACTAGCTACGAAAAAGGCAATTTCCTTCACTGTATCATAACTAGTTATTAAAATGGACCTTTTGTTCCCTTTTTATAACTGTTTTCATAACTTTTGCCGCTCAACCTCTACAATTTGATAGCCTATTTTACAATCACAATTAAGTATAAAAAACCCTTCTAGTTGTAATGGTAAAACACTAATAGTCATCTTTGTTTTAAATTTGTAGGGCTTCTAATATCCCACATATTGGGAGGATACCTCAGCTATACTCAAGTGGTTTACACACATCTGACCCTATCGGTTCTGGCGATCGGTCTACTGATGCTGCTGAAGGAATCTCCGGTGTATCTGGTGCTGGTTGGGAAAGAGAAGGTAAATAAATAAATTAATAAATGCTGGACATTTCACACAACATTATCTAGCCCCAAGTTAAGCAGAGCTTGTGTTATGGGTACTAGATAACTGATATAAGTACTTAATACATAGATACATATTTTTATTATACATAGAAACCCTGAACAAATATCTGCAGATCGTACAAATATTTGTTACGAGGCGGGAATCGAACCCGCAACCTCCTGCGTCGCAGGCGAACCTACGCCCGCCGCGCCACAGAGGTCGTCAAGGTAAGTTATTATTACTGGCATTCTTAGCAATAACGTATCTGGTTCTGTGTGGTGCCTTGGAGCAAGGAGAAGCTGATACATAGTAAATGAGAACTAAAAAACCTTAGGACGATAGTCAAAAGTAAAAAACATCAGCAATATTTTATAAGACAGCACACGCTACGCTTGATATACCTACTTATAAATAACAAGCTTAAATAAAACAATCCATGTGTTTCCATGTAAATAGGTAGGTAACAAATATTGCAAATGATTGCAATACGAGTCTAGAACCAGAAAATGGAGGAGTTACTAATAGAGGCATTTGCTATTGAAGTATGTCTGCGAAAATTCAAGAACTGTCAGGTAATGGGTCTACTACAAAATTGAAACCTAGGTATTAAACTGTGTTACAGGAAGCAGCGAAGTCTATATCCTTCTACCGTCGACTAGATGTGAAGTCTAAGGAAGTTGAAGCAGAGATATCTAAGATCAAGCTCCAACTCGATCCTCGATTGGAGAATATGTTGGAAGCTTCCAACGGTAAGTTATATACGACATTTTGTTACTAACTTTTGAAACTATCATGGTTATTAACATAATTATCACTAGAAACGGGATATTTAACATGTATTTTGAGCTTTATTGATTCCCGATATTTCGGCACAGTTTCATGCGCCATGATCACGGGTAAACTGGAGTCTTTGCGAGTAGATTTATTGTTATTGGTAGCCGAAATATCGGGAATAAATAAGCTCAAAAATCATGGTAAATATCCCGTGTCTGGTGATAATTATTTTGATAGTAGTAGAACTTCTTGTGAAAGAGTTCAGGGCAGTATAACCACCGTACCTATTTCTGCCGCCAAGCAGTAGTGCTCGCATTGCTGTGTTTTGGTTTGAAGGGTACGGGTGCCGGTGAAATTACAGGCACATGAGACTTTTCATCTATGTGTCTCAGGGTTGGTAGCGCGCGTATAATGCCTCTGGCGTTGCAGGCGTTCATAGGCAAGGTAACTACTTTCTATCAGGTGCATGCTTGTTTGATTGCCAAGTAGTATAAAAAAAAAACTTATAAAGCGCATGCGCCCTGACTCATTCTTAACACGTCTTTATACATCTTCATTCAGATTTAGCACTCTTATCATGGCATGTATTACATGACATTCTCCCCTCCGCATATCATGTCCATACCATGCTAACCTATTACCTACTCTTCAACCTTTCTTCTTAGGAGATCTATCGACTTTACATGAATTGAGTTCGCCGAAGAGAATCAAGTTCAGGAAGTTCATTGGACGCCTGACACGAGACAACGCACAGGTCACCGTCTTCACGTGTAATCATTTAATTACATGTTTGTTAGTCTTTAAAGTATCCATTTATATTGCCTTAATGATAAGGTTTTATATTTAGTATGACATAAACATGTATAGCATAAATATAGCATAGCCGTGGTAGTCACGGCCTAAGTATAGAACTCCTCCAACTCCTCATGTGGATATCGTTAAAGGCGACCAAGGGATTACACCAGAGGATGGGCAGCAGCATCCACCCGAGTACTTAACACGAAACTGCGATCAGCAATCCGCCTACCAAGCATGGTGGCTATGGCAAATCTCCCTATTACACGCTATGAGTTGGACGCTACGCCTGCTATGGACGAGGCCTCATCCAGCAGTGGATATCTATCGGCTGACAATGAATGTTTAAATTAATAAGCTCCTTTTCAAGGATACCATACCCCAGAGCTGGTCTCTGACATAGCCCAGGATGACCACAATAGAACCAGTCACACAAATCAGTAATAGTAGTAAAAATTTTCTTACAGCCACGGCTAAATAATTTATTTCCTCAAATTTCTTATATTCACTCCACTCATCCACCTCAACATTCACATCTTCATACTCTTCAGTTAACCGACATATTCTCTGCCCCCCAAACTTGAATAGGGGAATCTTCTTGACCTGAATATTCCTCCTTTGAAGTTTCAAAAGATTTGGACAGCGCTAAGGCTGCCAAAATTATCCCACGGTTGCTCTCCATTACCATATTTGCTGCTGTAATTGTGGGGTTGATCTTCTGTTTAGGACAATCTTTAAAAATAAATTTTCCACCTATGACCGCCATTTAAATCATCGTCTTTTAAACTACCTATGATTAAAATGATTCAGAAGCTAATTACATTTTATTTCAACATAAAAACATATATAATGTTGATTTTATGAAATTTATGAGTTAACATTGGGTACTTGGGTAATACATTTTCCTGTATGCGAACGTCTGATAAAAAAGCCTTATCAGATATGCTAAGCTATTCATTTAACTTCAGTAAATAACATTTATTAGCATCTGACTTATCACAGTTGCATGCTGCTCCCATCTTAACAGAATTTCATAAGATGTTTGTCCATTATCTTCGAAGAAGTGGAAAAGATGTAACTAGTTTAACATAATCTGTCCGACTAGTCTGGCTAACAGTTTGGAATAATTTTGTCCAAACTGTTAGACTATCGAACTGTTGGTAGGAAAGATTGGAATAAACGAACATAACACCCAACTGAATACATAGTCCTGATCCTACACTAGGATTCTCTGTGTCGTAGGTATCAGGAACTACGAATACTATGGTACCACAACAACCAGACTCGGAACAAATATTTGCAGATCATGCAATCATTTGTCCCGCAGTGGGAATCGAACACGCAACCTCTTGCATCTCAGCCGGCTACTCGCCCTCTGCACCACGGAGATCGTCAAGCTGGCTTCTTTCCTTATTCTTCTTTACTTCTTCTTTTTTCCTTATTCTTTTTGACGTGTTAACGTCTTATAAATCGATGGAGCCGGTTGCACGCTCGAAAAAACATGACTAATGCGTCGTTACCTCGTCATACGTCGTTACCTCGTCATGCGTCACCTCGCAAAACGCATGCGCGTAGCGCATGCGCTATATATAGCATATATATATATATATATATATGCTATATATATATATATATATATATGCGCATGCGCTATGCGCACTAAATTATTAACAAAATTGGTTTTATCTGTTATTGGTCTTATGTTTATCACACATGTTTTTGCCTAGATAATAAGAAAACTCTGATGATTAACAATAAACAAAATAAAATAAAATTACACCAGGGTATGGGCAGCAGCATCTACCTGAGTACTAAATACTGCAGTCAATCCACCTTGCGTGATGATCATAGCAAATCTCCCATTGCGTTTAATGGCGGAAGCCTCGTTCATTAGTGGAAGTCTTAAGGTGCTGCTGGTGATGATGATGATGATGATCCAGCAGAAAAAACTCAATGGCGTTGGATCTGGTGTATCTTATGATGTAATTTCAGACCCTGACACGATGATTGAGCTGATCACGATGAAAGAGAAGGAGGTAGAAGTGAAAGCTGGAACTGAACCCTCATGGAAATTCCTGAGTAAGTGTGTAAGATTCATCGGTGTGTCCAGCCTAAAAATAGACCTCTCCTTATCCTCCCGAGGATGTAGAAAACGGCTTACTAAGGGATTACATCAGAGGATGGGCAGCAGCATCCGCCTGAACGCTCAACAACAAACTGCGATCACTTATCCGTCTGCGAAGCGTGGTGATTATGGCAAATCCCCCTATTGTATTTAATGGGGGAGGCCTCATCCAGCAGTGTACGTAAACAGGTTGATTAAGAAAAAAATAAGATAGTTTATCGATATAACAACGTGCCGTGGTATACCCGGCCTAAGAATAGACCACTCCTCCTCTCCCATGGATGTATCAAAAGCCTTACTAAAGGATTACACCAGGGGATGGGCAGTAGCATCCATCTGATTAGATGGAACGAGTGTTTATTACCAGCTGCAACCACCAATCCGCCTGCCAAGCGTGGTGATTATGGCATATCCCCTCATTGTATTCAATGAGGGAGGCCTCGTCTAGCAGTGGACGTAAATAGGCTGGTGATGACCGAAAGGTTTTAAGAGCTTCAGTCCATCGTCATGGAAACCTTGGAGACCATTCTAAGAAAACGATAGCATAATAACTAACGTAGAAGTAAAATAATAAAAAGCCGTAGAGTGAAGGGTGCAAAGTTCTTCTTGTTCTTCGAACAAGCTCCTTACACAATTAAGAACCTTTATTCCCCAACGGTTGTCAGTTCTGCGAGCTATATGACCTGCCCATTGCTAAGTTCAACTTGCTAATTCTGAGAGCTGTCGGTGATCTTGGTTCTTCTACGGATTTCCTGGTTTCAGATTATATCACGCAGTGAAACCCCACGCATAGCTCTCTCCATAGCCCGTTTGGCAACTTTTTGTTTTTATCACACTAATACTATAAATGCGAAAGTTTGTGAGTATATTTGTTACTTTTTCACTCCCAAACGGCTGAACGGATTTTAGTGAAATTTGGAATGGAGATACCTATACTCAGTATTAACATATACGCTACTTTTCATCATCATCTTCATCAATTTTCATCATTGTTCATGCGGGTGAAACAGCGGGGCACAGCTAGTTGTTTATATTTTTTAACTTATTTCAGTGAAATCCAAATCCTCGAAGCGTGCCCTCTTCACAGTCCTCACTATAATGTCGCTGACGATCATGATGGGTTGCATAGTCCTCCAAGTGTACGCGGAACCACTCTTCATAGAAGCTGTTCCATCTATGCCTTCGAACCAGTGCGCTATTCTAGTGGCGCTGGACTTTTTAGTAGCCAGTATAGTCTGCGTGTTGGTGATTGATAGATGTGGACGAAAGGTGAGAATTTTCCCTGAAGAATGCTCAAATAAAAGATAAAGATAAAGATAATTTTATTTGTTTTGAATATGGTACTCAATGGTTTTCACATGGTTACAATTAGTTGTTATATAAATATGTAAATAGTATCTCATCCATCCATCAGTACCATGGTACTTGTAGTGCCTGATACCCACGACACAGGGAATCCTAGTGTGGGATCATGACTACGCATGTGACTGTTGGGTGTTATGTTATTTTCGTTCAGATGCTGTTGATCGTCACGGGAACTCTCTCTGGGATATGCACTTTACTGCTCGGAACTCAGCTACAGTTTAATTGGGCACCAGCCTGGGTCACAGCTCTGCTGATATACGTTTACAGCTTCGTGTATACCACTGGTTGTGCGACTGTACCCTTCGTTCTCACCGCTGAAGTGTTCCTTCCTGAGGTAAGTTTCATATTATGACACTGTTCGTGTTATACACTCACACCCATACTCACATACACATACACACTCACACGAACTGCTACGCAATCGAAAATTGTGTTTCTTTTTTCCTGATTTATACAGGGAGTGTACTACTCCCGATTAATGAAACAGTGCATTCAGACCATGATTCTGAAAATATTTAAGCTGAAAAACACGAAAAAAAAGTGGTCTCTTTTGGGACGCTTTTTTAGTTTTTTCTTTATAAATATCTATAAAATATCGTTAAAGGAACACAAAAACCTAATTTCCATTATTAAATACACGTTAATAAATAAAAACGTCAAAAAAAGCAATGAAAACCACATAAGCAATACTCGCCCTGCGCGTTGATCAGCTGACCGGGAGCGTTGAACTCGTGCGGCCGGAATAAATGCGTTCATTGCTGGCTGATAAATACGATACGAAACGAAAAAAAAAGGTTTTCTCCGGTTTGAATCACCTCTCAGGCGAAAGCTATTTTATATAGCTATGATATAGGTAGCTTTACCGGTACCTTCAGTATTCGGGAGCTGTCTTTTTACAAGCTGTATTTTCTTTTTTTTTTAAATTTGCATAGCATATTTGCTCGTTTCCTAAGCTTTTGTCATATATTTTGGGTAACCTTTCCCGGAACCAAGTGGCTTGCCGCTTAGACCCCTCTCATCTTTACGAGAGCAAATCCTCCCCCTTCAAATGACGACCTCTGTGGCGCGGCGGGTGAAGGTTTGCCTGCGACGTAGGAGGTTGCGGGTTCGATTCCCGCCTCTGATCAAATATTTGTACGATCTGCAGATAATTGTTCAGGGTGTTCTGGGTATAATGTATAATAAAGAATATCTCTATGTAATGTATTGTACTTATAAAGCATAATCAGTTATCTAGTACCCATAACACAAGCTCTGCTTAGCTTGGGGCTAGATATTGTTGCGTGAAATGTCCAGCATAAAAAAAAACAAAGAAAAACACTTTGCAGCACATATGCCCATATTACCCATATATCATTGTTTATCATTGTTAGTTTTAGGTTTTCTTTGTGAAATAGTTTTTTTGTTGTATGTTTATTATGGTGTGCAATTAAGAAATTTCTGTCTACCATTATTGTGTAGAATAACCAGCTTCTAGGATACTTTGGGACACAGTATAATTTTTTACAATGTATATCTTACTTTTCATTAATTTCATTCCCAGGTGCGCGGTCTCTGCAACAGCATCACTATGGCCTTTGTATGGATCTTTAACTTCATCACATTACTCGTGTTCAACCCACTAGTGGACAGTGTGGGATTAGGACCCGTTTTCTACTTGTTCTCTTTTGTGTGCTTTGCTGGTACAGCGTACAGTCATTTTTATGTGCCAGAGACAAAGGGTCTATCAGTCACTGAGATACAAAAACTGTTTTTAAAGGAAAGACGGAAAAAATAATTGCCTATATTATTTAATTAGGTAGAATAAAGCTATGATGAAATCTGTTGTGTGCATAATGTTTATTCTGTTATTTTAATTACATTTTAATAGACCAAAAGTGAAAATATTAGATATTTGTAATTATTTCTGATTGTGTGTGCGTGGTGATTATGGCAAATCCTCCCATTGTATTCAATGAGGGAGGACTCGTCCAGCTGTGGAGGTAAACGGGCTGGTGATGATGATGATCATTTAAAAATGTTCTCAAAAAAAAAAAGCAAAAAAAAAAAAGCAAAAGCATCCGCCTGAGTAACACCAAACTGCGATTACCAGTCCGCCTGCCAAGGGTGCTGATGTTGATAATGGCAAATCTTTCCATTTGGACGTAAACAGGCTAGTGGGGGTGGGGAATAATAATTTAAAATGTTCTCCATGTTTTAATGTTCATACTTGAAAATATAATATAACATACTTTATTTAGATCTAATCTTAATTTGTACACGTTAATTGTATAACTTTTCATTTAAAAAACCGACTTCCGCCATTGTATTCGACTAAATATTTGGATGAAAAAAAATGATGAAAGAACCATAGTGGTGAAAGGATTATGATACTTTCTAAATGATTTGCAAATGCTTGGTTTGTTGCTGAAAATATCAAAATCGCCATATGTATGCCCACAATATTTGAGGAGTTCCCTCAATTCCTCATAGATCCCATCATCAGAACTGGATTCTGACCAATCTGGAAGTATATCTATTCAAATAAAAAAAGAATTTTCCAAATCGGTCCATAAACGCCGGAGATATGCGGTAACAAACATAAAAAAAAAAAAAAAATACAACCCAATTGAGAACCTCCTCCTTTTTTGGGAAGTCGGTTAAAAATACATTGAGATTCTGTGTTATACGTGCATCCTTTACATCATCAGATATTTATTCAGGAGTAGAATGCTTATATATGGTGACTTCACATCCAGTTTCAAGATGTGTTACGTTTACTCGCATATGTATCGCCTCACAAAGTCGTTGAAACTGAATAAATACATCGAATCGCGACTGCATCGCTTTTGTAACGCGAGTGTGTCGCGGTTGAATCAATTTCAATTTCAACTTCAATCGTTTGCTTACTAGAATACACATAATATCGATATATGCGACCTGTACGCGAGTACGTACATACTACATGCATCCATGTATGTCAGACAGACGAAAGCAAATTTTGCCAGCTCGCTTCGCTCGCTCGGTCTTGTATCGCTACAAAAGTCATTGAGTGTAAGCGCCCGTAAAAGTTCAGGCATACCGAATGCTAAATTCTGGTGTGGTGCTGTTTGGAATGATCAGTTCCATACACGACAACGCTGACACAGGCTCAGCCGAGCCCCAATCGGTGTGGCAGAGCCCTAAGGTCCATGGCACTTATAGCATTGTGTCTTTGCACGCGAACGAAGTTTGCATCTAATTTGTCTATTATTTCTTCAAAGGTAGATGAAATTCACGATCTAGATACTAGTTGATAGCCAATTATTATTTGTACCTCAAACTAATCAGGTTGTGGCAAAAGCAGCCAAAATGTTAGGATTCATAAAACGCAAGTAAAGGGTACAAAAATATTATTTATATAAAGCATTATAGTAGAGGAGCCTATGACACTAAACCTAGTTTGATAAGACTACCAGATGATATATATATATATATAGATATATATTTAGTGATTATTTAGTGACACCCTGTGAACCTCATGTGAAGCCTATGTCATTAGACCAAAATGATAATTTTAGGAAATTTTGTGATTTTTCTGTCATTTTAGCTTTGGTTTTTAGCTCAGAATGTTTTTAGTCTTAATTAAATTTTTTGAACTATTTTATTGTTTCGTTCTTTTTATTTTATTTTTTTTCCTTTTGAGTACAATGTGGTGAGTGTTAGAACACTATTATTGTTATACATATTAGAACTTATTTTTATTCTTGTATTTTTCATGTGTGTGATGTGTGTATTCTTAATAAATAAATAAACTCCATAAAACTTTGTACAAATGATCAGTAGGTAGACTATATCTAGACTCTTGGTGCGTTAGTTTCTTATAAAATTATAATATTAAAAATAACTAACTTTTTTAAACTGACGCACCACAGGTTTATATAAAATTAGTGTATCATGTGTACAATATAATAATATTAATAATAGTTGATGGAGTTTAAAGAAATAATAGACAAAATAGAACCTGACTTCGTTCGAGTACAAAACAGCGAAAAAAGCAGAAAGCAGAAAGCACCGTGCCAAATAAAATAATAATAATAAATAATAATAATGTTGTAATGTTGTTGTGTTGTTGTTGTTGTAATGTTGGTAATATCCTCCATTGTGCTCTAATTGGACCATAATTTATCTAGGAACTATAATAATCTAACTAAACCCTTTCATAACCTATCACAAATATACTATTTCATCATCACAGCCTAACATTTCCTTGTAAAATATCATTATACACCTTCTGCGTCAAAGGCATAAACTCCCCCGTCTTCTGATCCATAAAGTACATTGGATCTTTATGTAGGTTCAAGTTATAACCTTGTTCCATTAAATCCTTCTTTTTCAACTTGAAGGTTGCAGTTAAAGGAGTTTCATGTAGTATTCTGAGGAATATAGGTCGGGCGTAGGCTGGGAGACTGGACTTCATGCCTTTGGACAGTAAGGACAGATCTAGCTTCTTCTCAGGGTCTATGATCGCAGCCATTCCAGCTCTGCCTTCAATGTTTGGTATCTGGAAGCAAATTAAGTTATTCATATTAACAACGAATCATTACGATCTCATTACAAAAGATATGATTATTGTTGATGGTTTGCTGTTGTCGTATGCTTGTTTGCTTGCATTGTTTTATATAAAAAAAAAGCTCACAGTCACGCCAAAAACTACAGCATCCTGTAGTCCGATCAATGAGCTGATGACTCCTTCCACTTCGGCTGTAGACACATTCTCACCACGCCACCTGCCAATTAAAGAAAGTACAATTGACAGGGTGCAATTTTTGAATGTTTTAACTTTTGTTTTTTTTATGGTAAAAAGGCCAGAACTAAAAAGTAAAGTATCAGGAACTGTTCAACTCAGCTGTATGCTAAAGGAACTCGCATTTATTTTTGATTTGCTGGAAAATGATCTGCTACGGGAAGTTGGCAGATCATTATTTCAATTGGATTTTTTATGGTTAAAACGCCAGAACTATTAAAAAAAAGTATCAGGAACTGTAGAACTATGCTGCATGCGAATAGAACTCTCATTTAATTTTGATCTGCTGGACAATGATCTGCTAAGTTCACTCACATATCAAGCGACTACGTGCCAGTAAAATTGCCGTTAATCCCCGATGACCAAAATTCTTATACCTATGATATAAATACAAGTACCTCCTCAAGTACATCTCCTGAAAACCGGTGATTTGCGACAGATGATATTTAGTCACAATCAAAAATCGCACCCCAGTTCAGAAGAAATAGTGTAGGTACTTGCATACAATAACAGCAGCTTTGTGAGCCTTAACTGCACTATACTACAATTTAGGCTCCCTCTTTAACGCATGCGATAACCCGCACGCCATCTCGCTCGCGCTAGCGAGTGTCGTGCACAAATATGATTTTTTTTGTTTATAATTGCGAAAATAAAGTGTTTATCAAAAAACTGATTTTAGCATAAGAATAAATAGTAATTACCTACTTGTTGTAGTAAAATTTATCTTAAAACACCGTAGGTTCGTAGTGTTGTGAGAAATGTCCAGCATTAATTATTTATTAATTATTATCATATAATTAACTCGTAGAACCCGTAAATACTGAGTTCTAGATCGATTTTGTTGGGCAAATTCACATAGTACGCCTTCTTAACAATTTTAGAACAAATTAATTTTTATTGTTTGCCTTGAGAATCACTATAAGCCGTTTGTTGCCCGTGGTATTACCGGTATTGCTACCGGTAGTAACACGGGTAAAAAAAACCAGTAGAACTACCAAGCGATCCAGTAGTACCACGGGAAGTAACCAGTTTTTTATGGAAGATGGGTTTGATATAATCACCACGCTTGGCAGGCGGATTGATGATCGCAGTTTGTTGTTAATTAATCGGGCGGATGCATAGACATACACTAAGGACACGGCGGACGCTCGCTAGATTACCACCAACTCAATCGGTGTCAAAATCAGGAGACTGACACCGACGATAATCAGTCTATGACGTACATCGCACGTGATCGGTGGTGTTTAAGTCAGTAACAAAATGCATAATTGTGCAATAAAAACCTGCAAAAACTACGTCAGAAAGTGCAACATTAAAAAAGGTGGCATTTCATATGATCGATTTTGTATATTGAACTTTCCTAAATTATAGAAAACAATTTTATTTTGTATTGCGATTTTTTGCTATGGAGATTATTATGTACAGCATGATATTGCACGGCCTGATATTGTACAACCAAGTATAGCACACCTTGATAATTTGTGACACTGGCTTCCAATTATCGGGTTGTACAATATCAGTGCGTGAAAGATAACCTGCTGTAGGTACATTATTATGTCGTGCAATGTTCTCTTTTGCAATGGTTTTGTAGCCTTCAAAGAATATACTTACAGGTACCTTATTTTTAATAGCCATTAAGGAACTGATCTAGGTATTGTTTTTTTTATGCTACTTGGCAAGCAGACAAGCTTTCGGCCCACCAGATAGATAGCAGTTACCGTAGCCTATGAACGCCTGTAATACCAGAGGCATCACACGCGTGCTACCGACCCTGAGACATAAAGATGAAAAGTCTCATGTGCCTGTAATTTCACCGGCACCCGTACCCTTCAAACTGAAACAGCAATGCGAACACTACTGCTTGGCGGCAGAAATAGGTACGGCGGTAGTACTTCCCCGGACGAACTTTTTCACAAGAAGTTCTACTACAAACAATTCTTAATTATTGTATTCTTTTTTTAACTACCTCTGTGGCTGATAATCGGCTTTCATAGACTTAGGGGTTTCAATTTGCATGTGCCAGATATCGCTTTATTAGTTTATTGTATTATATTATTAGTTATTACTGTGTACAAAAATTAAACCCGAGTTAATTCACTTTAAACGGAATACACCCTCCAAATTTCAAGCTCTACGACCAGCGGTTTAGGCTGTGCGTTGCAATGCAACTCGTCAGTCAGTCAGGACTTTGTTTTTTGTATAATAGATTATAATTTTGTACGATATAAATTAATAATCAGTAAAAAAACGAGTCCTTTCTTTCGCCTTTTCCTGTTTCACTAATTGTTCACCCACCCACAAGTAGGTAATGCATAGGTACAAAACAAACGCTAGGTGGATCCCAATTACCGTCATCATCACCATTATCATCAAACTGCAACACAAGACAAGCAGGGAAGCAAGTTAAACAAAAGCTTTAAAAAGTAAAGTGGATCTAAGGTCATTCGCTCTTGTCGAGAGTAGGTCCAGAGCCCCAGTTGAAACGACCGAAGTTTGCTCGGTACTGGGTATCAAACAATTTCTTGTTCTACTGAGACATGCCCAGCCCAGCTGGCGGCTGGTCAAGCTACAGTATATAAAAACAAAAATCTATAATCTGTGGTGTTCATCTTATCACAAAATGGGATTTAGGTACATGTAATGTAGCAATATACTTCAATGCCATGGTTGTGTATTCCCTGGCTGTACAATACTCACACGTGCTGGGATTGCACAACCATGGAAATGATGTACATTAATTTCCGTACTGCTGAACACGAATTCCTAGGTTATACATTACCAGGCTATGTAATCTCCTGCTGTGTAATGGGGTTTTTGTTCATTGCGACGTAGTTATAATGTAATCCGAGAGATGGCGCTGATTTTTCTCTAAGGAGACATTGCTTTATTGTATTGTCTGTCAACCGTATCTTTACTATATAAATCTATGGGCGAATGCTTTTGCCCAACCACATGGAGAACATTCAATTAATTCATCATTATCATCACCAGCCTGTTTAGGTCCACTGCTGCACGAGGCCTTCCCCATTGATTACAATTGGAGGATTTGCCATAATCACAGGTGGATTGGTGATCGCAGTTTGGTATTTAGTACTCAGGCGGATGCTTAGTAAGGCTTTTACTACATCCACGGGAGGAGATTAATGGTCCATTCTTAGGCAGAACACAACAAAGCGATATAAAAAAAAACTGAGCTTAGATCTGGAACAAGGGCATGTCTAACTTAGATACCTACCTGAAAGTGTCTCCCGTGCGATCCTTGAAATAGAAGTATCCAAAATGGTCCATCACCAGGATGTCTCCCGTGTTGAAGTAACAGTCCCCCTCCTGTTTCACACTCCTCACTATCTTCTTCTCTGAGTCAGTTTTGTCAGCGTACCCGGCGAAGGTCAGGATCGCCTTCTTTGGGTCTATCTTGCCTAGGAGCAGACCTGGAAGCAGCAAAAATCTAGGAGTTGGAGTGGGGAGAGAACGAAGACAGAATCAAGATGGAATTCAATGGGTTATAATGCATTGGTGGTCTTGGCCTAAGAATATGAATTCTCCAACTACTCCCATGGATGTCATAAAAGGCGACTAAGGGATTACGCAAGGGGATGGATAGCAGAAACCATTTAAGTACTTAATACCAACACTGCTTTGTCAGCCAAGCGTGGTAATTATGGCAAATCCCCCCTTTATCTATGAGGGCATTACCACATGTCAAATCGACAGTTGAAATATAAAGTTTGACAAGCTGTTAAAGTGCTAAGTGACCGTAATTGGTTGGTGAAACTGAACAAGGCCGATCCACACACAACAGTGCCGACACGTGACCGACAGTGCCGTACCGTACTGTCCCGTGACGTGCTATTCATACATGTCAGTACCGACATGACGCGTGCAGTGATTTTTAGTACCAATTCAATCATCATTTCGTCCAAAGAGGATGCAATTACTATACGTTTTTCGTCGTCCATCTTGGAATACTACGACCGTCTCAGGCAAAATATTGTCCGCTAGAAATTCACATCGGATCACAGCGAGCGTCGGCCAGCACTGACATTACTGAACGTCACTGTCAGTCACTGTCACTGACGAGTTCGGATAGCGTCGTACAAAATGTGTGCTAAGTCACAAAAGTCAGTGAAATATGATATTGTAGCCTGAATAATGATTCAGGCTACAATATCATATTTCACTGACACTGATAGATACGGTACTGCTCTCTGATTCTACGTTTTGATAAGCAATTGACACGGACGTATGGTGTAGTGTAACACGGATTTTTGTATGGAAAATGAGGTTCAAATGTACGCTAGGGGCGCTCATCGGTGTCGCCATACAAAATCTTTGTTACACTACACACCATACGTCCGTGTCAATTGTGTGCTAAACACATAGAATCAGCTCTCTGATCGGCACGTGTCGGCACTGTGCCGGCACTGTTGTGTGCGGATCGGCCTTGCACAGAAAGCACATAAGAGGTCTTGGCGGACCAACTACAATACTAGGCCACATGCAAGTTCCGTTAAGTAAGGAGTAAACTTTGTTTTGATATGAAGGGGGCTGTCAATAACATAACATAACACCCAACAGTCACATACGCAGTCTTAATCCCACACTACGATTCCCTATGTCGTTGGTATCAGAAACTACGAGTACCATGGCACCATAGCACCCAGACACAGAACAAATATTAGCAGATCATACAAAAATTTGTCCCGCAGCGGGAATCGAACCCGCAACCTCTTGCATCTCAGCGGGCTACTCGCCCGCCGCACCACAGAGGTCGTCACCACTTTCCTGTTTCCATACCTGGTTCGTGAGGTCCACAAGTTATGCAGTTTCCATTACTGTCTCTCAATATTTCACCACTAATTTCATCACATCTGAAACGATATTTTTAGTTAGAGATTTCTATCTTAATATTAACGATATCTAAGTTACAAAGCCTCGGTCTAAGAATCCTCCTCCAACTCCTCCTGAGAATGTCGTATAAGGCGACTAAGGGATTACGCCAGGCGATGGGCAGCAGCATCCACCTGAGTACTAAAACTTTACTGCGATGACCAATCTCCGCCAGAAATAGTTCTGGCGGAGATTGGTCGGATTCAGATTCAGAATCTGAAATCTGAATCCGTAGAAGAACCAAGGTTACCGACATAGCTCTCAGAATAAGCCATGCAAAGTGGCAATGTGATTGGGGAATTAAGGTTCTCGAGTGGCGACCACAAACCGGACGACGTGGTAGAGGAAGGCCCTCCACTCGATGGACTAAAGACATTATAAGCGTCGCAGGAAGTCGGCGGATGGAGGCGGCTCAAGACCGTTCGTCGTGGCATTCTAAGGGGGCATTCTATGTCCAGCAGAGAACTTGTACAGGGTGTTACACCTGCCAAGCGTGGTGATTATTGCAAATCGCCCTGTTGCACGCTATGCATGCGCTATGGGGGAGGCCTCATCCAGCAGTGGATTTCTACAGGTTGATGAAGAAGATTATAGCAACTTACTTCACTAGAGTGAGTGGATAGATGGATGATACCAGACGACTCAAGAAGCCGATGGCGCCGACTTTGGAATCCAAGTTTACTGAAAAAATACAATGATTACAAAGAAAAGAAAGCAAACCTTTCAGCCTTTTCCAGGTCTGGTGCAGCTTATGCTGAGACAGGGACCTATTTCACCTAACACAACACATTATCTTCTATTTATTTTTAATGTTAATCTTTTGTTTCTGTTTGTTTTTTCTTTTTGTGTAATCTTGTGTTGTGTTTTATATGGGTGAAATAAATAAATTTTATTTCTTTCTTTCTTTAAAACAATATTTATTTTCCACAATCAACACAGCACAAAATTAAAATCCATTGATTGTCTGGCAGTAATCGCTTCTAAGCGATAAGACCACCCATTGTACTTATAATTATCATGTTCAGTTTTGTTTATTTTTTATTATCGTAAGATTTCACCAACAAATAAACAAGCGGTTAAAACAACTTTTTAGCCTAACTAATGTAGGTGTTTTCAAAGATTATCTGTCACCTTGACCAATGGTTACGGAAAAAAAAATATAAGCTTTATTCATACCTTGCACAACAAGATTAACTTAGATACTATATTTAGTAAAAACTAAACTTCCAGAAGGTGCATCTAAACTTCCTATTCGAAGATTTAAATCCTACATAAAGATGAATCTAATAAAGAAAGCGTATTACACTCTTGATGACTATATTAATGATAAAGCCGCGTGGCCTGATGTCGCTCTGCCCCTTGACTGCTAAAATGGAAATTTGCAATATCTGTATTTACCTATTTACATGTTTGTATTAGATTATTATTTATAAGTATAACAAGCGTAGCGTGTGCTGTCTTGCATATTTTTGCTGATGTTTATTTACTTTTGACTACCTTCCTAAGGTTTTTAAGTTCTCATTTACTATGTATCAGCTACTCCTTGCTCCGAGGCACCACACAGGCGCTTCTCACCTAGTGGTAAGACGGACCATTTATGTAAGCCAAGCCGAGTTTGTTGCCTGATTCTTCTAGGCTTGGTCGCGTTGGAACAGGAGTAATTTAATTTTATATAAGACGATTCAAAATGATCCTTGTGATTTCAATGAATAAAGTTCTTTTTGACTTTAGTATATATACTTAAATGTAACTAACTCTATATCTTATGCATGTATATATTTCTATTTTTGTGTGCAAGGACCACTTTCAGCGGTAAAAGCCTCCTTCAGCTCTTTCCATCTCCCTCTGTCTCTGTCTCCACGTCCTTCCTGCTACTTTGACTAAGTCGTCACTCCATCTTTTATGAGGCCTTCCTGGTTTACGCTTCTTATATATAAATGGTTACGGAACGCCCGTTTATTTGTTCGTATGCTTGGTCCTAAAGTGTACAAAACAAGAATTTTCTATCCTATTCCAAAGATTTGCAAGAGTCCATAAAATATAAAGTATTCATACCAAGATTACTATTCCCCTCAGTGGCTCCGTAGAACTCCAGCACTCTGGATATGCCGAACCGCTGGACGAACTTCTGCCAGATTTGAGGCCGTAGTCCATTGCCGATGATAACTTTCACCTTGTGCGCCTTGTCGTTCGGTCCTGGAGGCACTGAGAGGAGATAGCGACAAATCTCGCCTATGTACTGAGATACCTGAAATAAAAAAAAACAAATGAAGAAAACAATATGCTGAGAGATGTTAAGGTACGCTTTGTACTATTCGTTACACTCCAATTATGTGACAGATGAGTGAGGTTTTTTAAAAAAAGTTTGTATTTAAAAACCTCATCCAACAGTTTTATAAATAGAGATGAACGAATGTTGGGTGAGGTTTTTTAAAAAAAGCTCTATTATTTTTTCTAAATCTGTACTACATTTTGTCTTGATAAGTTTAATCCAATTAATTGTAGTAAGTATACAATTTGATGAGGATCTGCCTAATAGTTTTTTGATTAAAAGAAAACTAAAACCAGGTGGCACGAAGAATAAATACTTGTGGATGTTGGATGTCATGTTATGTTATGTAAATTTTGTAGATCATGGGTTAGATACGACTTATAAAGGTAACACGTATTATAGATTATTGAAACAACCAACCGAATATTTTTTATTATGTTTCAGCCAAATCAGTTTCAGTTCGACGACGTTTAAGAGATAGAATTGAAATTATCGTGGCTTGGTATCATTTTAGAAAAATAACGACTTACACTAAGAACTGTTATTCTCCTCCTAACTTTTTTTTAACCGTTAATAGGTTCCTTCCTCATTATAATAAAAATAAATAAATAAATAACAAAAGATAATGACGAGAAGATGACGGGTGTCGAGAGGATAACGGATGACATATAAGATGATGACAGATGACATATAAGATGATGACGAGAGGATGACAACTGGGTGACGAGAGGATGACGAGAGGATGACGGAAACAATATATCGGATATCTGTCTTATAACTGTCACGTACTCACAGTGCATCCATATTTAGCCGCGTCACTCCAGTAGTTTGATGCTGAGAACTTTTTCCTAAGTGCCACAGTACACCCAAGCACGATGGCCTGGCCTGCCCCAAGGACTCCACCTGCGGTATGATGCAGGGGGAGGGGGTCGTAGATGATGTCAGAGGAGGACAGCCTGGCCGATGTGTGTACTCCTAGAGGAATGAGAAGGAACCTGGTGGAAAGAAAATATTCGATTGATTAGTACCTCTCTAGTCCACTAGTGTTTTATTTCACGGCCCCAGCCTTTAGAATAATATGTAAGTCCACTTGAATCATCTAACCAAGTCATGTCTGTAAGTACATGTAGTGGTAGCAGGCTTGACTAGTTTGCAGCACCGAATCTAGGGGGGGAAACTACGAAATTTCGCGGTTCGCTCCACTCGCAAATGCATTGACTGACAGTAATGTCATTTAGGCTGCTTTCGCTTCTAAAAATTCAAATTTTCATAGCTCGCTCTGCTCGCCAATTGAATATACAAACGTTATTTAATTTCATTTAATTATTCAGGAACAATTTTTTACAAATCATATATGTGTGTTTACTTACTTACTAATTACATCTATTTACTTATATATTTTCTTATTACACATAAACATTAAATTGTTGCTCTCCACAATTAAAACCAATTGTAGTTAAGGCTGGTCTCACTTCAAACATCAAATTTTTCGCAGCTCGCTCCGCTCGCTTGTGCCCTGCCCCGTGTTGATAGCTCTCGCTTCAAAACATAATTTTGGCTAGACTACACTGTTAGTAATATTAGCCGCCTTAGGAGACCTGCAGTTCCCCACTCGTGTAGATATACAGCGACCCTTCTGCATATACCTACTTTATCATCATGTTTGTTCTCACCGGATGTTAGTAATAATAGCCGCCTTAGGGAACCCGGTAGTTCCACTCGTGTAGATATACAGCAAAGTATCTCTTGGTTTCGATGGAGCTACTTCCGTGAACGGCTCTGACGTCATCTCCCTCAGCTCTGAGGACAGAGCGATGGTGTCTTGGAGAACAGGGGCGCTTTCCCGCTCTGGAGAGTTGCATTGGAAGAGTGGTATGTCTGGTATCTCTGCCTGTATGTCTTTTATAGCTAGAATAAGAGAATAAAGAGATTTATTAAGGTGATTGCTCCCGCATGTGGCGCGAAATTCAAATTTTATTGCGTTTTTGCTCATTACAGCTCATCAACACTTCTTGAGATAGTAAAAACTGATTTTGCGAAAACCAGGAGACCTAACACACATGTTTTAGTTTATAGTTTCACATATAGATCATTGCTTCAGCTACGAATACTCTTCAATGATTTTTACAGTGTTTTTTTGGTTTAAAGGTATGCGTAGCTTAACTAATGACATTTATAAGATACTATCAATTAAAACATGTGTGCTAGGTCTCCTAGTTTTCGCAAAATCTGTTTTCTCTATCTCAAGAAGTGTTGATTAGCTGTGATTTACAAAAAACACAATAAAATTTGAATTTCGCGCCACATGCGGGAGCAATCACCTTAAGAGAATTGGTTCGGTACTTTTGTGGTAAGGAATTTTAAGGAATCTCTGTCTTAAAAACTGAGAGCTGATTCTGTTTTGACAAGCAATTGACACGGACGCATGGTGTAGTGTAACACGAGTTTTTGTATGGAAAATGAGGTTCACTGAGTGTACGCTAAGAGCACTTATCGGTGTCGCCATACCAGAGACACTAGACACGTCCGTGTCAATTGTGTGCAAAATACAGAATCAGCTCTTTGATCTCAAAAGTAGTATTTTGAATGCCCAGTGCTAACGTGACATGATTAAATAATGAGATGCAAAAAAATAGTGTAGGTAGAACTTGGACGAATTATCACAATTCGTCCAAGAGGTAGATACAATATACTAATAATAGTTGAAACCGAAACGAAATTTTGAAAAAAAGTCTGGTTTTGCAAATAAAAATCCCACAAATGACCAGCCTTAAAAAAGCTTTGGCATTCAACCTCCTTTTATGAATTAAATAGAATTGTTTTTTAAAGTTTTAACCGCATATTTTTTATCTATGATTTGTTAAAAAAAACCCTCAAAATGAATACAGTCTGAAGTGCAAACCAGTTTCATCGTCAATATGACGTGCAATTTTCAACTTTAAGCAAAGCATAATTATCACAAGAAACGGGATATTTACCATGATTTTTGAGCTTTATTTATTCACAATATTTCGACACAGTTTCATGCGCCATGATCACGGGTAAACATACAAAATCATGGTAAATATCCCGTTTCTAGTGATAATTATGTTAATAATCATGATAGTTTCAAAAGTATAGTAAAGCAGTTTTGAAAAATGATTTTTGGATAATACCGCGCCGATGAGAAGAAGTTTAGCAGACGAAGTCGAATTTAGAAGCTCGTATGTTTGTTGCCAAACAAAGTCGGTGTCGGAAGTTGGTTGATGGAGGCGGCTCAAGAACCTTCATCGTGGCATTCTAGGGAAGAGGCTTATAACCAGCAGTGGAGTTCTACAGGCTGATGGTTCTAATATTGTTGCCAAGCAACATATTCGAACTTGCCACCAATTGAAATTAATTCTCTTTTAATTACGAAGAATACGCATCGGTGCAAATATTCTAGACCTTGAAGATGAAAATATATATTTTGACATGCAGTTAAACAACAGTATAATTTTGATAATTTAATTTCAACAAAAAACTAAACAATAGATTTAGATAAGAACAATTTCTATTGTTCAGTTTTTTGTTCAGTTCTATTGTTCAGCATATTTTTATTTTGTTTTTATATGAATACCGCGTTATTCACTAGAGGGAACTGAATTACAGGATTCATAAGTTTTAAAATGAAATGAAATGAAAAAATGAAATGAAATACATTTTAAAAATGGATGAAATGAATTCATATCCATTGGTGTTTGTTTCCCGATTAATCTAGGCTTAGTCGCGTTGGAACGGGAGTAATTTTAGTTTATAAGTCGATTCAAAATGATCCTTGTGATTTTAATGAATAAAATTATTTTAATTTGATATGTTTTAACATAATATGTCAATGTCAGAAAGTATCATACGTCATTTTTTGGATTGGCTCAGCAGTTTTGGCGTGAGAACACGATAAACATCTAACCATCATCATTAAGCGATAAGACCGCCCATTGTTACGCTAATTTGAATAAATCTTATTATGTATATTCCTGGTGAAGAATTAGCTGCTAATTTATCTGTCTATCATTATAATTCATCAAACTTTTAAACATTGTAAGGATACGTCTAACTACTGAACTTTAGTATAGGTATCTTTACAATGTTTAAAAGTTTATATAATAATATGTTCAATGTTTAGTAATTAAAACAATAACAGAATACAATATAAAATAAACGAACAAATATATAGAAACAATTCCGCTCCTCTCCAACGAAAACTCTGAAAGAATTCGACACGTGTTTCGCCTCTCAACGAAGCATCCTCAGGAAACAGTAGGCTCACTGCATGCTAGAACAACAAAGACACACTACTGCAAAAATTCCGCAGCTATGTTACCTCGCCGAACGCCGAACAGAATGTGAATCCACCTGTACGCCAACCCCCCTTATACTCACTCACTATTACTTACTTCACTTTCTGTTCGGCGTTCGGCGAGGCAACATGGCTGTGGAATTTTTGCAGTAGTGTGTTTGTTGTTCTAGCACGCTGTGAGCCTACTGTTTCCGGAGGATGCTTCGTTGAGAGGCGAAACACGTTTCGAATTCTTTCAGAGTTTTCGTTGGAGAGGAGCGGAATTGTTACTATATATATTTGTTCGTATTCTGTTATTGTTTTAATAAACTTTTAAACATTGCAAAGATACCTACTAAAGTTTAGTAGACGTATCCTTACAATGTTTAAAAGTTTGATTTCCTTTGGTGTTTATTTTTTTTTAGTTCTTGTAAAGTTACCTACTACTTAGGTAGGTAGGTACCTATTGTTGTTGTTATGTTGTTTCTTTTAAGTGGGGACAAATAAACGTGTTATATTGTAGAATGGATTTCCGCAAAGTCACGCATGAATCAATTAATAACAGAATAGACAAATTTAAAGAAAATAATAAGGAAAAGTAGAAATAGGATAAACCCTGTTGCAATAACTTTTAACCAAGAACAGGGGTGCGATTTTTGAATGTCATCTAATGACTAAAATATCATCAAAAAGGCCCCAAATCACCGATTTCCAAATCTCTTTCCACTGAAACTCATTGATGACTAAAGTTTTTAATACGTATGATATCAGTACAAGAGCCTCTTCCGTTACATCTCCTGAAAAACCGTGATTTGCGGCTTTTTTTATGATATTTTAGTCAATCAGTGACCTACAAAAATCGCACCCTGAACGCCATTTAAAAGCCCCACGTCCCTCGTCGAACTTTTAGGCTAAATTACGCTTCAACTCAGTAAATAAAGTGGGGAATAGCCATAAACACCACGCTTGGGCAGGCGGATTGGTGATTGCAGTATTCGTGTTGAGTTCTCAGGCGGATGCTGCTGCCCATCCCCTGGTGTAATCCCTTAGGGGTGTCGCTACAGGACAAATGTTTGCATGATCTGCAAATATTTGTTCCGGGTCTGAGTCTTGTGGTACCATGATAGTCGTGGTTCCTTGAGACCAACGATACAGGGAATCCTAGTGGGATCAACAGGTCTAAACAGACCACTTTATATGAATCATAATACGATTCATATATAGGAACTGCTAAGGATATGCTGAGAATTCGGAAAATGAATTGCTACCAGATGAATTGCTCATTGTGACAAATTCATCTGGTAGCAATTCATTTTCCAAATTCTCATCAGATCCTTAGCAATTCCTATATGTATATGAGTCGTCGTATTATGATTCATATAAAATGGCCTTTTTAGACATCTATGTATATGGCTGTTGGGTGTTGTTATTTGTCTAAAACTAAGTAGTTATGTTTGTCGGTTTTTACGACATCCACATAGTTCGGATACACCACGGCTAGATACTGCTTAATAATAATAATAATAATAAAATCTTTATTGAAACAATAAACATATAGTACAGTACAAAAATGAAAACGATGATACCTGCAGTAGTGTAAACTGTATCGCAGATATCAACGCCCTCCTCCGCGTGAAGATAAAAAGAGTTCCAAATTTACAGTAAAATTTGAGTAACAGATACAAAAATACAGACTCAGAGGAATATGAATCTTATTGTTACAGATGTAAGATAGTTACCATCAGTCATTTCATCTCCAAAGATGACAGCTTTGCAACCTGCGATCCTAAGCGAATGAGCCAGCTGAGCACCTCTCAGATTAGTGTTCACTAACGCAGTTGTAACCCTCAGCTTAGCCAATCCGAGCCAGGTGAAGGTGTATTCAGGACATGTCTCCATAAAGAGTGCTATGACCTCCCCGCTCTTGTAACCTTGTCGTTTGAAATACCAGGCTATACGGTTGCTAATTGCATCACCCTGGAACAAAACAATGTTAGTGGTTTTACAGATTATTCTGGAAACAATTGGTCTCTGGAAGCAGTACTCGGTAACGTAGATAAGCTAGCCAACCCTTTGAACACGATCCTCTGCGAACAGGACGTCTCTACAGAATTTATCCGTGACATAACAAAGAACATTGTTCAAAGCTCAGAACATACAAACTTACAATAGAACTGATTCATACTCTTCATTTCATCAACATCCATCAGCCTTTTTTGGGAAAATACTATCACCGTACCTATTTCTGCCGCGAAGCAGTAGTGCTCGCATTGCTGTGTTTCAGGTTGAACGGTACGGGAGCTGGTGAAGTTACAGACACATGCGACTTTTCATCTTTGTCTCAGAGTCGGCAGCGCGCGTGCAATGCCTCTGGTGTTGCAGGCGTCCATAGGCTACGATAATTACTTTCTATCAGGTGAGCCCTATAAGCTTGTATGCTTGCCTAGTAGTTTGAAAAAAAATCCTGCAGAAGTCCACTGCTAGGCATAAACCTCCCCCATGCCACGACGAATGGTCTTGAGCCGCCTCTATACACCGACTTCCTGCAAGCTTTAGAATGTCTTTAGTCCATCGAGAGCCCTACATTAAAAGCCAAATAATCTGATGTCCCATCTGCTTACCTCTTTGAAAGTCAGAGATCTATCGTCCATAATAAACGCCTTCTTATCTCCATATTGCTGGACCACTTCAGCCCAGTGGCTGACGACAGTGGTGCCACGTCGCTCCCACATCCAGATCTTGAACATGGTGATGAGGAGGACTCGTAGACCACTGGAATAAAACATTGCTGCTGTAACAACACTATTTCTGAACTTTATTAAGAGGGTGCGTCTGGTCTAAAAGTGTACGCCCCACCAGAACCGCTTTTACTTGGCACTTGAGATAAGCTTGAAGGATCCTTGTGTTTACGGATTATGGAATATATTACTTTGACGTAATTAGATAGAGGGGCGTTCAGTTTTAGGCTCGGTTCAACCAAGTTTTTCCAAAAAGTCAGTGATGTCAAGCAGGGTATTCTACTTCTTTGTTTGTTTTACGTATCAAATAAACATTTTTGAATTGAATTTTAGTTTATATTTCTCATCATCAAAACTTGTTAATACCTATTAAAAGTTTATTATTAGTTTATTTAATTAGCAATACAAATAATTGAATAATAATTATTCAATAACTAGTTGCGCCCCGTGGTTTCACCCGCGTGAATAATGATGAAAATTGATGATGATGATGATGAAAAGTAGCCTATGTGTTAATCCAGGGTATAAGGTATCTCCACTCCAAATTTCACTCAAATTCGTACAGCTGTTTGAGCGTGAAGAAGTAACAAACATAATAGGTAACAAACTTTCGTGTTTATAATATGTATTACTAGTTGCGCCCCGCGGTTTCACCCGCGTGAATAATGATGAAAATCGATGATGATGATGAAAAGTAGCCTATGTGTTAATCCAGGGCGTAAAGTATCTCCATTCCAAATTTCACTCAAATCCATTCAGTAGTTTTTACGTGAAAGAGTAACAAACATCCATCCATACTCACAAACTTTCGCGTTTATAATATTAGTAGGATACACATTTTGGCTATAATGTCTTACACATAAGATATAGATATATACTGTGGCGGAATTTTTTGTAGGACTATTTAAGATGAACATTTCCATCATACATATAATGTAACTCTAGCGGTTTTGGCAGCACACGCCAGAATAGCTCGCAGATGGTAGATTTTTTCCTACTTACTTGACACTTATCGTCATATTATGGACAATTCACACAATATCTTTATAAATTGTAGCCTATGTGTTATTCTGATGTATAAGCTATATTATTGTAAAGTTTCATTAAAATCCATTCAGTAGTTTTTACGTGAAAGAGTAACAAACATCCATCCATCCATACTCTCATCATAAACTTTCGCGTTAATAATATTAGTAGGATAGGATTTAATTCACTGATAAGTTTTATAAGAGACCATAAAAACAAACAATAAAATTATATAATAATAATTATTAACAAAAAAAGTAACAATACTCTTATACATTCAATAGCCACACATAATACAATACCTATTGCATAGTATTACTTTAGGTTATTGACTTAATCGGTTAGAAGGATCTGTGTTAAAATCGATTTGTAAGATGTAACATGAGACCTTCCTCTACTGCGTCGTTCAGTTTGTGGTCGATACTACAAGTTAGTTCTACGGGCTATATGGTTTATATGACCTGCCTATTGCCACTTCAACTTGCTAATTCTGAGAGCTATATATAGGTATGTCAGTGATCTTGGTTCTTCAATTTTCATCAGCCGATAGATGTCCACTGCTAGACGAAGCCTCTCTCATAGAATACGATTTGCCATAATCACCACGTTTGGCAGGCGGATCGGTGATCGCATTATTGGTGTAGAGTACTCAGGTAGATGCTGCTGCCCATACCCTGGTGTAATCCCTTAGTAGACTTTTACGACATCCACGGGTGGAGAAGGAAGGGTCTATTCTAGGCCACAAACATCACAATCACAAATCTCTTCCTATCTTCAAAAAGTTTTTGTTCAATCACTTTATGTCCGTGTGACAAAGCTGATAAGTTTACTCTTGTATTATGATCTTGTGTTATATTTATATTTTATTGAGTACAACGTATGTATGTATATACTTTTATTGGTTTTGCACCACCGTCCTTTATCGTTCTCATCAATTCCAGTCCATCCCAAGGTTGTCTGGAAGAGATCACTCTCAGCGATAAGACCGCCCATTGTATTTCCATACGTATAATTATAATTATGATTGTTTTAATTTTTAATGTGGTGTGCAATAAAGTGTTTTCTATTCTATTCTACTCTAGCACATTTGGAATTTCGATTAGATTAGGTAGTTTAAAAGGTTCGTTTAAAAGTTCTATGGTTACTCAGGCCGACTTTGAACTAGCGAGATTAAGGCCATTCGCTTGTCCAATTCCTCACATCCTTCTTCCAAAGAAGGTCAATCATTAACTTGTGGAAAATCAGGAATAGATTCAGGACGTGGACCATCACTGACGTCTTCGAGCGACGACCAACGTCGAGAGGTGTCGAGTTTATTGAATAATTGGCCTGTGGCAGAGTTGCAATCCCTTCTAGAATTTAAAACTGAATTGTCGGACCCGGACTTGTTGGGCAATTTTCGTTGGAAGATTTGTCCTGTTTTGTTTTTTTAACTGTCGCTGCTGCTTTACTCTCTCCATTATTTTGGTTTCAGCTGAAAATCAGCGTTGGGTGTTAACACATCCAACATTTATGCTGAGCTGAACGCTATTTTGGCATACCTACAGACACATGAGCCGATTTATTTAAACTTCTTAGATGTAAATTTCGTTTTTTTGTATGTATTGTATCTGGTATCGGCATTGTGTGTCGTTTTTGTGCCAAATAAACGTTTTTCTTTCTTTCTTTCTGGCTGCTGGCTTATTTAGGAGTGTGTTATTACTGGAAGAAAGCAATAGCACACTTGGTACGTCTATATTCCTGCAAATGTGCAACCCACGGTGAAAATAAGCCAATTGAGGCTCTGCCTACTTCTTCAAGGAAAAAGGCATGTGTTTATGTATATATGTTGTCAGAATAGTTGTTCATCATCACCAGCTTGTTTACGTCCATTGCTGGAGGAGGCTTCCCCCATTGAATATACAATGGGGGGATTTGCCATAATCACCACACTTGGCAGGCGGATTGGTGATCGCAGTTTGGTGTTAAGTACTCAGGTGGATGCTGCTCCCCATCCCCTGGTATAATCCCTTAGTTAGGCGTTTACTCCATCCATGTGAGGAGATGAAAGGGTCTTTTCTCAGGCCGGACCTTTTTACATGGTTCTGTTAGATTATTATTTATAACTAAATATATCGTAGCGTATGTTGTCTTATAAACTTTTGCTGATGTTTATTTACTTTTGACTACCTTCCTAAGGTTTTTAAGTTCTCATTTACTATGTATTAGCTTCTCCCTGTTCCGGGGACCATACAGGCGCTTCCCACTTAGTGGTAAGACGGATCATCAAAGTAAGCCAAACCGTGTATGTTGCCCGATTCTTCTAGGTTTGGTCGCGTTGGAACAGGAGTAACTTTAGTTTATAAAACGATTCAAAATGTGTCTTGTGATTTCAATGAATATAACTTTTCATTTAAAAAACCGACTTCCGCCATTGTATTCGACAAAACATTTGGATGAAAAAAAAAATATAAAAGAACCATAGTGGTGACAGGATTATGATACTTTCTGAATGCAAATGCTTGGTTTGTTGCTGAAAATATCAAAATCGCCATATGTATGCCTACAATATTTGAGGAGTTCCCTCAATTCCTCATGGATTCCATCATCAGAACTAGGTTTTGAAAATGGGACCAACCTGGAAGTATAGTATTCAAATCAAAAAAGAATTTTCTAAATCGTTTAATAAACGCCGGAGATATGAGGTAACAAAAATAAAAAAAAAATTACAACCGAATTGAGAATCACCTCCTTTTTTGTGAAAACGGTTAAAAATTGTTTGGATTTGATTTGATTTGAAAATCTATGGAAGTTTGATGCTTCGTAATTTTTACTTTTGCAAACTGAATAATTTCATAGTACGATGAAATTGATAGGTGCCATTCAAAGACCGGACGCGCCATTGTGGAGAGTCAACAAGCTGGACCTTGTACTGTGTAGTAACTGTGTACTCTGTAAATGTAAACCAGTTAGTAACATTCATATATCCTCCTATGTAAATCAAATCAAAACAAAATCAAACAATTTTATTTCGGATTACAATGATCTATGTATTTGGTTAGTAAAACTTAAGAGTACCTAATTGTTATTACTTAAATATAACACATAAATAAATACTTTTAAATGGACACCTTGTTATGAAGAGGGCCAGAATATTGCATGTTCTATTTATTATATCTGAAGGGCGATTCTAAAACGTCGGAAACGTTTCCGATCGGATTCGTTAGTTTTTCATTTCGATGTGGTAAGTAACTAAAACAATTTTCTCTAGTAAAACCCAGTAAAAAATAATAAATATTGTATATTACTGTGTTTTACTAGAGAAAATTGTTAGAAAATTGTTTTAGTTATATACCACATCGAAATGAAAAACTAACGAATCAGATCGGAAACGTTTCCGACGTTTTAGAACCGCCCTGCTGGCCGCCAGATATAATAAATAGAACATGCGCTTAAATTGTATTCAAAGACCACCCTTCACCCTTTGGCAACAAAATGTTGCCAAATGGGAGAGGTATATCGCTCCGCCACTGTTTTCAGGATACTGTTGTGACTACCCCGTATTCTGCTCATCAGAGATGCGGTATTTTTACGGATGATCCGTAAAAAAGCCAACCGTCCTGACCTGAGCGAACATCTCTGAAGCACTACAAAATCTTGGCAGTCCCAACAGCATCCCGATAGTATTATTATATTGGGCACGCAGGGCATTCAGTCATTTGTTGGTATAGCCGACCGGTCTAGGAGGGTAAAGAATTTCTGAACCTGGTTTAGCAAATTAGTACCTTGAAGGTCGCCTAGCATGAAGGGGCAGATGTACCTAAGAAGTGGATATCTAATGAGCTGAATATTTCTATGTTAAGTATCTGTTTTTAGGGTTACGCAAATCAAAACTCAACAGAAAAAACGGGACCGTTATCACTTACGGGTCAACTTAACGGGTCACTTTGTTGTCTGCTTGTCTGTCTGTTAAGACTCTTTTTATCAGGAACATTAAAATATTAACTTGAATTTATTTTAAATATAAAAAGGTCTGATCATATGCTGTAAAAAACAAGTCTGAGCTAACTTAATGCATTAAAAAGAATAAGTAAAAAGATATATCAATGAAAGTCTAATTTTTGATAAAGATTAAGATAAAGATAATTCATTTGTTTTAAATATGGTAATTTTACATTGGTGGTCATAATTCACATGTCCAACACACACAGTCATACACTATGACATACAAAAAATTTAGTTCCCATAAGTAGGTACTAAGTAGATACATCCATTTCCATGTCATTAAAATAGTAATTATTAACAATTTTAAGTATTTTTGGGATGTGCAAACGATTTTGTTTTTGTATCGAATTCCGAAAAAAAAACCTATATGTATCTTCTAACAGTTCCAATAAAAGAAAAAGTATTACATTGAGGTATGTATTTCAACTTTTACACCCCTGAAATACCTCCCCCAATAGTGTCATGACGAATGGTCTTGAGCCGCATCCATCCACCAATTTCCTGCGACCTACTAGGTTACTATGAGGTCTTATAGCCATTCAGTTCAAAAACTATTCAATACAAAATATTGGTTACGTTATGTCCGCAACTACATTTAAAGGTACAGTCACAGAAAGACTATAGACTTCTCCTGTTTCATAATCATAGTAAAAAAAATAAGCGGTTGTCTGGAAGAAATCACTCTCTGCGATAAGACCGTTGATTGTAGGACTTAAACTGTAGGTTTATATTAAGGGCCTTATTGATAATCATTTTTAAAACCTATTTTAGTTAAAATAGCTTTTGTCTTGTTCTCTCTGATGTAAAATGTCATACGTCAAAACAAGACAAAAGATATTTTAGCTAAAATGATTATGAATAAGGGGGTAAGTGTATATCTTACATTGTGTCCTCAATAAAGTTTTTTTCATTTCATTTTTCATTTCATTTCATTCTCTAAACCATGCATGTTAAACTCATAGTCATTGGTAGGCCAAATGCTTAAAGTCCGTAGAATCAGTGGGCCGCAAAACCCAACTTTAAATAAAGAAAACAAACTCATTGCTTATTTATTTATTTATTTTTATTAATAGATAGATAGATACAGGTACCTAGTAGTCCTGCCCTGTTAACTGAAAGTCACTCGGTGACTAACTTTTGACAAGTAAAATTACTATCAATTGACAATTCTTTAAGATAATTTTGACCAATTGATGGTCATATAATTATTTAGGCATTACTTAATAGTAAAATTTCAGAAAATATACTACAGTAAATATACTATAACATGTTCTTAAAATTGAATCGGGCCGCAGTCACAGCTGTAAAGGGCCGCATGTTTGACATGCTTATTCTAAACCCTTTGATAAACAATTCTAAACTTATTTTAGTTAAAATAGCTTTTGTCTTGTTTTGACGTATGACATTTTACATCAGAGAGAAGAAAACAAAAGCTATTTTAACAAAAATAGGTTTAGAGAATGATTATGAGACAGAACGCAACAATATGGAATGTCAACGACGAACCGATAATTTGTACTGAATAGTTTTTGAACTGAATGGCTATAAGAGCTCATGGTACCCGCCTGTAAATTTTGTATTGTATAGACCGACAAAGTCTTCGCAGCAATGAACGCATTGCTAGAGCACGCATTGCTGCGAAAGAATGCTGGACTTTGGTCCGAGTATTGGTACAATGAAGAGAACATATTATTATGACACCAGCGACCTGTGGACGCGATAACTTCCGATATTTGATATTTATTACGAGTTGTGGTTTCTTGAGTTTTACCTTAATGTACTTGCATAGTAGTTTATGAAACTGTTGCATAATAAGGGTTCTTAAAACACGAGTAAGCGGCTCGTTTTTTTATAGTATCACACGAGTGTTTTAAGACCAAATTATGTGCAGTTTCATACACTACTTTATCTAATCTCATGAAATAGATAATATTACATTTATTGTAATAGCTTCTAGATTTCGCCGGTAAGAGGTTCATTCTCATGTTCGTTGCAGCTTCAAGAATCTCCAGTGGTGTAAAATTTTCTTGAGTAACGCTACTGCAAGGATTTTTTTAACGAGCGAAGCGAGTTCTTCTAGTCAACTTGGAAGAATCGGCGTTTGTATGTATGTATGTATTGTATGTATGTATGTATGTTTGTCCGATGAAAACTTCCTAACCGTTAATCCGATCTTCATGAAATTTAGTATGGAGGTAGATAGTATAGGTACAATTTGTAGGTAAGGGTATGAGCTATATCGATCGGGGGGTTGATGAGATATTGGGGTCCAAGAGGGGGTAAAAAAAATAAAAGTGAGACAGTCAGATCAAGTGGGGTGTGTAATGAAAGAGCTTTTGTTGGACATTTCAAAACTGTTTTAATAAGTATAGCCTTAGCAGTTTTTTGAGATATTAGGGAAAATAAAAAACGTAAAAATCAAAAATTCTAGGGTACTTCCAGCAATCCCACAATGCTGAAATTTATAAATAAATAAAATAAATAAATAAATAAACGATGGACATTTCACACAACATTATCTAGCCCCAAGCTAAGCAGAGCTTGTGTTATGGGTACTAGATAACTGATATACTTAATAACATAGATAGATATTTTTTATTATACATATGAAATACCCAGAACACCCTGAACAAATATCTGCAGATAGCACAAATATTTGTTCCGAGGCGGGAATCGAACCCGCAACCTCCTGTGTCGCAGGCCAACCTTCACCCGCCGCGCCACAGAGGTCGTCAATTTGGTACGTTTGTGGCTTTTGTGTCACAACTACAGGGAAAAGTCTGAAATTGAAGAATTTAGAAACTTGTACTCCATAAAACTTAACCAATATAACATCCATTGTTGACCTCCCATTTCTAGGAATTTGAATGACGTTGGAGTTCTATAGTTTTCATCAAAAGGACGTTATCAATTAATTCGTCAGGTACTTGATATAGGTATCTACTAACAGGTATGCTTAGCCCTATTCAAAGGTTATTTCGATGATGTGTAGGAAATTAGAGTAGTTACTGATAGATCCTGTACTGTACTGGTAGACCTCAAGGTGAAAATTTTCAAAAATAATAATAGAAAATATGTAAATTACTTATTTAAGTAGTTGGGCTGATAAAGGTGTTATCGCGAGGTCTCGGTTAGTTCGGGGCGAACCACTAGTTATACTAGAGGTACTAGGTCTAGGTTAGTAGTAGAACTTCTTGTGAAAGAGTTCGTCTGGGGAAGTACTACCACCGTACCTATTTCTGCCGCCAAGCAGTAGTGTTCGCATTGCTGTGTTTCGGTTTGAAGGGTACGGGTGCCGGTGAAATTACAGGCACATGAGACTTTTCATCTTTATGTCTCAGGGTCGGCAGCGCGCTTGTGATGCCTTTGGTGTTGCATGCGTCCATAGGCTACGGTAACTACTTTCCATCAGGTGGGCCGTATGCTTGTCTGCTTGCCAAGTAGCATAAAAAAAAACTAGATCAATGCGCTACTGCAAGGAATTTTTATACAGCTACTGTCGTTTTCAGACATTTTTTTTTAAACAAAAACAAGCGTTGTGATTTTCTATAATGCTCGGAAGGCGGATTGGTGATCGCAGTATAGATGTTGCATTCTCAGGTGGATGCTGATGCCCACTCTCTGATCACCCTTAGTCAGCAACATCCAAGTGAGGAGACAGAGGTTTCTATACTTGGGCCAGACACAAGACTATAATGAAAAAGTTTTGAAAGTTGATGCAGTCTATGAAATGTCAGGACTTCATACAAACAAGCTGATAAATCAAAATCAATCATCATCATTATCAGACGCTTTCGTCCACTGCTGGACGAGTTCTCCCCCATTGAATAACAATGGGGGGATTTGCCATAATCACCACGCTTGGAAGGCGGATGCAGCTGCCCATCCCCTGGTGTAATCCCTTCAAAGTCAAAGTCAAAAATAATTTTATTCATTGAAATCACAAGGATCATTTTGATCATTTTGGATCGTCTTATAAACTAAAATTACTCCTGTTCCAACGCGACCAAGCCTAGAAGAATCAGGCAACAAACACGGCTTGGCTTACAAAAATGGTCCGTCTTACCACTAGGTGAGAAGCGCCTGTGTGGTGCCTCGGAGCAAGGACTTGCTGACACATAGTAAATGAGAACTTAAAAACCTTAGGAAGGTAGTCAAAATTAAATAAACATCAGCAAAAAAAAAAAAATGCACACGCTACGCTTGTTATACTTATAAATAATAATCTAATAGAAACATGTAAATAGGTAAGTACAGATATTGCAAATTTCCATTTTAGCAGTCGGGGGGCAGAGCGACATCAGGCCACGCGGCTTTATCATTTATATAGTCATCAATAGTGTAATACGCTTTCTTAATTAGATTAATCTTTATGTAGGATTTAAATCTTCGAATAGGAAGTTTAGATGCACCTTCTGGAAGTTTATTATAGAACCGTACAGAATTCCCTATAAAAGACCCACTAACTTTCTTTAATCGAAATATTGCTATATTTAGTTTGTGTTTATTTACTAAGCCTTATTAATCCACGGGAGAATGAGGGGTCTATTTATAGCCCAAACACTATACGGAACTAATCAATCAGTGCTATCTAATCATTTTTAATAAGTTGCTGATACTGGTATTTATGAATTGTTTCAAATACTGATAACACTGAAACTGATAATGGAAGGGTGAGTGCTTCTGATAAAACTCATCAAAACATTGACAAATAACAAAACAAGAATTATCTTTCTCTTGTTTCAGGTTATTTGGACTGCAATGTCATAGATACGTTCCATGACATAGGTTATTAAGCTTATTGACTGATTAAAGTGGGCTGAGGGAATAGTCTGCAAAAATGCTTGCTTATAATAAGTAGCTCATAATGTTTTCAAAAGTAAAAAAAGCCCCGAGTATAGCTTATTTAGATCAATAGAAAAAATACTTCAGGGTGAATAAAATATGTGGGCTTTTCCTTTTTTTCATTCCTTTTCATGAAATCGAGCTAAAAAACATGTGCCAAAATCACAGTTACTGCTATTTTTGAGAAATGAAACACCTTATTACCATGTCTATAAACTTAGTTTTGAAAGAATGTAGCCGATTTTGATATTTTTCTTACAAAAAATTAGAATGATTTCGACAATCATAGCTTAATGTTATTATGAGTCACTGTTAAGGTCGTCTGATCCCCGCAAAATCAGTGTTTGCTTTCTCAAGAAGTGTTGATTAGCAGTGATGAGCAAAAAACACATAAAAAAATGAATTTCGTGCCACTGAAACACAAAAAACGTTACATACAATTTGTTAACGTTTCCACCAAGAATAAGAGCGTTTTCGTAATACATTCGATCCGAGTCCGATCCGTATCCGTGAAAATTCGGACCTATAGAGAAATCGGTTTCCGTCATCCGCAGTGAGAAACCGCTCTAAAGATAAATTCAGGGAGTATTCAAAACATCACTTTTCATGCGTTTTCTCTGCAATAATCTTGGACCAATCGGCGTTTGTGTATGTTTGTTTAACGATAACATTCGAACTGTTTTTCCAATCTTCATGTAATTTAGCAAGTTACAAGCAATAGTTTTATGTGTTTTTCTAGGGGAGGCAACTGATGGAGATGATTTTCTACGATTCATTAGGGAGAGGTGCCAATTCAGGAGACGGTTCGACTGTCTCTCCCTGTCTCTCCAGAGGCTGGAGATCAATAGGGACTTCAAGCCTAGCGCTCTCCAGGTTCAGGCGAGATACAAGGATGAGCTCTTTAATTCGGATTTCTGGCCAGCTGGCATTGTTTACAGACGCTATAGGGAAAAGGTTTCGAAACAAAATCCCTCAAAAGGTGTCAAGTGCTGATAGTTTTAGATATAAAATTACGTCTTCCCACTGCTCAACTAAATTAGGTACTCAACTGCATCAAGTTGAGCAGTGGGTAAATACCAACGGCTCAACTGGTAATTGCTCAACTATGAATAGTTGAGTAGTGGGTAAATACCACAGGGCGGTTGTTATGATAAATAAGGCGTGCTCGATTTTTGGGTCGGACTGGGTCGGCTATTTGCCCGACCGATCCCTAGTTGTAAACAATCTTGTAAGCAATACATGAATTACTATGAAATAATGATATTTTACACGAGAATGGCACTAATGTCCTTATGTTTACTATAAAGCTCACTAACGAAACATACATTTAGAACAAAATAATGAAGCAAAACTACAATTTCAATGTAAACTGTTGAAGCACTTGTGTAAAGTCAGTCCAGGCCGATACTGACTTTGCTTCGTTCCACAATGCACAATATTACACTCAGGCATTGTGAAATCCAACTTGTGTAGTAAAAAATATAGGTATTTGCTAATAAAATAGTGAAACTTTACGAAAACACAAAAAGTAAACAAAACTTTGAATGAAGGCAATCAAAGATCACAGAGTATTGAATGAATGGTTGAATGCACGCTAATGGTGGGCAATTTTCATACAAAATAAAAGTTACTGCCGCTCCATTTTGTTCCTTGCTCCAAGGTAAATACCCTCTGATGAACTAAAACTGCATAACTTTAAATAATATTTTAAATAATTAATGATTTCATTTTATGCTAATTACTAAGGACCTCTCAACGAGTAAAGGCCTCCTCCATTTTGCAATCCATTTCCAATAAATTATATCTAAATAATAAGCTCATCTCCTGAAAACATGAGCATATTATTTAGATATAATTATTTATTGTACATTTCCTATGTAGTGTGAAATAAATTTATTATTATTATGTTTAGCATGTGTCTATATTTATGAGCTAAATGGGTCAGGGGGTTCTTGAGATATCGGGGTCCAAGAATAGGTACAAAACACAAAGTGAGACAAAGAGGTGCCATATGGGGTGACATGGGGTACGATTGTTATGTGAAAGGGGTTTTTAAAATATTCAGTATTATCATTTTAAGATGGCCTGAGAGTCCTGCAATTTAACACTCTTTTAGGGTTACAGTACAAAACAGAAGATACTTACAGAAAATCTCGACTATGCGTTTTCTTCCAGATATAAATCCACTGGTACCTATCCCCCGTCATCAGGTATGCAGCTGCTACCCCCACAATCCCTACCAAAGGGGGGTAACTCTTCAAAAGCCATCCCAAAACCGCGCAGATCCCAGCCACTGATGTGAGTATGATGCCTTTCTTCCGCTCGGCCTCCTCGAAGCGAACTCCTGGCTTTTCTGTCATCCTGGTAGATTATTTGTTGTTGCGCATACTTTTTAGTTCTGGAATTAGAATAAAAGTGAAAATAATTAAACGAATTATATTTTTTATGCGTAATTATTTATTTGAATATATAAATTATCACCATCACCAGTATATTTCCGTCCACTGCTGGACGAGGCCTCTCTCTCTCGAGGTGTTTATGGCAAATTGAATACAATGGGGGAATAAATGGGGGGGATGAGCCATTTTTTTTATTTTTTTTTATTTATGCTTCTTGACAATCAGACAAGCTTACGCCCCACCAGATAGAAAGCAGTTACCGCAGCCTATGAACGCCTGTAACACCAGAGGCATCACACACGCGCTGCCTACCCTGAGACATAAAGATGAAAAGTCTCATGTGCCTGTAATTTCATCGGCACCCGTACCCTTCAAACCGAAACACAGCAATGCGAATACTACTGCTTGGCGGCAGAAATAGGTACGGTGGTAGTACTTCCCCGGACGAACTCTTTCACAAGAAGTTCTACTACTAACAAATAACAACAAATAATACCATATTTGGCAAGCGGATTGGTGATAAGTACTCAGATGAATGGTGCTGCCCATCCCCTGGTGTTAAGACGGTATAGGTTCAACGAACATTTTTGTATGTACTAAAGAAGGCGAGCTCCTGGATACTTGGTTTTGTGTATAAAATAATGGTATAAAAATCCCTTTAAAGTTTTGTTAGATTTTGTTTTGAATTCACTAACCCAATTTATAACTTAGAAAAACCAGAATACCTACCTTACGAACTCATTTTTTGTTTAGTTGTTTATTTTCAATGTTGAGTAATTAGAAAAGGTGTATTTGATGCTGTGTAAAATATATTGAAATATGATATTTATTTCAATTCGATATCTTACATAGCTTGGGAGA
Organism: Epirrita christyi; assembly: GCA_951392215.1. Taxonomy (NCBI): domain Eukaryota; kingdom Metazoa; phylum Arthropoda; class Insecta; order Lepidoptera; family Geometridae; genus Epirrita; species Epirrita christyi. The sequence continues at coordinate 11,299,140 of OX595858.1, forward strand.
TATTGTTGTTTTTCTAAGTTACCCTATTTCATTGCACGCCAGTTTATATAGTAAACATAACTCTCCTGTTGGACAGTCAGGTAAAAATAATAATGATTGAATAAAACATACTATCAAGCTTCACTGATGACTGTCGCAATGACATCAAACTATCAGTGAAGCTTGATAGTAAATACTATATAAAAGTTATAGTGACAAATAAATAAAATTAAGGCACAAACAAACAAACAAAAAAAACCCATACAGGAGATACCTGTATAACATAACTTAAGGTTGGTCTTTATGTGCCCCGCCCTAAGAATAGACCCCTCCATCTCCTCCCGTGGATGACGTAAAAGTCAACTAAGGGGTTACACCAGGGGATGGGCAGCAGCATCCACCTGAGTACTCAACATAGATACTGCGGGAAGTCCTCGTCCAGAAGTGGACGTCTGATATTTAAGGTAATCATTTTGACAGTCATCTAAAACTTGTCATACTTGAAAAAGGAATGCCTAGGTTGAGTAGTTCTTTGAAGTATGGTGTCTTCTCCTTTGCCACTTTGATAGGTTAATTAGGGGGTCGGTCAGCGGACCACGGGTTCAATAAAGATATTCTTTTTTATAAAGCTTGTATAGTTTTAAAATTACATTAAAGTTAACAAGAATATAACAAAATATTACAAACCTGTGCAAATTGTATTTACGTAAAATCGGACACTCAAAATAACACACGACACAAAGATATTCTGACCAATCTCGGCAAACGAATGGCCGTGACTAGTTCAGCCGATGCACTACGCGTATTAACTACTTTAGTGGTCTCTGTATGAATAGTGTTGTACCAGCCACTCGATGACGTATAAGTTTCAATATCGATAACGTACCTACAGTAACGATGAGTGGAATGAAATAGCTGTGACCAGCAACGCAGACAATAAACAAAGATAAAGCGTTACGTGCTAAGTGAAACAAAGGTATTGTTTTTATCGATAAAGCCGCTTTTATTATATCCATAATTAGTAAGGCCCTATACATAACGCTAAAATTCACAATCACAATTTAACTAGATATCTAAACTAGAATTAATAGGTATGGATTGCGATGTCCTTAGTAGTATAAACTTATAATAATCATAACGGAACACTTTTTTAATAACGATGTAAAAATAAATATGATTTATTCAAATAATGGCAAGTCGTCAAGTCCTCTGTCAAGTCATGTTACTAGAATGTTCCTGGACAATTTCCACCCCTTTAACGCCCCCCAAACACGCAATACACATATTTTATTTAAATTCACTACCATGAGGCTACACCGGTTAAAGTGCCACCAAAATTACACGATATAACTAAAAAAACAATATAAATTTAAATTAAATAAAAACAGACGACGTCTCCTTTCCAAAGAGCAGATAAAGTCCCGCTAGCGTCTTGTTAACATTAGATACTCGCTTACCCTAATCACGACGTGATCACATCGTAGCTGGAGCCATTCGTTACCATTAGAGTTATTGCACGAAAATAGCTGATAAAGAATTTATGAATTAAAAAAAAAAACAAAAAACATCACATTATAAAAACGTCCTTTTCATTTAATTGTTTCCAATTGACCACACTGCATTTTAAATTATATCAATTATTCATTTAATTGTATACCATGTCTTTCCATATCCTACACACATCACTACTACGAGTAGTAGCAATGAATACTATCATCGTTATCTTTAAATAAATTATGTATGTAAGTATATAAAATGTTATGTTAACTATAACAAACCAGTAAAACCAGTAAAAAAGGCAATATTATCTTCTCTAGTTCACGATAAAGTTATTTCGAGCCTGTTACATCACTACTCACAATTACATTGATAAAAGGACAGGCACCTACGACCTTTTGCTTGTAGACCGTGTGTCAGAAGGGCGTATGTGACTTGTGTCAAGTGCATTCTCTGCTGATAGAGGAGATGATAAAAATCTGGTTTATCACAATTATGAGCTTTTGATTTACCTATGGTCAATGAACGATAACATTATCAAAGTAGGAGCAAAATAGAGTTGCATTTCAAACAAAAGCTGCTGCGCCATATTTTAGTGTTTTACTAACAATAACATGTTTTGCTAACATGTTATGTTACAAAATTTGGCGCAGCAGACCCGACATAACATAATGCGTGGTGCCTTGCCTAATTGCTTTATCTCTTTCTTACCTGTGTGCTCACAATTTTCTGTCTCTCTTTCTAGCTAGATTTGAGGGTGACAAATACTTTAAAACAAAATCTTTTTTACAAAAGATTGACAACAGATTTGTGTTCTTTGATCATAGGGACCGTCTAGGGGATTTTGAAAGCATACGGTTCAAGAACAAAAATGTTCAAAATGGCGTCCATTTTTTTTACAATTTAGATAATAGATTCGTTTTAAGTGATCACTTGTGCAATTAGATACCTACTGATAAAAAAAAATAGTTATCCTTCTGTAGAAAAAAAAATATAAAATATGTGGCACTTTTCTCTCATAGTGTCTCATAAGCGTTAGTGCCATAAATGGTGGTGTAAGTGAGATTCAGTCCCCATAACTCATTATGTCGACCCTCAGCGCTGTTTCAATATTCATGTCTTTCCGGAGTTCTGGTCCAATTCTACTATAAGGGTCCTATTTTGGATTGATGCCTCCCATGATAACTTAATTTATTACTCTGATATTTTACTAATAGACAAATCAACTAAAAATATAACTTGTGACATTGTTACAAAGGTTGATTTTGCTGTGACGCTATGTATATACGGGTACTTATCAATGAATTAAGGATGCGAGCACTGAGGCCTTACCATGAGCTCTTATATCGATTCAGTTCAAAAACGATTCAGTACAAAATATCGATTCGTCGTTGACATCCGTCATCATTGAATAACTTTAATCGCAGAAGTCTATAGACCTTCTGCTACTGTGCCTTTAAAAATATAGCTGCGAACATCGCGATACCGATATTTTGTACTGAATAGTTTTTGAACTGAATCGCTATAAGAGCTATAGAGAGAGCTATTCTAGGAGTTTCACTACGTGATAGAATCCGAAATGAGGAAATCCGTAGAAGAACCAAGGTCACCGACATAGCTCTCAGAATTAGCAAGTTGAAGTGGCAATGGGCAGGTCATATAGCTCGAAGAACTGATAACCGTTGGGGAATAAAGGCTCTCGAGTGGCGACCACAAACTGGACGATGCTGTAGAAGAAGGCCCTCCACTGGATGGACTAAAGATATTATAAACGTCGCGGGTAGTCAGTGGATGGAGGCGGCTCAAGACCGTTCGTCGTGGCGTTCTAAGGGGGAGGCCTATGTCCAGCAGTGGACTTCTACAGGCTGAAGATGAGATGATGATGATGCTATAAGAGCTCATGGTAAGGCCTCTGTATTGTGTAATCATTAAGTACCCTTTTGTATTCATTGATGATACGGTGCATTGTATTGTATCGTAGATATCTGTTTGGTCTGTACTAGGATAAGATCAACATCATCATCATCATCAGCCTAAGTGCGCGTCCGCAGTGAATGCGTTGGGACGGAGGCGTTTGCGGGAGCGTGCGTGTGGCTACAGTGACGCGCGAGCTATTAGACGCGGATAAGACCAAACTGGGCCTTTATTCGCTATGACCAAACGTAACATAACGCGGGCTCGTTACGATATCTGCGTGGAATCAACGATAAATTCTGTATGCCAATGTAAGATTTCATAAACGCGACGAGGCGGTTACAAATTATCAAAATAATGAGTTTAGGGACCATGTTTGCGTTTGGAACACGTTATGACGTCACACGTTATTGGCAAGGAATCTCTTAGGTCATGGTGAATAACCACCCTGGTTTGATATCCCTGCCACCCATGCATTGAGACGCTTACCTGCTAGGCCCGTAGTGTGGCCAGCGGATAGGAACGTTTGAAAACTACGCGCGCTAATCGCTCATGACAGTCGCGCTAGGCGCCCGCCTTAGCCACTACACTATACACGCAAACGGCGGTTTCATTTGATATTTCACGCCCACCGTTGCAACCGCGATAGGCCCGCACTGTGGCCCTGGCCTACTGCTGGCGGCCCAATGCTACGACAAACGGTCTCGGGCCGTCTCCATCCAGCAACTTCCTTTGACCTTTATAATGTCATTCTTTCATCGAGAGGAGGGCGTTCCTATGCTATGTCGCCTGGTTTGTGGTCGCCACTCGGGAATCCCCAATGGTTGCCAGTTCTGGCCTGCCTATTGTCACTTCAACTTGTTAATTTTTGACAGCTATCTCGGTGATCTTGGTTATTCTACGGTTCTCCTCACTTCATTCTATCGCGTAGTGAAACTCCAAGCATAGCTCTCTCCATAGCCCACTGCGTGACTTTGACGGCCAATAGTTAGTGACCACGTCTTAGAGCCGTATGTTATCACTGGCAACAATGACTTGACTCAATTTTATCAAAATAATATACCCACTTACATACATACATACATAACATCCAAAATTTACATACGTAGTCTTGATCCCACACTAGGATTCCCTGTGTCGTGGGTATCAGGAACTATGAGTACCATGGTACCATAACACCTAGAGTCGGAACAAATATTTGCCGATCATACACACATTTGTCCCGCAGCGGGAATCGAACCCGCAACCTCTCGCATCTTAGCCGGCTACTCGCCCGCTGCGCGACAGAGGTCGTCACGTACTTGACACCAACGATCTTCTATTCTGCTTGACACTTGCAAAATTGAGGAAACTTTCCTAACAGGCCACAATCAAAAGAAGAAGTAGAGTTAGTGGGAAGTAATTTTACCGTAGAAGATCTACATTTTCTTGTAGCACTTATTCTACGAAGCTCTACAAGAAGATCTACATTTTCTTGTAGCACTTCTACGAAGCTCTACGAATTCTAACCATTTACTGTTTGAATAATTAAAAATAAACTTATTTTACTAAGCGCCTACAATATTGCTGTTAAATACAAATACACTTGCTAAATATAATAATTGCTCTTACAAATAACGTAGGTGTTTGTTGAAAATGTATTTAATTTGCTCTTAGTCGTGAGGAATTGAGAAAAATATGTATATTACCCGACTCATCATTATTTCTAAACTTATATTAGTTAAATAGCTTTTGTCTTGTTTTCACATATGACATCTTACATCAGAGAAAACAAAACAAAAACTGTTTTAACCAAAACATGTTTAAAATATGATTGTCTTTTGATCCACTTGGTATTCGGTACGCGGATCAAAACGACTAAAGGTTATTTTTGAGGGAGCAGTGAACTGTCAAACTTCAAGCTAAATCCTCCCGGTGGCCTAACTCTACTGAAGTTAGACCTGGCAACCTGAACCAAGAGCAGGTTCACGTTGGTTCAGGTCTAACTTCGGAGTGAAAGGCATCCGAGGAGACCCAGAATAAACTCTTCTTAACTAATCTGCTTTTCTACTGTTACTCTTCCTTCTGGGTTACCCTGGCTGTATATGTGACTCTTCTTTGTTTGATGATCGTTAAGAAAGAACTAGTTGTGATAGAACGATTATTGCAGAACCGCGTATAGATGCTATTTAGGCCAAGGCCACACCAGTATGCCAGTGTGACAAGACGGTGACTTTGGTGTGGACACCAATCGTCATCACCATCAGCCTGTTAAAGTTCACTGCTGGACATAGACCCTGGAATGCCGCGATGAACGGTCTTTGGCCACCTCCATCTATAGACTTCCTGCGACCTTTATAATGTCTTTAGTCTTCGAGAGGGAGGCCTTCCTTTACTGCGTCGCCCGGTTTGTGGTTGCCACTCAAAAACCTTTATTCCCCAACGGTTGTCAGTTTTGCGAGCTAAATGACCTGTCTATTGCCACTTCAATCTGCTAATTCTTATAGCTATGTCGGTGATCTTGGTTCTTTTACGGATTTCCTCATTTCGATGTTGTGGTACCTGCTGTTTGGTCGCCAAGTTGGTGTGGACACACGTTTAGGGCCGGTTTCCATCGGGGTGGAAAGGAGAAGAGTCGGGAGCAAAGCTGGCAGGCTATTGGCAGGCATAGGATTGACAGGAAAAACGAACTCGGATTGGTTTATTCAAACACATCTTCTCTCGTCTCCTCTCCTCTACGCTCCGGTGGAAACCGGGCCATATTCGCGTCAATTTCACGCCCTCAGCCTACGTCTGGCAATACAATGAATCTTACGAGAGACCTATATTCACATATGAAGCAGATAAAGTTCCAACAACGTAATGTGTTGCCCTGATAAGTGGGCATGTTCAAACATTTCAAATTACATAATTACTATCAACACAGTCAAAGCTATTTATCTGACGTAAAAGATAGAATGAAATCACGTATAAGACAACATTATGTACTTAACACATGCTATGATTTCACTGGGTAAATATATAAGTATTAGTTGCTATGTTACAAGGTTAGTACGAGGTTTGGTTAGTAGTAGAACTTCTTGTGAAAGAGTTCGTCCGGAGAAGCACTACCGCCGTCCCTATTTCTGCCGCCAAGCAGTAGTGCTTGCATTGCTGTGTTTCGGTTTCTATAGGGTACGGGTGCCGGTGAAATTACAGGTACATGAGACTTTTCATCTATATGTCTCAGGATTGGCAGCGCGTGTGTGATGCCTCTGGTGTTGCGGGCGTCCATAGGCTACGGTAAATACTTTTCATCAGATGGGCCGTATGCTTGTTTGCTTGCCTATGGGATTACGCCAGGGATGGGCATACACAGAATGCATCTGATACTACGATCAGCAATTCCTCTGCCAAGCGTGGTGATTATGGCAAATACCTCTTTTCTATGAATGAGGCATCGTCCAACAATGGAAGTCTTCTAGCTGATGAAGAACGAGGTCATCGACTTCAATGTAAAATGATGCACTAAGTAAATGATAGCCAAAGCACCTCGTAGACTTTGCGGCTGCGGCGTAGCGGGAATCTTGTAAAACCTGAACTCAATGCTCGTTTTAGAAAATTTTAATTTAAATTATTTGATTTGATTTGAGAGCTTTTACTGGTTGCTTAGGCCATAATCCCAGCTGTCGCTATTCAACAAAAGGCTGGAATAACAGCACCCTAAAACCCTACTAATATTAAATGTCTGTGAGGATGGATGGATGCATGTTTGTTAGGTATTCTTTCACGCTAAAAATACTAAAAGAATTTTGATGAAACTTTACAGTAGAATTCTACACTTTCTTTTCCGTTTGCATTTTGGGATTTGATGATTCAGGGTTTTCATTTAGGTTGTCCTGTAAAGTATGCAAGTAAGGCATGTATTTTCATGACCTCAAGGACTAAGGGGACACCCCTAAATTTAAAAACTTCTATTACATAAAAGAAACAAGTAGGCTGACTGACATATTATATTATATAAATATAAACAACGCACAGCGGAAGTCACTGGATTTAGAGATTTTTTAGTTTGGGGGTATGTAGGTCAATAGAAAATTAGAAAATTTTGGGGAGAAGGGTGTAATATGGACGTGTTATGTTTTTATGAGAAAAATAAATAGAATAGTCCAATCTATTTACTATCTATTTATTTTTCTCATATATCCCCTCCATTTATCTAAACATAATTTTTAGGGGTCGTAGGGGTTTGTAGGGGTGTGGGGTTTTTAACGGCTAGGGGTTTTAGGAGTTTGTAGGAGTTGCAGGAGTTTATAGGGGTTTGTAGGAGTTGTAGGGATTTTTAGGGGTTGGTAGTGGTTTTTAGAGTTTGAAGGGGTTTGTAGGGGTTTTTAGGGTTTATAAGGGTTTGTAAGGGTGTGTAGTGGTTTGTAGAGGTTGTACGCGTTATCTTCTTCCATGCGGACGAAGTCGCGGGCAACAGCTATTTATAATATGGTCACGTATCAGTTTTTAACGCGGACGAAGTCGCGGGCTTCTGCTAGTACTATATAAACTACTAAACTATCATCGTAAACCAGTCTTTGATAAAAAGCGCTCTGTTCTTCGCCTGCTGTTAGATTATACCAAATGTGAATGCACTTGGTAGCAAAGGCAGACAAAATTGAGTTAACTAACATAAAAGTTTTCCACGTAATACCTTATCCAAATATTGTTTTAGTTGAAATGCTAATAAGTTGACAGGTCTATTTCTAGTGTTTAGTTTCATTATCAAATAATTTATTGGTACTAGAATACGTCAGTTAAGTAATAGGTGGTAGTACTTGTAAAATTCAGGGTTAGATGTGATTTTTACGAGCTGACTTTACGGAATGTTAATTGTTCATGCGTAAATCTTTTTTTGTCTGTTGGAGTGGGACAGAGTGAGTGCGTGGGACATTTCCCCACTTTGTGGGAGTGAGTAAGTACCTACATAAAGATAAAGATATAGATAATTTATTTGTTTTGTATATGGTAGTTTTACATTGGTGGTCATAATTTACATGTTCAACATACTCAGTCATACATTATGACATACAAATAATTTAGTTCCCACAAGTAGGTACTAGGTGAATACATCCATTACCTTGTCATTATAAAAGCAATAGTAAATTAAGTTGTAATAATAATAATTAATCGTAATATTGAATGTCACAAAACTTATAACTAGGTACCTACATTATAATTTTTTTTTTCTTAATTGTACTTTTCTATTTCTAATTCAGCAATAAATATACTTTGACTTTGACTTTCTGTTCTGTGCTTGTTATTGTTTTGTTTTCGTGTCAAAAAAAAATATTTTCTTCCTTTCTTTCTCACTTTCTTTATGTTCAGCCACGTTTGGATTTTTTTGTATCCTAAGCACTTCTCCGGCCAACGTTGTCTTTTTAATCCCATCACTTAACTTTACTTAACTTTTTAATCACACACCGTGTGTGTGTTCTTGTTATTTTATAGATTATATAAATTTTCCAAAAATATTGTTTTATTCATCAGTGTTATCATCAGCTTGAACATATATGCCCTAGAATGCCACAACGAACGGTCTGAGCCGCCTCCATTTACCGGTTTCCTGCGACGTTTATAATGTCTTTAGTCCATCAAGTGGGGCCTTACCTCTACCGCGTAGTTCAGTTTGTGGTCGCCACTCGAGAACCTTTATTCCCCAACATATGACCTGCCCGTTACCACTTCACCTTTCTAATTCTGAGAGCTATGCTATTGATCTTGGTTCTTCTACGGATTTCCTCATTTCGGATTCTATCACGTAGTGAAACCCCTAGTGTAGCTCTCTCCAAAGCTCACTGCGATTTTTAAGTTTGTTTAAACAGCCAACATTAGCAACCACGTCTCATGTATACTTACTTATTTTTATATTTATCTTAAATAAAATAAATAAATGCTGAACATTTCACACAACACTATCTAGCCCCAAGCTAAGCAGAGCTTGTGTTAAGGGTACTAGATAACTGATATACTTAATACAATACATTACATAGATATTTTTTAATATACATAGAAAATACCCAGAACACCCTGAAAAATATCTGCAGATCGTACAAATATTTGTTCCGAGGCGGGAATCGAACACGCAACCTCCTGCGGCGCAGGTGAACCTTTGCCACAGAGGTCGTCAAAACTTTAGATGTATGGGAAAAACAATTGATATGTACTGGACCATTGACATATATATATTATTTACATCATATCATATTATGTACTGGACCCATTTTGTAATGATTTCGCGTAAATTGATAACGAAAATTGCAGAATTTATCATTTTCTGTATAAATATTTGCACGAGGCTTTTGGACAGAATCTAGTACACACTGTTTGTTCATAAACACTCGTTGGTTGGTAATGTTGAATTGTCGAAAACATACTGTTAAAATATTCAGTTATAAAGAGTTCATGAAACAAGGTGTGTGCAAAATAAAAGTTAAAAGAATAGGAAAATAAACATCAAAATGAAAGGGAAGCTGTTTCAGTTGCAGGTTGCGTTCGCAAGTAAGTTTTAATACATTCTAAGTCAAAGTCATAAAGAATTTTATTCATTGAAATCACATGGATCATTTTGAATCGTCTTATAAACTAAAATTACTCCTGTTCCAACGCGACCAAGCCTAGAACTAACTATTACTTACATTACTTTGTTACTTCAAAATATAGAACGACAAATAGTTTTTACATACACCAAAGAACCAAATCTAATTCTAAATATTTTCGAAAACTATAAAAAAACTCCAAACATTTTAGGAGTTTTCAATCTTCATCTGTCCCAGACCCAATCTAAATCGTATATAAATTTAGTTTGATTTGAGAGCGTTCAACAAATCCTACTCCTTATTATAAATGTAAAAGTTTGTGAGGATGGATAGATGGATGGATGGTTGTTACTCTTTCCCGCAAAAACTACTGAACGGATTTTGATGAAACTTTACAGTATTATAGCTTATACATCAGAATAACATATAGGCTATCCTACTAATATTATAAACGCGAAAGTTTGTGAGTATGGATTTTTGTTACTCTTTCACGTAAAAACTACTGAATGGATTTGAGTGAAATTTGCAATGGAGATACTTTACGCCCTGGATTAACACATAGGCTACTTTTCATCATCATCATCATCAACAATTTTCATCTATATTCACGCGGGTGAAACCGCGGGGCGCAACTAGTAATTTATAATAGAGGTTTCACGTGGGCAGAGTCAATTTAGAGGTTCCACGCGGGCGGAGCCGCGAGCAAATACTAGTATTATACAAATGAATAAAAAATTTAAGGATTTCTCTCGATTTCCATGGCATCCCTTCATCAGATTCTGACTTGGTGATTATGGGACCACCTAGAGAGAAAACTCTTTCAAACAAAAAAATAATAATTCAGAATCGGTCCACAGTTGACGGGAACGCGGTAACTATACATAAAAAAAATACATAGGTACAGTCGAACATGGAAACTCCTTCTTTTTTGAAGTTAGTTAATACTAAAAAAGATTCTATACCTACTAACTGGTACGTTTACCGCCGCTGATTAACATATATAAAATAGAAGTAAAAGGAATATGTAATTTTATTCTTATCCGTCATTATTAGCGTCCACTTTGCTATTTTTTTTAGTGTTCTTAACCACCGTGGTGTCCGACCTAAGAGTAGACTCCATCTCCTTCCGTGGATATAAGCGCAACCACACACAGAGCGCGGGTCGAGCGCGGTTGTCTTCCGTTTTTGTATGGAAGACAGAATGCGAGCGCAGGCAGCGAGACAGGCGTGAGACACTCCGCCGCCGCCGCCGTACCGACCCGTGCCTGATTCGCGCCTGACCCGCGCCTGACCTGCGCCTGACCCGCGCTTGGTCCGCGCCTGACCCGCGCCTGACCCACGCCTGACCGGCGCTCTCGCTCTGTGTTTTGCATTTTTTACTATAAAACTTGCTTGCACTTTCCAGGCAGTTTCGGCCAAACGGTTATGGGTCTTCTCAACGTCTGGCCTTCTTACACATCTAGTATTTTCGCCTCAAACAGTACCACACCTTTATCAGAACCCATGACACAGACAGATGACGCGTTACTAGGCAGCTTACCATCCCTGGGTGAGTAAATACGACCTATAATCTAATCATATAATCTCTTCATCCAAAGGACTTTAAGTATCATGTTAAGTTTTGTATATTTTTTTATTACTTATAATTAAGTATTTTCTATTCTGTTCTATTCTATACTACACCCAATTTTCTTGACTGGTTTTTTTGGAATCTCTGCTATAGAAACATGTGTTTGTTTAGAGATCTATGTATAACTTAATTTTTTTTTGTTTTCAGGAGCTATGGTGGGCACGGCCATATGTGGGATTCTTATTGATAAATTTGGCAGAAAAAATGGTGGTGTTATTCTCTCTCTACCTTTCGCGGTAAGATAATCTTGGATTCTTGGATTTTCATCAGTCAGTAATCAGCGTGAAGTTATTGGTGGCACTAAAAAGGGCCCAGTGAATAACCAGTGTGTGAGAGGATTTAGGAGGAGGTGTGAGTGTGATGACTTACGGCACTGACACGTGGTCGCTAGCGCAGTAAGTCACGCAGTGGGCTATTGAGAGAGCTATGCTAGAAGTTTCACTACGTGATAGAATCCGAAATGAGGAAATCTGTGCTAGAACAGAGGGTACCGATATAGCTTTCAGAATTAGCAAGTTTAAGTGGCATTGGGAGATCATATAGCTCGCAGAACTGACTGGTATAAATGTTCTCGAGTGGCGACCACAAAGCGGACGACGCGGTAGAGGAAGGACCTCCACTCGATGGTCTAAAGACATTATAAACGTTGCAGCAAGTCGGTGGATGGAGGCGGCTCAAGGCCGTTGGTTGTGGTATTCTAAGGGGGAGGCCTATGTCCAGCAGTGGACTTCTACAGGCAGGTGATGATGATGACAGGATTTAGTGCCTTTCCTAATAAATTCCTATCGAATAAGCGACCAGACATCAGCTTTGCAGATGTCGTCCTTGATTCGTGAGGGAGTGGTGCCAGGGTCGGATTCAGGGGACCATTCGTTGAATTTGAATCATATAGGTACATTCCGGACTTGTTGGGCAATTTGTCCTGGCTGCTGGCTTATTTAGAAGTGTGTTATTACTGGAGGAAAACGTTAGCCGAGTTGGTCGTGGAAAGATATGGCGGCAATGAGCTCACCACTTTTCATTCCTGCGATTGTGCAACGCACGTTGAAAAGAGGCCCTTTGACGCTCTACCTATCCCATCGGGGAAAAAAGCATGTGTTTATATTTGTATGTATGTCTTCAGATATCCTGGGCCATGATCAGCGTTACCACTTCGACAAAAGTTATCCTCGCCGCCAGGTTCCTCGGCGGAGTTTCAGGGGGTGGGTTCCTGGTCTACGCACCCATATTTATATCTGAAGTTGCTGAGGACTCCTTCAGAGGGACATTAGCTTCTGGTAAGTTCATAAGTGCATTACATCAACTGCTGACGGGGCCTCTCCTATAGAATACAGTGGGGGGATTTGCATAAATCACCACGCCTGGCAGGTGGATTGGTGATCGCTGTTTGGTGTTAGGTACTCAGGTGGATGCTGCTGCCCATCCCCTGGTATAATCTCTTTGTAAGGCTTTTACTACATCCATGGGAGGAACTCGGGAGGATTGTCTGCAGAATTGAACTAGGGGCGAGCATTGTCCAGGCTTTGGCATTGGTTCTGCTAGGATAAACCGAAAGACGTAAAGTTACAATTACAGCTAGGTATAAGAATATAATGCCAAAAAGGCAAGCTCTATGTCGTACAACGGGCTATGTAAAGAGCTATGCAAGGAGTTTTACTATGTGATAGAATCCGAAATGAGAAAATTTTTAGAACCATCAAGATCACCAACGTAGTTCTCAGAATTAGCAAGTTGAAGTTGCAGTAGGTAGATCATGAAGCTCGCAGAACGGGGGGTTTTGATAGTTTGCAAAACTATGTGAAGTTTCGTTTCCTTCCATACATTTACTTGCAGCGCCCCTAGCGAAAACGAGAAGAAAACTAAGGACGCTGTCAGTAAATGTATTGGATGGAAACGAAACTTTATATAGTTTCGTAAACTATCAAAACCTGTACTAAGCCCCCTGACAACCATTGCGAATTTGTAGCTGGTGGGTCTGGGTGTTTTGGTACCATGGTACTCGTAGTTCCTGATACCCATGACACAGGGAAAACTAGTGTGTGATCAGGACTATGTATGTATGTATGTGACTGTTGCATGGGAGTTATGTTACGTTATAATATGGTGGACTAAAGGAAAAAAAAGGGTTTCTAGTGGCAATCACAAAACAGACGACGTAATGTAGGAAGGCCCTTATCTCGAAGCACTAACGGATTTTTTATGGTCACAAAAAGTCAATGGATGAAAGCGTCTCAAAACTATTCGTAGTATTATGGGGGGTGGGGGGGGGCACATGTCCAGCAGTAAATTTTTACAGGCTTATAAGGCTAAGACCAATTATACAATTTGAACATTATAGGTCCAATCCTCCTGTACTGCACGGGAACCCTTCTCTCCTACATCTTTGGCTGGTTCCTGTCGTACCGTATCATCATCTGGATAAATGTGGTGTTCAGTGTCGGCTGCGCTGCCCTCATCATGACGCTGAAGGAAAGCCCTGTGTACTTGCTCAGACAGAAGAGAGACGAGGTAAGGCTGGTGTCGCTTTAATGCTAATTGCTTATATATCTAATACTATACTGGCATAGTCCATTAGAGTAAAAAATGCGGGTTTGAAAACGGCTGAATCATATTGGGGTCAGATTTTAACCTAGTGAGGTTTATGCTAGATGGTACCTAAGGCTTGGCTCCCAATGTGTTAAGTTTGCTTTTCATTGTTCACATATCCAAACTGTATTTTAATAAAGTTATTTATTAGAAAAAAAACATAAATCTACTTGTTTCAAAAAGCACTGAATCAATTTTGATAAAATTTATACACAACCTCTGAAGTGACCTAACAAATAAAAAATAATCATAATTGGCGCAGTAATCAGGTAACAAACATACAAAAATAAACATACAGTCGAATTGAGAACCTCCTTTTTCTGAAGCCCGGTTAAAAAGGAAAAATAACAGCCTTGATCTAAAATTAAAACCTTAATAAATTGTTTCAGGATGCCAGAGCTGCGATAGCTCACTACAGAGGATGCTCTCCATCATCCAAGGTGGTACTCGATGAGTTCTCAAGACTGAAACAGCAGATAAACCCGGCAGTGGAACTGATTTCTGTCACTGGAGGTATGTTCTACTGTCTCTCGTTGCCTAAAGACATTCTCTCATTATCTAATTTAGAGATATTATGACTCACAGATATTTCAGATCTTATCAAGAAAATTAAACAACAAAAATGTACACGAAATTTTAAAATAAACTGCCGGCCTTGGAATTTTGTATTGAAGAAGTGTGAACAGCCGAAGTTTTTGCAAAATTTCGTATGTTATGTAATAAATTCAACTCTCCTTGAATATTTCGGGGGGGTTGAACCACCAAAACCCCCCCTGGCTACGGCCATGGGTAGCTCCATGTATTCATCAGCCCGCGACCACGATTGCTGTAACGCGTTCGAAACGTGGGGAATAATTCTATCCTACTTCCTACTAATATTATAAACGCGAAAGTTTGTGAGTATCGATGGATGTTTGTTACTCTTTCACGTAAAAACTACTGAATGGATTTGAGTGAAATTTGGAATGGAGATACTTTACGCCCTGGATTAACACATAGGCTTCTTTTCATCATAATCATCATCATCAATTTTCATCATTATTCACGCGGGTGAAACCGCGGGGCGCAACTAGTAAATAATAAGGTAACACGCGTTAAATACCCGTGACAATAGTAATAAATATACTCTGTTTAAGCAAGTGCGCAAAAGCTCTTTATTTCATTAGTGTAATGAGCACAGACAATATTGAATTAACAGCACAAACAGATGTACATTAACAGGTTGATATTGCCAATTTTTATACAATTCCAATTACACCAACCAGGGTTATCATTTTACGTAGGTTATGGCTAAACTCAACGATGGCGTAGTACAAAACTACCAGCGGTAAATTAACTCTCCTTTAAGTCTGCTAACCTTTGATGGCGCATAAAAAAACTGATGATTCATCATGAAACTCAAATTTCTGATCTTTATTGTAGGCTCTACTTAGATAACGGCAATTAGTTAACTCTACGCTACTGAGAAATATGTTTTTCTCACATTTCCAGAAGCAGAAAAAGTTGAAGAATCAGAGAAGGAGAAACTCAACTCAGAAGACGTAGCACCTGAAGAACAGAAGCGAATGTCCCCCATCAAAATGCTGTTTGTATCACCTTCGTCTTTTCGCGCTTTGCTGGTGGTGATGACTGCTATATCGTTCCAGGTAAAAACTTTTTCTATATTTCAGGTACAAGATATCAGTAGGAAGTATTCATATCCAAGGTTAACCATTATCTTATTGATATGAACGAATCTTACACATAAATAATATAAAAAAATGCTGGAAATTTCACACAACATTATCTAGCCCCAAGCTAAGCAGAGCTTGTGTTATGGGTACAAGATAACTGATATACTTAATACAATACATTACATAGATAGATATATTTTATTTACATAGAAAAATACCCAGAACATCCTGAATAAATATCTGCAGATCATACAAATATTTGTTCCGAGGCGGGAATCGAACCCGCAACCTCCTGCGTCGCAGGCGAACCTTCGCCCGCCGCACTATAGAGGTCGTCAAACACAACAGAACATAACAACATAACATAAACATAACATAACACCCAACAGTCACAATACATAGTCATGATCCCACACTAGGATTCCATGTGTCGTGGGTATCAGGAACTACGAGTACCATGATACCATAACACCAAGACCCGGAACAAATATTTGCAGATCTTACTAACATTTGTCCCGCAGCAGGAATAAAACCCGCAACCCCTTGCATCTCAGCCGGCTACTCGCCCACCGCGCCACAGAGGTCATTATATATCTAAGATAAAGAAAAATATCATGAGGAAAGGGGAATGTCCCTGGATCTAAAGTTCTAAATCCCATGTTCCAACTTCCTGAGATAATGTTGAAGAGTGAACGCAGAACTAACTCTTACTTACAGGTGACGATGGGTATGGTACCCGTCCAAGTATACGCGAAGACAGTATTCACGCAGACAGACCCAGCCAGTGCAGACATGTACACAGTCGTATTCGCATTGGTGCTGATGTGTGGCAGTCTCGTCACGGCAGCAATTGCTGACAAAGCTGGGAGAAGGGTAAGTTCTCAATCTGGAGTAATTGAAGATACCACTAATGATGTAGACAGAATATTTTTCTAAATTAGAATGTTCCGAGTAATCAGCATGATAATACAATACAATACAATACAATATCTTTATTAATAACACCAAGTTATAAGTCAACGTACAAAAACAAAAGTACAATCGGTAATAGTAACAATACTAGTATGGTAGCAATAGTTATTGCATGAATAGCATATTTATAAATCATAATCATAAATTAAATATAAAAAATTCTAAAAATTGTAAGAGACTATTAATTTCAATATCTTAAATTTTAACATTATTATTAAACAACAATCGGCAGCTCGTAGAACTCTTTAAGCGAGAGAAAGTATTGTCGAGAAGCCACTTGCGTAATCTCGATTTAAAGACCGTCGTGGAGGTTGCAATAATAGGTTGCATTGGTTAATGCCGTGGTGTGTCAGGAAGTATAGACCCCTCTGTCTCCTCCCGTGGATGTAATAATAATAACATCCACCAGTCACATATATAGTCCTGATCCCGTACTAGGATACCCTGTGTCGTGGGTATCAGGAACTAGGAGTACTATAGTACCACAGCACCCGATTCGGAACAAATATTTGCAGATCATGTCCCGCAGCGGGAATCGAACCAGCACCTCTTGTGTCTCAGCCGGCTTTTCACACACCCGACCGCAGAGATAGTCAATGAAGTAAAAGCCTCACCAAGGGATTACACCAGGGGATGGGTAGCAGCATCCATCTGAGTTCTTATCACCAACTACACTTAACAATCCATCTGCTAAGTGTGGTGATTATGGAATTTCCCCCCATAGTATTTCATGGGGGAGGCTTCGTCCAGCAGTATACATAAATAGGCTGGTGATTATGTGTAGCAATGCGTACAAATTAGTGGACAAGATTCTATTTGTAACTTTTTTTCTAAATCATTGAACTATGTATTTTGCAGGTCCTCATCATTACTTCATCAGTCGCCGTCTGCATCTGCATGGGCGTTCTAGGATACCTGCTGCAGAGCAAAGTAGCTCCTCCATGGGTGACAGTGCTGGTGATTCTGTGCTACTGTTTCTCATTCATGTTTGGAGCTGGTTCTGTGCCGTATGTGCTGCTGACTGAGGTGTTTGTCCCTGAGGTATGGTACCATTCAATAACATAACATAATAACATAACACCTAACCCTCACATACGTAGTCATGATCCCACGCTAGTATTCCCTGTGTCATGGGTATCAGGAACTACGAGTACTATGGTACCACAAAACTCAGACTCGGAACAAATATTTGCAGATGTAAACATTTGTCCCGCAGCAGAGAGCTGATTCTAAGTGTTTAGCACATAATTGACACGGACGTATGGTGCAGTGTAACAAGGATTTTTGGCGCTCATCGGTGTCTGCGCCGGAATTGAGAACCTCCTCCTTTTTTTGGAAGTCGGTTAAAAAGAGTGAGAGAGAGAGAAAGAGCAGAAGAAGTGACTAAGAGATTACAATTAAGCTTTGTTTAACTTTAGAAAGATTTATATAAGTATCTCGAAAAATCAGAGCAACCATTATATTATGGCCGTCATTTTTCAGCCGAAAACTTACTGAGCTATCAGAGGTAGGCGAGGGAATCCTAGTGTGGGATAAGGACTATGTGACTGTTGGGTGTTTGCTATGTGATATTTTGACATGATTCTACTGGTAGATTTTTGTACCTTTTCAACAACTCATCTTTGATTAAAACCAACATAAATTCATCATCCACTGAAGTCCACTGCTAGACATAGACCTTCCCCATAGAATACCACAACGAACGGTCCAACCAACGTAAGTTAAACTAGTAAAAACAATCGGTGTAGAGTCAGTAGGTAGGTGTAGGTTCAGAAAGAGAGCCGTCGTCGTGGCCAAATTGTGAACTACATTTTATTAGAACTATAATTAGGAGCTGGTTTCTTTATGTCGGCATTTTGAATTAAAAACTAAAGAAATAGTTAACAGTTGTAATAGGATCAAAATGGAACAGACGCGCAGAGATGGATATTGCCCGTTAAAGAAAAAAGGTATTATGCCCGGTTTACATTATTCCAGTCCAGTGATCCAGCGAGAATCCAATCCAGTGCTGGACTGGATCTGTATCGTCTACATTATTCCAGTCATTTAGAAGCCGTTAATGTGTGAACACTGCAGTGACAATGATTTCACGAAGAGATCTGTTTCGAAAATGTTTTAATGACACTGGTTTAGCCGTCTACATTATTCCAGTTGCACTGGATTGGTCGCACTGGATTTAAAAGTAGACCACCAATCCAGTTACTGGACTGGAATGCTCACTGGATTCAGTGCATTCCAGTGCTGGTTTACATTTTTCCAGTAAGCAATCCAGCGCTGGATTGGAATAATGTAAACCGGGTATTAAGGCGTAGATGGATGCCAACTAGTCCTAAATGGCATTGAATTTTAGTATTTTTCTTACACACAAATATTTGTCAAGGTTTTTTCACAAAGTGTACAATTGGCTTGTCAAATTAATGATTTTATCGCCTGTAAATTTTGAAATGTGTTTTTCGTGATTTTCGCTCACTTTTTGTTGCGCGAGCGCTGTTCTGTCACCTTCTAACTTACCTGAACTTTAATGAGTTAGATAGTGACAAAATTTGACGTCTATCACCGCCTTAAGCAAAGCAGTGCCCTCCAATTCTACTTACGACGGGTCTCTCGCTGAACAGAGTAGATCTTTGGTATCATTACTGCTTTGCTTATGTTATGTTGTTACTTAAGTATAACTTTCTTTCCAGGTCCAAGGCCTAGCCTCGATGCTGATCATTGAGTGGGTGTGGTTCCTGAACTTCGCCATCATCGCCGTATTCCCCATCATGAACAACCTCCTCGGCATTTACGGATCATTCTACGTATTCGCGTGCTGTGGTATGATCAATGCCATCACCAGCTATTTCATCGTACCAGAAACGAAAGGACTGTCCAATGAGCAGATCCAAGAAGTGTTTTTGGGGAGGAAAAAGAATTAAAAAAATCCATGAGCTTATAATTTATAAAACGGACTTGTTGGACTATTTTTGTTGGATTTGTAATGGCTGCTTGCTTATTTAGGAGTGTTATTACTGGAAGAAATCGTTACCCGATTTGGTCGTGGAAAGCAATGGCGGCGATGACCAATTGTCATGTTATATACGTTGAAAAGAGGCCTTTTGAGACTCTGCCTACCCCTTCGAGTGGAAAGGTGTGTGTTTATGTATGTATATGACATATTATGGAACAATTTAGTGGACGAATGAGTGATCGGCAAACTCTTGCCTGTGTAAATACCTTGTTGTGTTATTTTTTTTTACTGTTTAATATAGGTACAATGAGTACATAAAATATTTTTTTATGTTGATTTTCTTTGTGTTAATTTAGTGTCATACTATGTTGATACGTCATCATCATCATAATTATTTTCATCATCACCAGCCTTTAGGCGTCCACTGCTAGACGAGGCCTCCCCCATAAATACAATGACGGGTATTGCCAATTGGAAGGCAAGTTGAGTTATTATTTAGGTAATCATCATCATCATCACCCTAGATTAATCCAATGCTGGATATAGGCTAATCCGGATATGCGCCACAGAGCACGGTGGCGTTTATCCAAATTCTGTGTTGTACAAACTAAGTTTAAGTTTTCATCGGACAAACATAAATACATGCATACCTACATAAGTTACATACAAACGCCGATTCTTCCAAGTTGACTCAGAAAACTCGCTTCACTCGTTCAATGATGACGATAGAGATAATAACACATAAAAAACAATTTTGACACATAAAGCACTTTATTCATACATACAAAATTACCAACATTCAATACAGTTATTCTCAAACATATTTTAGTGTAGATTATCTAAATTTAAAATTTGGCTATAATAATTTATGTCACTCTATCTATTTATATATAATATAATATTTTACCTTTTATTATAAATAACACACTTGTGAGTATATTATTGGTCACATGATAATTTGAAGACAGACACACATTTTTATTTATATCATCCATTTGATAAAATGCACATGAATTTCCTTTAAATATTTAATTATTTGTATAGCACAAATTTTATAATTATGTTCTGGGTATCAGTTCGGATGATTTTAATAACAGTCCAATGAGGGGTTTTCACGGCCGACTCGAATCATGCTTTCAGCGTTGAAAATAGATGGCGCTGTACTGTGATAAACTGTCAAAAGAAAGTTTGACTTAGTGGCAATGTGACTTTGACAAACAACAAAAATGAATCCGAAGAATTTTTGACAATTTAAATTAAGAGCCATCTATCGAGCCAGTTGGAACTACTTTTTTGGTTTTAAATCGAAATTGAAAAGCCCTCATTAAAAAAAAAGTAAAGTTAATTTTTTTGAAGGTAGGCATCGTATCGGCTGACAATATACTGGTGTTACCATTGTAAATCGTCTATCGATATACAACAAAAAACAGACATAACTATTATTTTGATTAAATAAAGATGTTTTCAATAATTACGTTACTTGGGGCGCTAAATACATTTTTATACGTGCAAGTACAGACAGCTAAGTGATACGATACCCTACTATTTATTGAAATACAATAAGACATGCATAACTTACTCCCCTGAGTGTATATTGCTAACATTTTGACAGCTGTCTGTAAATTGCTAAGATCGATTAGAGGCCCAATTCTTTCAATTATTTTAAAACTACACTGAAAGTTGACCGAATTGAGACTTAACTGTAAATTGACAGAAAGTTGTTCTTCTCCCTCATAATAATAATTTAGTGTACTTTCGATTTACGGTGACTACCATTAGAGTAGGATAGTTATATTATATCATTGGAAAGAGTAACGAGAGACTCCATCTAGCTAAGCTAAAATCATCGAAAAAACTTTGAATCGTTCAAATATCGGTCACATTTCGATATAATCACTTTACCGTGTTGTATTTTAAGTTAGGAGAATACCAATTCTGACATTTAAGACTGACATAAGTTCGGAACGTGATCAGCAGGGCTACTCTTGACTCTCTACTCGATCCTAATTCAGGATTTAGTGTCATTTGTCGTTAGAGAGTATCAAATATCAAGTATCAAATACTATACTATTCAATACTAGCGCACAATTTGGAGTGGAATTTTATGGGACTAAGTGAAATCGACTTTCTATCTCTGTTGTTCTTCACGCAAAGTCAATCGCGTGCTCTATCTCGATTTCAAACTCGATTTGGTTCAAGAGTGCCAAACAAGCGTTGAAACTGGATTGAGATTTTGGAACTGAATTGCGATAGGAACTCTTTTCAAGAGTAGCCCCACTGAACTTTATTTTGACTTATTTTTATTACGAGAATTGGGCCTCAGGTAACCGGTGGGATAGAGGATAGGAGGAGGAGGAGAGAGGATTCATTCACGTTTTTATATCTACACCTATCTACATCTACACTCGTCTAATTTGGCAGTACCATACTGAGCTCACATCTAAAACTCTCGTAATTATCTATTATTTGTGCAAAACATCAATTCCGAATAAATGACATAGTTTCTTATACATTGAACACTTTCGTTTAAAACACTTTTAATAATTTGATTAGAAAATCGATGAATATTCTCAGTCGATTGTTATCTCAAACTTAGGCCCGGCACAAACAATCTAGACAGATTCAAAATTATCAAATCCAACTTTCTGAGCAACGCAATTGTGGACATAATATCAGGACCGCGCCAAACCGTTACCTATCCAATTGCTTATCACGCTACCCTGAGGAGTTTAGTTGGTCCGTCGTGTGAGAAAGAGGGACCGAAGGACACAGATTGATAAATAGTAACAGGTTTTAACGTGTTATTTTGGTGTGTCCGGCCCACAAAAAAAAAACATGGGTGGATGGGTATCCTTCCGTGGATGGGTGAGGGTAGGTGGGTGTTATTTCATGTCTATGGTAAGTACTTATCTGATTTTAATTCCCGCCAATACGACGTTTCTAAATATGAAAATGGTGTCTTGTGAGTGAATGAATGAATGAAGCATGAATCCAGAGTTGAACCTGGGTTTGACTAAACTTCGGAAAAATCTGCTATTGTTCGTTTTTGTGTTAATGTCAAGTTTAGACCACGGGTCGATATTTAAGCCAGGACTAAGGTAGGCCTGGTTTAAACTCAGGTTTAGACCATCTTCCGTAATGAGACCAATTATGTTTATCTCTCTTACTCAGGGTCGGACCGTGAGCTTGTGGGGCCCTGGGCTAATACTACGTAGGGGCCTGTCTAACTCAACAAATTGCTAATTTGGCAAAAAATTTTTTTCGATAATGGTTACTATGTACATGGTAGGAGGAAGGAGGTCCCTTGCCGAGAGGAATTCCAGAAAAGGAGAAGAAAAGGAAAAGTTTTTACCGGCGAGCGGAACGAGCCGCAAATAGAGTAAGAGGAGTCTTACTCCTCTTACTCTAATTCGCGCCTAACGCCGATTTGATAAAGACAGCTAATGGTATTTGTTTGAGAATGTCTATGTTGCCTACAGTATGAAAAAATGATCATCAAGATTGGCTACACACCACACTTTCATTCATTCGCAAAAGTTTTAGTGAATCCTAGTGAAATAAAAGTTCTAGTGTAAACCTAGTGAAACCCAACTATTCCGTTGCTCTGAAGACTACCTTTACATGTTTGCATCGAGCCTACGATTGATTACTGCATATTATTTACAATCTATCTAGTTTTATAAAATGTCAGTTGATTAGAGTGATTAATTACCAGAACATCTTAATATTAACTTTAAATGATTCATAATCTTGTTTTTAATGAAAATTCTGATTGAGCTGACGCAA